>JARQOD010000006.1:226030056-226115678 GCA_033576555.1 Oophaga sylvatica | reverse complement strand
TTTGTAAAGAAATGTGTAAAATTCCTACATTTTCTAACACATATTTTTGTTCAACCCTTCAAATTAAACGTTACAATCTGCACTTGAATTCTGTTGTAGAGGTTTCATTTCAAATCCAATGTGGTGGCATGCAGAGCCCAACTCGCGAAAATTGTGTCACTGTCCAAATATTTCTGGCCCTGACTGTACATATAGCAAGCTTATTTGATCAGCGCTTCATTCCTTGAGGGCCTTCTTAAGTCACCTTAACTCCTATTTAAATTAAGAAAAGAAAACAACAATTGGCCAATGATAGTGAAGTATTTAAATTACCCGGATCGCACAAGATCCATTAAATTCTGCATTACATAAATCACACGTACATTATGACTAACTGCTGAACTCAAGTTTTACCTGATTGCTTTCTGTGTAAGATCTCAGTTATTTACAATACTTCACTGTCATGTGTCACCTGATGTATGTTTTGTTAGTTTGGAAAGGAATAAGAGTAGAATCTAGAGGGCCGGTACTGAATCAAGCACTGACCAGAAAAGTTTGAATATCATAACATTTTACTTTTAGGACCCTGGTGCTTTGAAGACAGCGCAATACCATTGTATTGTTCTAAAATGTTCAAGATTAACTGTTAAGGCAGAGGAAGACAATGCAGCTTAGTTACTTAAACTGATGGTGTCACTGACAGGGGTAACAAGGAAAATGCTGAGGTCACTACTAGTGTTGAGCATTCCGATACCGCAAGTATCGGGTATCGGCCGATATTCGCTGTATCGGAATTCCGATACTTAGTTCCGATATTTTTCCTATATCGTTACCGGAATCGGAAGTTCCCATAATTCTTTAATAGGCACTGTGATTTTAGTCAGCCAATGAGGAATCCTACGAAGTGTGGGCACATCCTGTAATGCTGCGGTCATGTTAACTAATGGCATGGCTGTGATTGGCTGCTGAAATGATGTCAGAATGCACTATAAAAGGCGCCGCTGCCATTTTAGCGTCACTGTGCTGTGAATTCAGTTAGGGACAGAACGCTGCTCTGCTGACTCTGAGGGACAGTTACAGATAGCGTTTTTGTGAATTGTTCTGTAGGCAGGCTATTTGAGAAACCGCTGTGTAAATCATCCTTTTTCCTTGCAGTGTTGTTTTCACACCTCTGTGCAAGGTGTGTGTGTGAGTGCAGGTGACGCTGCAGTTTGCTCTGCATCCAACGCTGTTTGTAGTCATCTGCATGTGTCACTCTCTGACTCTTTTTTTTTTTATTTTGTGGAATTGGTGCTGCTCCATTCAATTGAAATTAACAGTGATCTATTAGTGTGACGCGCTTCCCTCCGTATACAATACATTGGTTGCAAACACTATAGAAGTACACAAAGGAGCCTTTCACAGATAGCGAACAGTTGTGTGCAGTGTTCACTGTAGCCTGTGAGGTTTTGATTTTTTGAGTGCAGATCACGCTCCAGTTAGTTCTTCAACCACTGCTGGCTGTAGTCTGCTGAGCGTGTGTCACTGCCTCATCCTTGACATTTTTCTCTAATTGGTGCTGCTCCATTCTATTTCAAATAACTCAAATCTATTAGTGTGACGCGCTTCCATCCGTATCCAATACATTGGTTGCAAACACTATAAAAGTACACAAAGGGGCCTTTCACAGCTAGTGAACAGTTGTGTGCAGTGTTCACTGTAGTCTGTGAGGTTTTGATTTTTTGAGTGCAGATCACGCTCCAGTTAGTTCTTCAACCACTGCTGGTTGTAGTCTGCTGAGCGTGTGTCCCTGCCTCATCCTTGACATTTTTCTCTAATTGGTGCTGCGCCATTCTATTTCAAATAACTCAAATCTATTAGTGTGACGCGTTTCCATCCGTATCCAATACATTGGTTGCAAACACTATAGAAGTACACAAAGGGGCCTTTCACAGCTAGTGAACAGTTGTGTGTAGTGTTGAGCGATACGATAATGCAAATATCGGCTATCGGCCGATATTAGCTCTATCGGCCTTTCGATAATTCGTTTCGATATTTTCGTCTTATCGAATACCGGAATCGGATTTGTCACTGTCACTGTGAGTGTCCGTCGGTCGGGTCTGTCAGGAGTCAGCGGCACTTACCTGGCAGAAGATCTCCGGCGGTCACGTCCTGGACTGCTTGATGGCCGCCATTATCTTCTCCCTGGCGGTCACATGCAGTTTTTTCGCGATAACTGCAGTGACTGCAGGGTAATCCCGGCCGTAAAGCAGTCAGTCCGATGACGTCACCGCCGGGGAAGCAGGTAATCAGCTGTGCTGCGCCGGGATGACAGGCTCTGCCTGTCATTCTGATGTAGCAGAGCTGGATCGTCGTGGGACACTCGTTACTATGGACTGCGTCGGTCAGGTGGTATACTTTTTTTTTTTCATTTTTTTACAGGAGATCGATGGCGTCGCAGCAGGGTGAGACAGTAATAAAAGAAATGAAAACTGTGTTTTTTTTTTTTTTATTAAATTAAAAAAATTTTTTTGGAACATTCACCCGTCCGGGTACATAAACAAGTTAACTATTTACATACAGGGACCCTGTCCGGGTTATTTAGACTTCTTTGGCTGGCCTCTTCCAGGTACCACCTGGTACTCTTCTTGAGATTGCCAAACATCCGAGGCACCAAAGACCACCAGGACCTGATGACATCGTGTGGCCTGTACAGTGACGTCGTGACCCGCTATCTGGGTCTGTGTGGCCACCTCTTTCATCTCCCTCCGGGTCTGGAGCCCTATGTCCCGGACTGTACGAACCCCAGGGTGCCTAACAGGCGCCGGGTACGGGCCAGCTATACTTATCATGTCCATAGCTGGGGCTGCTGAGGAGACCACTGAGGGAGGCTGGGGAGATTTACGGCGTGGGGTGGGCACTTTTGCAGAGGCCTGGATGTGGGAGGCTGAAGGCTTCGAGGGTCTCACAGGTTCCTGACACACTGGGGAGTAGGGGTCGCACCTGGTAACATTTAGGGCGTACCACCCATTGTAACCCCAGTGTCGGGTGTAAGTCACCAAGTCTCCTGGCAACAGGTCCCTCCCCGGGTGTCCTTCTGGGAGGTGAGCCTCCACGTCCCGCCGGGTCACAAAGACTTCTAAATAAAGTCCAGGCTCCTTGATGAAGCCCCAACCACCTTTCAATTTAAAGCTCCGTACTGCACCCTTACGCCGCGGCTCACTCAGGGTTCCTTTATCCTTTCTCATCCGGTCCTTATCTGCCCGGTCCTTCTCCAGGTGACGTTGGCGAAGTTTTAGGGATTCTCGCTGCTCCCTTTGTCGCTCTGCTTCCCGCTCCCAACGTCTCCACTCTTCCTCCTGACGCCGGTTGAAATTCTCCTCCACCAGCTGCTCCATGTCTCCACCACTCCACTGCAGCTTACAGTGTCCGGTTTGCGGCAGCTCTCCTATGGCCCCCCAGTCCTGGCGGCGCTCCCCTGTGGAGGAAGCAGACGGCTCTAAATCAGATGACAGTCGGGGCTCCGGTACAGGCAGGTAGTGCTCTGGTGCCTGCGCGGCCTCCTCCATGAGGACGGGTGTCGCTTCTTCTGTCTCAGCGACGGGGGCAGACAGCGGGATCTGGGGTGCTGCTGACGGTGCTGCGGTTTTTGCAGGAACGGGTGCCTCCACTGCGACAACGTCAACCAGATCACATTGCAAGGACTCCTCTACTAGAACGGGTGCCTCACCTTCCGGTACAGACACTTCAGGTAAGAGGGATTGGCGCCGCTCCAAGTTTATTTTTAGGGCATGCCAGCTGGCTTCCATCCTGGCGACCTCCTCCCGGTGCCGGGCCAGGCCTCTTAGGGTATCCGCCGCTTCTTGCAGCGTAGGAGGGTTTACAGGCCGGGTGCCCAACGGTGATTCTGTGGCGATCGGGTCGCTTCCGTGGGGGAGAGCTCTGACTGCTCCATCCCTTCACACTTCTGCTCGTCGTGTCCATTAGCCATCTCTGCCAAGTCACATGTGTCATATCTGGAGAGGGCCCCTCTTTTGTAGGGAGGCGGGACCTTCGTGTTAGTTTCCGCACACTGAGGAGGATGAGGAGGCGGAACTCCAGAGCTGTGGGGCACGATGTTACATTGCAGTACCATTTACAGTGGGCGGCCATCGTTTTCACGCCACTGAGTGAGTGACACCCACGAAGAGCACGCCCTTCTTCTTCACCAGTGCCTCGTCGTGACGCAGATATGGCGGAAAAATGGCAAATACATTCTCTGATGATTTTAGCAATTCTCAAGCACAAAACCAGTGCAATTCAGGCACACAGGACTCGCTTATAGCGAGCTACAGAATCCTGTTTGTGACGCCCAAGTTGAGTCGCACAGAGCCAGAGGTTTTGGGGGTACTCGGCACCGAGCCCGTCGACTTCTATGGGGTATCTCACGTCTTTACCCGGCAATTGAATTAGAGTCGATTTTACTATGTAGAAGTGTATAAACTATAAATATATGTATATATATATGTCACAATGACATGTATATATATATATATATGTATTCTATGTGTGTATATTTTGTGTTTACAACGAAAGAAAGGGTTTTTTTTGTTGCGATATTTTGTTCCCATAGACTTACATGGGACTTCCGGTATCGAAATCTGATATCGACGATATTTAGTGCTATCGGCGATACAATTTCGATACGATATTTTTAGATATCGAGCAATATCGCTCAACACTAGTTGTGTGCAGTGTTCACTGTAGTCTGTGAGATTTTGATTTTTTGAGTGCAGATCACGCTCCAGTTAGTTCTTCAACCACTGCTGGTTGTAGTCTGCTGAGCGTGTGTCCCTGCCTCATCCTTGACATTTTTCTCTAATTGGTGCTGCTCCATTCTATTTCAAATAACTCAAATCTATTAGTGTGACGCGCTTCCTTCCGTAAACAATACATTGGTTGCAAACACTATAGAAGTACACAAAGGGGCCTTTCAAAGATAGTGAACAATTCTGTGCAGTGTTCACAGTAGTCTGAGGTTTATATTTTTGAGTGCAGATCACGCTACAGTTACTTCTTCAACCACTGCTGGTTGTAGTCTGCTGAGCATGTGTCCCTGCCTCATCCTTGACATTTTTCTCTAATTGGTGCTGCTCCATTCTATTTCAAATAACTCAAATCTATTAGTGTGACGCGCTTCCTTCCGTATACAATACATTGGTTGCAAACACTATAGAAGTACACAAAGGGGCCTTTCACACCTAGTGAACAGTTGTGTGCAGTGTTCACTGTAGACTGAGGTTTTCATTTTTGGATTGCAGATCACGCTCCAGTTAGTTCTTCAACCACTGCTGGTTGTAGTCTGCTGAGCGTGTGTCACTGCCTCATCCTTGACATTTTTCTCTAATTGGTGCTGCTCCATTCTATTTCAAATAACTCAAATCTATTAGTGTGACGCGCTTCCTTCTGTATATAATACATTGGTTGCAAACACTATAGAAGTACACAAAGGGGCCTTTCAAAGATAGTGAACAGTTCTGTGCAGTGTTCAAAGTAGTCTGAGGTTTATATTTTTTGAGTGCAGATCAGGCTACAGTTAGTTCTTCAACCACTGCTGGTTGTAGTCTGCTGAGCGTGTGTCCCTGCCTCATCCTTGACATTTTTCTCTAATTGGTGCTGCTCCATTCTATTTCAAATAACTCAAATCTATTAGTGTGATGCTCTTCCTTCCGTATACAATACATTGGTTGCAAACACTATAGAAGTACACAAAGGGGCCTTTCACACCTAGTGAACATGGGTTGTTAAATTTGTAATTAAATATGTATTTTTTTTCAAATGACACAAATATAAGTAATGTTGAAGAGGACTAGTCCTACATTTATTGTTTGCACAATATTACAGGTGTACATCACTGTTGTGAATGGGCTTGAGATGAGTTCTGAGCAGAGGCTCCCTCTGGTGGTTACAAGCGTACTGGTCTGTCCAGTGAAGATTGTGAAGATTGTGAGGATTGGAATCAGGTGTTACTGACTGGTCTTATATAAGGGAGTCACCTTCCCATCAGGGTTGCCGGTGATCAATTGTTCTGGTCTCTATCCTTGATTCTGTTTCCCTTGTAGCCTGCTGTGTCGTGTCTGCATCTCCTGCTAACAGATAAGACATTTTCTTCTTTTTGTTTTTGTGCTTGATTTTTGCATTTTGTCCTGCACTTCTGTGGGTGCCTTCAGGGTCCCTCCGGGGGCTTTTGCCCTCTCAGTTTAGTTCAGTCACTGATGTTTGTACTTTTGCTTTTTCCAGTTTTTTCAGTGGCTGCTGTTTTGATTTTGTTACACCAGAGAACTAATTTAGGTGGTAGAGGTCGTGTGATCTCAGGTGTTTTTGAAATTAGTAGAGTTGGTGCTTTTCAGGGTTTTCTGGGATTGCAGTAAGTACCCTTCCTATCCTTTTCTATTTAGTTAGTTTGGGCCCCAACGTTTGCTCATACTATTTTCTGTCTGTGTCAGTATTTCTTCTTGTCTAACCGCCATTACATGTTTGGGGGCTTTCTATTATCTTTGGGGTTCTGCTCCGGGGCAGATAGCTTTCCTATATCTATCTTTAGGTGTAGTTAGTTTCTCAGGCTGTGACGAGGCGTCTAGGACTAACGTAGGAACGCTCCATGGCTGCCTCTAGTTGTTGTGGTTAGTCAGGGTACTGCAATCTCATAGATTCCAACTGCTCTGGTGTATTGCCTTTTTTGCCTGCACTCCTCAGCTACCGAAACATAACAGTATCACCGGCCCAAAATTTAAAATTGTATGGTACTCACAAAAGGGAAAAAATTTGTGAAAGAAAAAACGGTTGTCAGAGTTGTTTGAGATATTTTTCTGTTTGTTGCATTTTTTTTTTTCCCTCTGGATCTCTGGGTGCTGGGGAGGATTTTTTCTCTCAATGGAGTTTGCACAGTTGTCTGGCCGTGTGGATCAGCTTACCACTGAGGTTCGGAGTATTGCTGCATATCTTGCTGGGTTGCCTGTTGTGGAACCTAGGATTCCCATGCCAGATTTGTTTTTAGGGGATCGAGCTAAGTTTCAGAATTTCAAAAATAATTGTAAATTGTTTTTTGCCTTAAAATCTAAGTCCTCAGGGAACGCAGCGCAGCAGGTTCAAATTGTCATCTCTCTCCTGCGCGGCGATCCTCAGGATTGGGCTTTTTCCCTGACACCTGGGGATCCTGTTTTGAGTGATGTTGATGCATTTTTTCAGGCTTTGGGGTTATTGTACGATGAGCCTAATGTCACTGATCAAGCTGAAAAAGCCTTGTTGGCATTAAATCAGGGGCTTGATGACGCTGAGTTATACTGTCAGAGATTCCGTAGGTGGGCAGTCCTGACCAAGTGGAATGACGACGCTTTGGCGGCCCTTTTTCGGAAGGGTCTGTCAGATAATGTAAGGGATGTTATGGTAGGATTCCCTGTCCCCTCTGGTCTCAATGATTCTATGTCATTAGCGATTCAAATTGACAGACGTTTGCGTGAGCGGAGAAGTATGCGTGGAATAGTGTTGCCTTGTGAACCTGCTTCTGAATCCATGCAGTGTGATAGAGTGGTGTCTGGGGCACAGCGTCATGAGTTTCGAAAGCGCAATGGGTTATGTTTCTACTGTGGTGATGCCTCTCATGCTATTTCAGTCTGCCCTAAGCGGGGAAGACGTTTTGCACGCTCAGTTGTCTTGGGTAGCGTTCAGACTAAGTTTTTATTAACTGTCACTCTGATATGCTCTCTGTCCTCATTTTCTGCTCAGGCTTTCGTTGATTCTGGAGCAGCTATTAACCTGATGGATTATGATTTTGCTAAACGTTGTGGGTTTCCCTTGATACCCCTACAGAAGTCTATTCCCCTACTGGGGATCGATTCTACCCATTTGGCTGAGAATAAACCTCAGTTCTCTACTCAGGTGATAATGAGGGTTGAACCTGATCATCAAGAGTGCTGCAAATTTTTGGTTCTGTATAATCTGCATGATATTATCGTACTGGGTTTCCCTTGGTTACAGTCTCATAATCCTGTTTTGGATTGGAAATCTGTGTCTGTAACCAGTTGGGCTGCCAATGTGTTAATACCAACACTCCTGTTTTTTCTGCCTCCCCCCAGGCTCAGGATGTTCCTGACTTTTTGATTGATTTTTCTGATGTATTTAGCGAAAGTAAATCTGCATCCTTGCCTCCCCATAGGAGCTGTGACTGCGCTATTGAATTAGTGCCTGGTAGTAAATTCCCTAAAGGTCACCTTTTTAACTTGTCTGTACCTGAACATGATGCTATGCGGTCTTATATCAACGAGTCATTGGAGAAGGGTCATATCAGACCATCCTCTTCACCTTTAGGTGCCGGTTTTTTCTTTGTGGCCAAAAAGGATGGTTCATTAAGGCCGTGTATTGATTATCGTCTTTTGAACAATATTACTGTGAAATATCAATACCCGTTACCCTTGATTTCTGACCTGTTTTCCAGGGTGAAAAACGCTACTTGGTTTACCAAGCTTGACCTCAGGGGGGCATATAACCTTATTCGCATTAAGCACGGGGATGAATGGAAGACGGCATTCAATACCCCAGAGGGGCATTTTGAGTACCTTGTGATGCCCTTTGGGCTCACTAATGCTCCTTCTGTCTTCCAGTCCTTCATGAATGACATTTTCAGGGATTTTGTGGATAAATTTCTGATTGTTTATTTGGATGATATCTTGATTTTTTCTAATGACTGGGACTCTCATGTGAAACATGTTCGAACTGTATTCCAGATTTTGAGAGAGAATGCTCTATATGTGAAGGGATCAAAGTGTCTTTTTGGCGTACAGAGGATCTCATTTCTGGGATTCATTTTGTCCCCATCTGTTATTGAAATGGACCCGGTCAAGGTTCAGGCCATCTGTGATTGGGTCCAACCTACTTCATTAAAGGCTCTTCAAAGATTTTTGGGTTTTGCCAATTTTTATCGTAAATTTATTGGTAATTTCTCGGTTATTGTTAAACCATTAACTGATTTGACCAAAAAGGGTTCTGATGTGGTGAATTGGCCTCCTGAGGCAGTCTCTGCATTTCAGGAACTTAAGCAGAGATTCACTTCTGCTCCTGTTTTACGGCAGCCTGATGTTTCTCTGCCATTTCAGGTGGAGGTTGATGCCTCTGAAATTGGGGCAGGTGCCGTTTTGTCCCAAAAAGATCCAGAGACCTCTAAAAGTAACCCTTGTGCCTTTTTCTCTCGAAAATTTTCTCCTACTGAACGTAATTATGACGTGGGTAATCGGGAGTTATTGGCCATGAAGTGGGCTTTTGAAGAGTGGAGACATTGGCTGGAGGGAGCCAAACATCAGGTGGTGGTCCTTACTAACCATAAGAATCTGGTTTATCTGGAATCTGCCAAGCGACTCAATCCTAGACAGGCCAGGTGGGCCTTGTTTTTCACACGTTTTAATTTTGTGGTTTCCTTTCTTCCTGGCACTAAGAATGTTAAGGCGGATGCCCTCTCGAGGAGCTTCCTTGCGGACTCTCCTGAGTTATCTGATCCTTCTGTTATTTTGAAAGAGGGTGTAGTTCTTTCCGCCATCTCACCTAATTTGAGACTTGCTCTGGAGGGGTGTCAGGAGGATAGGTCCGAGCGCTGCCCTGTTGGAAAATTGTTTGTCCCGGACCAGTGGAAAAAGAGTGTGATGTCTGAGATTCATTGTTCCGCGTTGGCTGGGCATCCCAGAATTTTTGGTACCAGAGACTTGGTTAGTCGGTCCTTTTGGTGGCCTACCTTGTCTCGTGATGTCAGGGAGTTTGTGCAGTCCTGCGGGACTTGCTCTCGCTCCAAGCCTTGCTCTCGCTCTAGTGGTTTGTTGATGCCATTGCCTGTGCCCAAGAGACCATGGACCCATATCTCTATGGATTTCATTTCCGACCTTCCTGTTTCTCAGAGAATGACCGCCATCTGGGTGATTTGTGATAGGTTTTCCAAGATGATACATCTTGTGCCATTACCTAAGTTGCCTTCCTCCTCTGAATTGGTGACGTTGTTCCTTCAGCACGTGGTTCGTTTACACGGCATTCCTGAGAACATAGTGTCTGACAGAGGAGTCCAGTTTGTTTCCAGATTTTGGAGGACTTTTTGTTCTAAACTGGGTGTTCAATTGTCTTTCTCCTCGGCATTTCATCCTCAGACCAATGGTCAAACTGAGAGAACAAACCAGACATTGGAGACTTATCTAAGATGCTTTGTGTCTGCTGATCAGGATGACTGGGTCTCTTTTTGCCTTTGGCTGAGTTTGCTCTTAATAATAGGGCTAGCTCTGCCACTTTGATGTCTCCGTTTTTCTGTAATTCTGGGTTTCACCCTCGATTTTCTTCAGGACAGACGGAGGCTTCTGTCTGTCCAGGTGTTGACTCTGTTGTGGAGCGTATGCAACAGATTTGGGACCAGGTAGTGGAGAGGTTGTCCCTCTCTCAGGAGAGGGCCCAGCGGTTTGCTAACCGGCATAGGACTGATGGTCCTCGGTTTAAAGTAGGGGACTTGGTCTGGTTATCCTCAAAAAATATTCCTATGAGAGTAGCATCTCCTAAATTTAAGCCTAGGTTCATTGGACCTTATAAGATCATGGAGATTCTTAATCCTGTTTCTTTTCGTTTGCTTCTTCCAGGGACATTTAAGATCCATAACGTGTTCCACAAGTCCTTGTTGAAGAGGTTTTTTGAGCCAGTGGTTCCTGCTGCTGTGCCTCCTGACCCTGTTTTGGTTGAGGGCAATCTGGAGTATGTGGTTGAGAAAATATTAGATTCTCGTTTTTCTAGACGGAAACTCCAGTATTTGGTTAAGTGGAGAGGTTATGGTCAGAAAGACAATTCTTGGGGTGTTTGCTTCGGACATCCATTCTAGGAGACTCATCCGTGCGTACCATAGAACTCATCCTGACCGACCTGGTTGCTCAAATGAGGGTTTGGTGACCCCTCCTCAAGGGGGGGTACTGTTGTGAATGGGCTTGAGATGAGTTCTGAGCAGAGGCTCCCTCTGGTGGTTACAAGCGGTACTGGTCTGTCCAGTGAAGATTGTTAAGTTTGTGAGGATTGGGAATCAGGTGTTACTGACTGGTCTTATATAAGGGAGTCACCTTCCCATCAGGGTTGCCGGTGATCAATTGTTCTGGTCTCTATCCTTGATTCCTGTTTCCCTTGTAGCCTGCTGTGTCGTGTCTGCATCTCCTGCTAACAGATAAGACATTTTCTTCTTTTTGTTTTTGTGCTTGATTTTTGCATTTTGTCCTGCACTTCTGTGGGGGCCTTCAGGGTCCCCTCCGGGGGCTTTTGCCCTCTCAGTTTAGTTCAGCCACTGATGTTTGTACTTTTGCTTTTTCCAGTTTTTTCAGTGGCTGCTGTTTTGATTTTGTTACATCAGAGAACTAATTTAGGTGGTAGAGGTCGTGTGATCTCAGGTGTTTTTGAAATTAGTAGAGTTGGTGCTTTTCAGGGATTTCTGGGATTGCAGTAAGTACCCTTCCTATCCTTTTCTATTTAGTTAGTTTGGGCCCCAACGTTTGCTCATACTATTTTCTGTCTGTGTCAGTATTTCTTCTTGTCTAACCGCCATTACATGTTTGGGGGCTTTCTATTATCTTTGGGGTTCTGCTCCGGGGCAGATAGCTTTCCTATATCTATCTTTAGGTGTAGTTAGTTTCTCAGGCTGTGACGAGGCGTCTAGGACCAACGTAGGAACGCTCCACGGCTGCCTCTAGTTGTTGTGGTTAGTCAGGGTACTGCAATCTCATAGATTTCAACTGCTCTGGTGTATTGCCTTTTTTGCCTGCACTCCTCAGCTACCGAAACATAACACATCACGTCCCTTAATCAACAATGGATTATTATATTTACTTGTATGCTTTTATTTAAAAGCCAAGAACACTGAAGGATAACCTTCGCACTGCAGCTGTTGTCAAAGTTCAACCCACATTAAGCACTTCCAACATTGCAGCATTTGAGGCATGATGTGAGTTGGATTTGTCAAAGTTATGGAGTGACAAGTTTCACCATCAGTACCCTATAGCATAAGTATGCATTTGTGTTAGACATGTGGATATCTGCAATAATATGTCACAATTATTTTGTTACAGATTTGTTACCAAGACTAATCATTTAATGGTTTTAAAGGTGACGTTTCACTTGTTTACAGCTTAGAAATAAGGGTGTAGCCTGATATCTATGTGTAGCACTAGCCACTTTAACATGTCATGTTTTTTTCAACAAGTGTAGCTAGGTAGCAGTAATTTTTGCCGGACACACAGCAGGGGAACAGCAGGCGTTACTGAACCCCACAAACACATCAGCGATTGTTTTGATCTGTGCATCCAACACTTCTGAGCCCAGGGTCAAGGAGGGTGTAGGCAGAGGCCTAGTATGAGATGTTTGAACTTTAATTTGAACTTTAATTTGGAGTTAGCAGCATTAATTTTTGACAGACACACAGCAGGGAACAGCAGGCGTTACTGAACCCCACTAACACTATAGCTTGTGTATTGGTCTGTGGACACGACACTTCTGAGCAGCAACTGGCAGTGTTGTAGCCCAGGGAGTAGAGTTCAGGTGGTAGAAAGATGAACATAACAGGAGACATGGATAACGTTGCCAACCAGTTATTTAATCGGAAACCGGACAGGCAAATTCAGGCGAGATCCATGCCGTGTTCATTTTCAGAAAAGTAAGCCGGTCTACATTATCGGAGGATAGTCGCATTCAACGGTCTGTTAGTACACCACCTGCAGCAGTAAAGACGCGCTCCGATAATACACTGGCAGCAGGGCAAGCCAGCATCTCCAATGCATACTGGCTAAGCTCTGGCCATGTATCCAGCTTAGACACCCAAAACTTGAATGGGGAATAGCCATCTGGGAGTACACTGAGAGGGCAAGACATGTAGTCTGTCACCATCTTACGGAAACGTTGCCTCCTGCTGACTGGAGCCGTCTCGGATGGTGTAGACATTGGTGGCGCTGCCACAAAACTTCGCCACATTTGGAACATACTGGTCTTGCCCTGTGCAGAGGCGCTGCTTGTGCTCACTCTTGTTGCAGAGCTGTCTCCACTGCCTCGACGCACAGAGCTGCTTTGTAAAGCAGTAGCAGCAGCAGTGCTCTCGGATGGAATGGAGAACATTATGGATTGCACCAGTGTGTCTTGGTACTCC
Source organism: Oophaga sylvatica (assembly GCA_033576555.1). Classification (NCBI taxonomy): domain Eukaryota; kingdom Metazoa; phylum Chordata; class Amphibia; order Anura; family Dendrobatidae; genus Oophaga; species Oophaga sylvatica. The sequence continues at coordinate 226,102,546 of JARQOD010000006.1, read as the reverse complement.
CGCATTTTACGCTCCCGGTTCAACGGTGTGATGAGGCTTTGTAAGTTGTCCCGGTAGCGAGGGTCTAGGAGGGTGTAACCCAATAATCAGACGTGGTGAGAATGTGGGCGATGCGGCGGTCGTTTCTCAGGCACTGCAGCATGAAATCAACCATGTGCTGCAGACTCCCAACTGGCCAAGAAACGCTGTCCCCTGCAAGAGGCGTCATCTCTGCCTGCTCTGCATCACCCCACCCTGGCTCTACATACTGACTAGAGCGTTGTGTACCTCCCTCTGGAGCGATGTCTTCCTCCTCCATTGACTCCTCCTCATCCTCCTCACAAAGTGAGCCCTTCCCAGCCCTTTGTGAGGAACCACGTTGCGCTGACTGTCCAGAAGGTATGGAATTTGTGACTCCTCATCCTCCACCTCTTCCAAAACCTCATCCCTTAGTGCTTGCAGTGTTTTTTGAAGCAGGCAGATAAGGGGGACAGTCAGGCTGACTAGTGCATCATCTGCACTCGCCATCCGCGTTGACTCATCAAACGCACGCAAAACGTGGCAGATGTCCTTCATAGAGTCCTTCGCCAGTCCTTACACTGGCTGCCCATTCATTATAGGATCCAATTCAAAGTACTGGTTCTCACCCACAAAGCTCTCCACAGTGCAGCACCCCCCTACATCTCCTCCCTCATTTCTATCTATCGGCCTAACCGACTGCTGCGCTCTGCAAACGACCTTCTACTAACCTCTGCACTAATCCGTACCTCCCACTCCCGACTCCAAGACTTCTCCCACGCTGCATCAATCCTCTGGAATGCTCTACCCCAAGAAATTAGGACTATCCGCAATTTGCATGGTTTCAGGTGCTCCCTCAAAACACATTTGTTCAGAGCGGCCTATCACATTCACCAATCATAGTCATTCTATGTGTAAGTCTGTGTGTGTAGCCCATTCACTATCTCCATCCATCCCTCACTCCCTCAAAATGGCTGGACCATCATTGTAAATACACCATTGTATATAAACACCTGTACTTTGTAACTCCCCCACCTCATTGTAGATTGTAAGCTCTCACGAGCATGGGCGGCTTATATTGCTTTAATTATTGTATTGTTAACGTTGTTACTTATGACTTGTGTTCTGAAACTGTTAAACTGTAAAGCGCTGCGGAATATGTTGGCGCTATATAAATAAAGATTATTATTATTATTATTATTATTATAGAGGCCCACTCAGTAGTGGTGAAGTGTGAACGGCGCAAATTGCGAGTTGATTGCGCCTGATGCAGCTGATACTCCATTACTGCTGCCTGCTGCTCACACAACCGCTCCAACATATGTAACGTGGAATTCCACCTGTGGGTATGTCACATATGATGCGATGTTCAGGAAGGCGAAATCTGCGTTGCAGAGCTGCAATGCGCGATCTGGCCATGCTGGAACGTCGCAAGTGAGCGCACTATAGGCGGACCTTGTGCAGCAGTGCATCAAGATCCGGATAGTCCCTCCAAAAACTCCGCACTACCAAGTTGAGCACATGTGCCAGACATGGTATGTGAGTGAGATTGCCAAGGCCCAGAGCTGCCACCAGATTTCGGCCATTGTCACACACTACCAAGCCTGGCTGGAGATTCGCTGGCAAAAACCACACGTCGCTCTCCTGCTTGATGGCATTCCAGAGCTCCTGCGCTGTGTGGCTTCGATTCCCCATGGAAATTAATTTCAGGACGGCCTGTTGACGTTTGGCCACGGCTGTGCTCATATCGGTCGCAACAGGTAAGCGTTCACGGGTCCATGTGGAGGTAGACCGCGATGGCTCCTGCAGCGATGATTCTGAGGAACTGGAGTAGGAGGAGGAGTCAATGTGTACAGACTTGATTCCTGCATTCCTTGGAGTTGGCAGAACACGTACAGCACCACTCGCAAGATCAGTACCCGGCTCCACAACATTGACCCAATGGGCAGTGAGGGAAAGGTATCGTCCATGGCCATGGGTACTGGTCCACTCATCGGTGGTCAGCTGGACCTTGCTACTGACGGCGTTTAGTAGCGCATGTTTAATTTTTCCCTCAACATGCTTTTGCAGACCAGGGACGGCTTGCCTGCTGAAATAAAATTGGCTGGGCACATTGTATTGTGGGACTGCCAATGCCATTAACCCCTTACTGGCCATCGAACGTACTATCCCGTCCATGGTACCTGGGCCCGTATGACCGGGGACGGGATAGTACGTCCAGCCCTTTAATGCGACATTGCGACTTAAGTCGCAATGATCGCATTAAAATTCCGACGCCATCTTACCTCAGGAGAGATGGCGCCGGCATCCCGGGGTCTGTCACCGCCCACCCTCACTCCCGATCGCTGTGATTGGCTGTTCAATTCTGAACAGCCAATCGCAGCCTTTCTCACTGTTTCAGCCAATCCGATGGGCTGAAACAGTGAGATCCCAGGCTAGAATCGAGTACCGATGTACTCGATCCTAGGCCTGGGCATAGAAAGGAGCAGACCCCCCCTGGATTGGCGCGATCGCCGATCACATCGATCGCGCCAATCGCAGGGCACAGCCGCGGTGTATCCGCGCTGTGCCCTGCCTGTACCTGCCTGGATCGGTGCAGTAATAGCACCGATCCTAGGCCGGAGCCTAGGACAGGCCCAGTAGGGCCTGCAGCTTTTGATTGGCGCGATCGATGTCATCGACGATCGCGCCAATCACAGGGCACAGCAGCGGTGTGACCGCTCTGTGCCCTGCTTCCTGACCTGCCGGTGACCTGCCTAGGAATCGGAGCAGTGAGCTCCGATTACTAGGCCGGTGCCTAGCAACCGGCAAAACAAGAGTCTCCTCTGATTGGTGGGATCGATGTGATCATCGATCCCACCAATGACAGGTCACAGCAGCGATGTGACCGCTCTGTGACCTGTCTGCAAACTGGATCTGACCTGTCTGACCGCACTGCAGGGGTCCTCACACTTGCTGAGGATTCCTGAAGTGCGGTCACACGCCAGATCTCCTCCTGTGCTGGGCCTTGTGGTGCCACAGTAGCCTGTGACACCACAACTCCTGCTGAAGAAAGAAGAGAGAAGAAAGAAGAGAGAAGAAAGAAGAGAGAAGAAAGAAAGAGAGAGACTACAAACGTGAGTTTTTGAGCCCCGATCCCTGCCCGATCCACCCCAATCCCCCCATTCCCCCCTCCCCCCTTCCCTTTCCCCCTCTTTTTACCCCCCCTTTGCACACATTTAGCAGCCGCCGAGCGTTGATTGGTGACGCAGTTCACCGATCAACACTCGTGCTCGTTTTTCTTTTGCACCCCCCTCCGTGCGCACTTCCAGCAGCCGCGGAACTTTGATAAGTGACACCAGTCACTTATCAGAGCTCGTTCCTGCAGTTTTTTTTTTTTTTCACTCCCCTTTCCGCCACTCCTGTGCGCACTTCCAGCAGCCGCGGAACTTTGATAAGTGACACCATCACTTATCAGAGCTCGTTCCTGCAGGTTTTTTTTTTTTTTCACCCCACTTTCCGCCACTCCCGTGCGCACATCTAGCAGCCGCGGAACTTTGATAAGTGACACCAGTCACTTATCAGAGCTCGTTCCTGCAGTTTTTTTTTTTTTTCACACCACTTTCCGCCACTCCCGTGCGCACATCTAGTAGCCGCGGAACTTTGACAAGTGACACCGTCACTTATCAGAGCTCGTTCCTGCCGTTTTTTTTTTTTTTTATCACTCCCCTTTCCGCCACTCCTGTGCGCACTTCCAGCAGCCGCGGAACTTTGATAAGTGACACCAGTCACTTATCAGAGCTCGTTCCTGCAGTTTTTTTTTTTTCACTCCCCTTTCTGCCACTCCTGTGCGCACATCCAGCAGCCGCGGAACTTTGATAAGTGACACCAGTCACTTATCAGAGCTCGTTCCTGCAGTTTTTTTTTTTTTCACCCCACTTTCCGCCACTCCCGTGCGCACATCTAGCAGCCGCGGAACTTTGATAAGTGACACCGGTCACTTATCAGAGCTCGTTCCTGCCGTTTTTTTTTTTTTTTTCACTCCCCTTTCCGCCACTCCTGTGCGCACATCCAGCAGCCGCGGAACTTTGATAAGTGACACCAGTCACTTATCAGAGTTCGTTCCTGCAGTTTTTTTTTTTCACTCCACTTTCCGCCACTCCCGTGCGCACATCTAGCAGCCGCGGAACTTTGATAAGTGACACCGGTCACTTATCAGAGCTCGTTCCTGCCGTTTTTTTTTTTTTTTTTTTCACTTCCCTTTCCGCCACTCCTGTGCGCACATCCGGCAGCCGCGGAACTTTGATAAGTGACACGGTCACTTATCAGAGCTCTTTCCTGCCGTTTTTTTTTTTTCACTTCCCTTTCCGCCACTCCTGTGCGCACATCCGGCAGCCGCGGAACTTTGATAAGTGACACCGGTCACTTATCAGAGCTCGTGCCTGCTGGTTTAGACTTTTTTTCACAGGCATTTTTTTTCCCTATTCTCTTTCTTTTCTTTTAGCTTTTTCCTTTCAGCATAGTTTGCACCAACCACTATCCCCCCCCACACACACACACAGTTATAAATAAAGTTCACACAAAGCACCACATTCACAAAAAAAATGTCCCGCTCGTCACGTTCTTCCCAACAGCGCTATTCAGTGGAAGAGGCATACGCTTTACTTGCCTCCGACACTGATAGCGAGGGAGAGGATCCCACATTTCTTTACTTTTCAGATTCTTCATCCTCTTCTTCTTCTTCCTCCTCTTCCTCATCTTCCTCCTCGGGTCCTGCGGAACCGCCACGCAGACGCCCCAGGACAGAAGATGAGGCAGCGCCCACCCCTGAAAATGAACCAGCGCACCCCTCTTCAGACCCCATATGGACCCCGCCCCCCGAAAATTACGAGCCACTGATTCCTGATTTTGTGGCAGAATCAGGAATCAAGTTTGACACCACGGGCCTCAGAGAAATAGACTTTTTCAAAGTCTTTTTCTCTGAGGATTTTATTAACCTCGTGGTGGAGCAAACTAATTTGTACGCTCGGCAATTTTTGGCGCAAAACCCAGTGTCATCATTTTCCAACTGGTCTCCTGTAGACGCAGGTGAAATGATGCAGTTTTGGGGCCTGGTCCTCCATATGGGGATCCTGAAGAAGCCAGAACTTCGGCAATATTGGAGTGTTGATATTTTATACAACACTCCACTGTTCCGAATGGTCACGGCTCGGACGCGTTTTGAGGCCATCCACAAATTCCTGCATTATAATGATAATGCACAGTGTCCCCCACAAAATGACCCCAACTTTGACCGTCTGTTCAAAGTTCGGCCGGTCATCGAACACTTCAGCAAAAAGTTTGCTGAAGTGTACGTGCCCCAAAGGGACATCTGCGTGGATGAGTCCTTGGTTCATTTTAAGGGACGGCTCAGATTCCGCCAGTACCTGCCCAGCAAGAGGGCAAGGTACGGAATTAAACTCTACAAGCTGTGCGAGAGTACCTCAGGGTACACGCACAGCTTTAGAGTTTACGAAGGAAAGGACACCAGGATTGAACCCCCTGAGTGTCCCCCCGTCCTGGGAGTGAGTGGGAAAATTGTGTGGGATTTGGTGCACCCACTGCTGGATAAAGGTTATCACCTTTACACCGATAACTTTTATTCCAGCGTCCCACTCTACAAATCCCTCTCTGCGCGAGGTACCGCAGCTTGCGGTACCGTCCGCAAAAATCAGAGAGGCCTCCCGAAGACGCTACTTGGGCAGATGCTCAGAAAGAGTGAGAGCAGAGCCCAATGTAGCGACCACCTGTTGGTGGTCAAGTACAAGGACAAGAGGGATGTCCTTCTCTTGACCACCATACATGGTGATGGCAGCGCCCTCAGCACTGTACGGGGTACCTCTACACAGGTCCGCAAACCGGACTATGTACTGGGGTACAATAAATACATAGGGGGTGTTGATCTCTCTGATCAACTCCTCCAACCGTACAGTGCTTTGAGAAAGGCCAAGGTGTGGTACAAGAAGCTGTCCGTGCACATCGTCCAAATGGCAATGCTCAACGCTTTCCTGCTGTCACGATGTGCACGCAACAGCGATACGACGTACCTTCAGTTCCAGGAGGTAGTGGTTAAGGCCCTGATGTTTGGCGCTCAGGAAACAGCGGGCCCCAGTACTTCTGGAACTGAAGGTGCTCGTATCATACCAGGTCAGCATTTCCCGGGGGTGGTCCCGCCAACTGGAAGCAAAGGTAAGCCGCAAAAAGGTGCCGAGTGTGTTACAAAAGGGGAATACGCAAGGACACCACTTACCAATGCGACACCTGCCCCGAAAAACCTAGCCTGTGTATGAAGGATTGTTTCAAATTGTACCACACCTCAATGCACTACTAATTTACTTTACAGGAAAGATTAGTTCCAGAAGGGGGCACATTTAGAAAAGTTCCTTGGGAGTCTACTTTCCAAAATTATGTCACTTGTGGTTTTTTTTTACTGTTTAGGCACATCAGGAGCTCTGCAAACGGAACATGACGCCCGCAGACCATTCCATCAGTCTGCATTCCAAAACGTCACGACTTCCCTTCTGAGTCCCGACTTGTGCCCAAACAGTTTTTTCCCACATATGGGGCACCAGTGTACTCAGGACAAATTGGACAACAATTTTTGGTGTCCAATTTCTCCTCTTACCCTTGGGAAAATAAAAATTGGGGACTAAAACATCATTTTGGAGGATAAAAGTAGGATTTTTTATTTTTACACCTGGGCATTATAAACTTTAGTGAAACACTTGGGGTTCAAATGCTCACCACACACCTAGGTAAGTTCCTTAGGGGGTCTAGTTTCCAAAATGGGGTCACTGTGGGGGTTTCCACTGTTTAGGCACATTAGGGGCTCTGCTAACGGAACATGACGCCCGCAGACCATTCTATCAAAGTCTGCATTCCAAAACGTCACTGCTTCCCTTCTGCGCCCTGCCATGCGCCCAAACAGTGGTTCCCCCCAACATATGGGGTATCAGGTACTCAGGACAAATTGGACAACAACTTTTGTGGTCCAATTTCTACTGTTACCCTTGGGAAATAAAAAATTGGGGACTAAAACATCATATTTGTGGAAATTTTTTTTTTTTTTATTCACGCCAGGGCATTATAAACTTTAGTGAAACACTTGGGGGTTCAAAATGCTCACCACACACCTAGATAAGTTCATTAGGGGGTCTAGTTTCCAAAATGGGGTCACATGTGGGGGTTTCCACTGTTTAGGCACATCAGGGGCTCTGCTAACGGAACATGACGCCCGCAGACCATTCCATCAAAGTCTGCATTCCAAAACGTCACTGCTTCCCTTCCGAGCCCTGCCGTGTGCCCAAACAGTGTATCCCCCCAACATATGGGGTATCAGCGTACTCAGGACAAATTGGACAACCACTTTGGGGTCCAATTTCTCCTCTTACCCTTGGAAAATAAAAAATTGGGGACTAAAACATCACTTTTGTGGAAAAAAAAAAATATTTTTTTTTTCACGCCAGGGCATTATAAACGTTAGTGAAACACTTGGGGTTCAAAGTGCTCACCACACACCTAGATAAGTTCCTTAGGGGGTCTAGTTTCCAAAATGGGGTCACATGTGGGGGTTTCCACTGTTTAGGCACATCAGGGGCCTCCAAACGCGACATGGCGTCCGTTCGCAATTCCAGCCAATTTTGGTTTGGAAAGTCAAACGGCGCTCCTTCCCTTTCAAGCCCTGCCGTGCATCCAAACAGTGGTTCCCCCCACATATGGGGTATCAGCGTACTCAGGACATTTGGACAACAACTTTTGTGGTCCAATTTCTCCACTTACCCTGGGGAAAATAAAAATTGGGGACTAAAACATCATGCTTGTGGAAAAAATATGATTTTTTTTCTTCACGGCTCTACATTACAAACTTGCGTGAAGCACTTGAGGGTTCAAAGTGCTCACCACACATCTAGATAAGTTCCTTAGGGGGTCTAGTTTCCAAAATGGGGTCACATGTGGGGGGTTTCCACTGTTTAGGCACATCAGGGGCCCTCCAAACGCGACATGGCGTCCGTTCGCAATTCCAGCCAATTTTGGTTTGGAAAAGTCAAACGGCGCTCCTTCCCTTTCAAGCCCTGCCGTGCGTCCAAACAGTGGTTCCCCCCCCCACATATGGGGTATCAGCGTACTCAGGACATGTTGGACAACAACTTTTGTGGTCCAATTTCTCCTCTTACCCTTGGGAAAATAAAAATTTGGGGACTAAAACATCATGTTTGTGGAAAAAATATGATTTTTTTTCTTCACGGCTCTACATTACAAACTTGCGTGAAGCACTTGAGGGTTCAAAGTGCTCACCACACATCTAGATAAGTTCCTTAGGGGGTCTAGTTTCCAAAATGGGGTCACATGTTGGGGGTTTCCACTGTTTAGGCACATCAGGGGCCCTCCAAACGCGACATGGCGTCCGTTCGCAATTCCAGCCAATTTTGGTTTGGAAAAGTCAAACTGTGCTCCTTCCCTTTCGAGCCCTGCCGTGCGACCAAACAGTGGTTCCCCCCACATATGGGGTATCAGCGTACTCAGGACATGTTGGACAACAACTTTTGTGGTCCAATTTCTCCTATTAACCTTGGGAAAATAAAAATTTGGGGACTAAAACATCATGTTTGTGGAAAAAATATGATTTTTTTTCTTCACGGCTCTACATTACAAACTTGCGTGAAGCACTTGAGGGTTCAAAGTGCTCACCACACATCTAGATAAGTTCCTTAGGGGTCTAGTTTCCAAAATAGGGTCACATGTGGGGGTTTCCACTGTTTAGGCACATCAGGAGCCCTCCAAATGCGACATGGCGTCCGTTCGCAATTCCAGCCAATTTTGGTTTGGAAAAGTCAAACGGCGCTCCTTCCCTTTCGAGCCCTGCCGTGCGCCCAAACAGTGGTTCCCCCCCACATATGGGGTATCAGCATACTCAGGACATGTTGGACAACAACTTTTGTGGTCCAATTTCTCCTCTTACCCTTGGGAAAATAAAAATTTGGGGACTAAAACATCATGTTTGTGGAAAAAATATGATTTTTTTTCTTCACGGCTCTACATTACAAACTTGCGTGAAGCACTTGAGGGTTCAAAGTGCTCACCACACATCTAGATAAGTTCCTTAGGGGTCTAGTTTCCAAAATGGGGTCACATGTGGGGGGTTTCCACTGTTTAGGCACATCAGGGGCCCTCCAAACGCGACATGGCGTCCGTTCGCAATTCCAGCCAATTTTGGTTTGGAAAAGTCAAACGGCGCTCCTTCCCTTTCAAGCCCTGCCGTGCGCCCAAACAGTGGTTCCCCCCCACATATGGGGTATCAGCGTACTCAGGATAAGTTGGACAACAACTTTTGTGGTTCAATTTCTCCTCTTACCCTTGGGAAAATAAAAATTTGGGGACTAAAACATCATGCTTGTGGAAAAAATATGATTTTTTTTCTTCACGGCTCTACATTACAAACTTGCGTGAAGCACTTGAGGGTTCAAACTACTCACCATACATCTAGATAAGTTCCTTAGGGGGTCTAGTTTCCAAATGGGGTCACGTGTGGGGGTTTCCACTGTTTAGGCACATCGGGGCCTCTCCAAATGCGACATGGCGTCCGTTCTCAATTCCAGCCAATTTTGGTTTGGAAAAGTCAAACTGCGCTCCTTCCATTCTGAGCTCTGCCGTGTGCCCAAACAGTGGTTTTCCCTCACATATGGGGTATCGGCGTACTCAGGAGAAATTGCACAACAACTTTATCTGTCCTTTTTCTCCTTTTTCCCTTGTGAAAATAAAAAAAATGTTTGTAAAAGATCATTTTTGTGACTAAAAAGTAAAATGTTAATTTTTTCCTTCCATGTTGCTTCAGCTCCTGTGAAGCACCTGAAGGGTTAATAAACTTCTTGAATGTGGTTTTGAGTACCTTGAGGGTGTAGTTTTTAGAATGGTGTCACTTTTGGGTATTTTCTGCTATATAGACCCCTCAAAGTGACTTCAAATATGAGGTGGTCCCGAAAAAAAATGGCTTTGTAAATTTTGTTGTAAAAATGAGAAATCGCTGGTCAACTTTTAACCCTTATAATTTCCTAACAAAAAAAAAATTTGTTTCCAAAATTGTGCTGATGTAAAGTAGACATGTGGGAAATGTTATTTCTTAACTATTTTGTGTGACATATTTCTCTGTTTTAAGGGAATAAAAATTCAAAGTTTGAAAATTGCAAAATTTTCAAAATTTTTGCCATATTTGCGTTTTTTTCATAAATAAATGCAAGTTATATGGAAGAAATTTTACCACTATCATGAAGTACAATATGTCACGAGAAAACTATCTCAGAATCGCGAAGATCCGTTGAAGCGTTCCAGAGTTATAACCTCATAAAGAGACAGTGGTCAGAATTGTAAAAATTGGCCCGGTCATTAACGTGCAAACCACCCTTGGGGGTGAAGGGGTTAAGTTACGGAAACTGTCAGTCTCCATCAGCCTGAATGACAGCATTTCAAGGGACAGGAGTTTTGCAATGCCAGCATTCAGAGCCTGTGCTCGTGGATGGTTTGCCGAGTATGGCCGTCTATTATCCCATGCCTGTGCTACCGATGGCTGTTTTGTGGCCTGGGAGTGTGAGGATGACAGGGAACTTGCTGCTGTGGGTGGAATAACACTTTGTCTCTGGACAACAGTGACCGAGGTTCTTCTCTAGGCCTCTCACAGCTTTCAATCTCTGAGACACACAAGGATGGTAACACCCTTGACCTGGTCTTTGTCCGCCTCTGTTCAATCTCCCACCTAAATAACTCACCGCTTCCACTGTCTGACCACAACATTCTCTCCTTCACGCTCACAAATCCTCGACCACCACTGCGCACTCCTACCTACCACACATTCAGAAATCTACAAGCCATTAACCCTCAGACACTTTCAGACTCCCTACACTCATCGCTGTCCCCACTCTCCTCTTTTTCTTGTCCTAATCTGGCTGTTCATCACTACAATGACACTCTTAGAAGCACCCTTTACCAAGTAGCACCACTCACCCTCAGAACTTCCAAACACACAGTAAAACAGCCCTGGCTCACATTACAAACTCAACTTCTTCAGCGATGCTCTAGGAGTGCTGAACGCCTTTGGAGAAAAACCCGCACACCAGAAGACTTCATCCACTTTAAATTCATGTTAAGAACTTATAATGCTGCCCTTCACCTCGCCAAACAGACCTACTTCACCACCCTGATCTCCTCACTAGCCAACAACCCAAGAAACTTTTTGACACTTTTCACTCCCTCCTCAGGCCAAAAGCACAAGCCCCTATCGCAGACATTTGTGCTGACGACCTGGCCTCCCATTTTATAGAAAAAATAGATACTATCCGTCAGGAAATCTGCTCTCAACCACCAAGGGCTGTGACTCCCATCCCACCCTGCTGTTCCCATGGCTCACTTTCCACATTTGATCCCATCACAGAAGAAGAAGTCTCCAGACTCCTCTCTTCCTCTCGTCCGACTACATGCACTACCGACCCCATTCCCTCACATCTCCTCCAGTCTCTCTCTCCAGTTATCACAACTCACCTAACTAAAATCTTTAATCTCTCACTCTCCTCTGGCATTTTCCCATCCTCCTTCAAACACTCCATCATTACTCCACTACTAAAGAAACCCGCTCTCGACCCTTCCTGCACAAACAACTACAGACTGGTCTCCAATCTCCCCTTCATCTCTAAACTCTTGGAGCGCCTAGTCTACTCCAGCCTCACCCGTTACCTCTCCACTTACTCCTTTCTAGACCCTTCACAGTCCGGCTTCCGCCCCCTACATTCGACTGAAACTGTACTCATCAAAGTGACCAATGACCTTCTTACAGCAAAACGTAACGGTGACAACTCTCTGCTCATTCTTCTCGACCTTTCTGCAGCTTTCGACACGGTTGACCACCGTCTCCTACTGTCTAGGCTCCACTCACTAGGTATTAAGGACACTGTTCTCTCCTGTTTCTCCTCCTATCTTTCTGACCACTCCTTCAGTGTTTCGTTCTCTGGCTCCACATCATCTCCTGTTCCTCTCACTGTCGGTGTACCCCAGGGCTCAGTCCTTGGCCCCCTTCTCTTCTCTCACTACACGGCCCCAATTGGACAGACCATCAGCAGACTTGGCTTTCAGTACCATCTTTATGCTGATGACACACAACTATACACGTCATCCCCCGACCTTACCCCCGCTGTACTACAGAACGCCACCGACTGTCTGTCCGCAGTCTCCAACATCATGTCCGCTCTCTTTCTGAAACTTAACCTCTCCAAAACTGAACTTCTTCTGCTCCCGCCGTCTACTAACCTCCATAAATTTGACATATCCCTCTCCGTGGGTGGCACCATAATAACACCCCGGCAGCAGGCTCGCTGTCTGGGGGTTATGTTTGACACCAATCTCTCCTTCACCTCCCATATACAATCTCTTGCCCGCTCTTGCCGCCTACACCTAAAGAACATCTCTAGAATCCGCCCTTTTCTCTCCATGGAAACAACAAAAACCCTCACTGTAGCATTGATCCACTCCCGCCTGGACTACTGCAACGCTCTATTACTTGGCCTCCCCATTACTCGACTATCCCCTCTCCAGTCCATCCTTAATGCAGCAGCCAGGGTAATCCATCTGGCTAATCGGTACTCGGACGCGTCCGCTCTTCGCCAGTCCTTACACTGGCTGCCCATTCATTATAGGATCCAATTCAAAGTACTGGTTCTCACCCACAAAGCTCTCCACAGTGCAGCACCCCCCTACATCTCCTCCCTCATTTCTATCTATAGGCCTAACCGACAGCTGCGCTCTGCAAACGGCCTTCGACTAACCTCTGCACTAATCCGTACCTCCCACTCCCGACTCCAAGACTTCTCCCGCGCTGCGCCAATCCTCTGGAATGCTCTACCCCAAGAAATTAGGACTATCCACAATTTGCATGGTTTCAGGCGCTCCCTCAAAACACATTTGTTCAGAGCGGCCTATCACATTCACTAATCAAAGTCATTCTATGTGTAAGTGTGTGTGTGTTGCCCATTCACTATCTCCATCCATCCCTCACTCCCTCAAAATGGCTGGACCATCATTGTAAATACACCATTGTATATAAACACCTGTACTTTGTATCTCCCCCACCTCATTGTAGATTGTAAGCTCTCACGAGCATGGGCGGCTTATATTGCTTTAATTATTGTATTGTTAACGTTGTTACTTATGACTTGTGTTCTGAAACTGTTAAACTGTAAAGCGCTGCGGAATATGTTGGCGCTATATAAATAAAGATTATTATTATTATTATTATTAGTATTATTATTATTCCATGGCGATCCTGTGAGGAAGCCGAACCAGCTGTGTGTGAGCTGGAGGAAGAGGCTCCAACACGACCTGAAGATGTAGGTGCTGCTGTAGGTTAGCCTACATCTCCAGTGTGTCTTTGTAACTCAACTACGTGCTTTGTCCGCACATGTTTCCACATATTAGTGGTATTGAGGTTACTGACACTTTTACCTCTTTTTACTTTTTGATTACACAGCTTGCATTTGACATAGCAAATATCATCTGCAAGTGTGTCAAAAAAGGACCACGCAGTGCAAGTCCTGGGAGCGCCCGTTTTGACTTTTGGAAGAGAATTGCTCCGAACAGGTGCCAAACTGGAGGCTACAGGCAACCGAGTCTGCAGCCTAACTCTCCCTCCTGTTTGTACCGTTGGGGAAATCTCTTACTCAGAGCTGCTCCCACCACCTTCCAGTTCCTCACGCCATGTTGGGTCTTGGACCTCATCATCTCCACTACCCTCTTCCAACACCTGCTGCTGTTGGGTGGTGTGGCCAGCACCATGCTCAACAGAAACTGGCACCTGAGTCTCATCATCATCAGATGCGTTCTGCGGTGTGCTGACCATCGGCACTGGCTCACCCGCCTCTTCAGATTCAGAGAGACACAGCTGTTGCACATCACTGCATACTCCCTCTTCTTCACATTCCAGAATGCTGCTTGGCTGAGCCCCTGTTTGCAAGCCAACAGATTCTGAGTACAGAAGCAGAGACTCAGCTGGCTCCTGTACAGAACTCTCTGACTGCCTGGGCAATTTGGCAGGCGGTGAAGAGACAGATGGTTGCTCAACAGTGCTGTGGTCCTGAGAGGAGGTGGAAGCAATTGAAGTCGATGCATTGGCTGCCATCCAACCAACAACGGCTTCAATTTGTTCTTCACGCAGCAGGGGGGTACGCCGAGCTCCTACAAAAGTGCGCATAAAGGAACGCTCACGAGGAAAACTGGTGGATGCTGTGTCACTGGGGGCGGCAGCAGCCACAGAATCCCCACGTCCTCTCCCTGCTGAAACTCCACGGCCACGACCACGTGCCTTACTCCCTGCCTTCTTCATCTTGGTAGATTGATAAAGAAAGTCAGAAAAGTTATAAGGCCTAAGTGTGGTTATTCCGCAGAGACTGCAGTGAACACTGCACACAACTGTTCACTAGGTGTGAAAGGCCCCTTTGTGTACTTCTATAGTGTTTGCAACCAATGTATTGGATACGGATGGAAGCGCGTCACACTAATAGATTTGAGTTATTTGAAATAGAATGGAGCAGCAACAATTAGAGAAAAATGTCAAGGATGAGGCAGTGACACACGCTCAGCAGACTACAACCAGCAGTGGTTGAAGAACTAACTGGAGCTACTAACTATGTAGTAGTGATGCACACTTTATTGAGGTACAGTATTACATCGCCATTCACCATCTGTGGCTATGCAGTCTCATCTATATATACCTTATCTATCCGTTGTCATGCTTGCAAGTCAACAGTCAGGCATAAATAGCAATTTTCACTATGCACTATGCACTTTTTAAAGGTTATGTTTGTTAATAAAAATGATTATTGGCACATATTATGAGTATTACATGATGGAAATTGTATAATTTTTATAAACTGTTTAGTGACATTATTCAACAAATGTAACATTTTATGAATGTCACAGATAACTTGTAATGCTGATGATGTTTAGAAGTCACATTCATTGTCTATACAATAAAAATGGTGTACATACTGTTACTTATCCATCATTAATGTATTCTGATATGTACTTGTATGCTTTTATTTACAACCGTATGGCAGATTCCTTAACCAATTTATTTTTTGGTTTGCATTGCTGTTCAACATGTTAATGTATGCGTTTATGTTTGTCAATTCTTTATTTATCTTGATTTTTTTAAACTGAAATCATCATCTTATGGTAGTAAAGGTTATCTTTCTCTTGTTTGGAGTATAGACATTTTTAATTGACACGTAACAAGGAAAATACTTGATCTAGTATTTAAACATCCTCCTTGACCCTGGGCTCCAACACCGCCAGTTGTTGCCTGGAAGTGGAAGTGCACAGTCAACACTTGCTCCTGTGTTACTGGGGTTCAGTAATGTCAGCTGTTCCCCTACTGTGTGTACGGCAAAAACTCCTGCTGCCTCCACCCTGTTCTCTTCTCATCCCTGGGCTCCAACACCGCCAGTTGTTGCTCGGAAGTGCTGTTAGTACAGTCAACACTTGCTCCTGTGTTACTGGTGTTCAGTAATGTCAGCTGTTCCCCTGCTGTGTGTACGGCAAAAAGTCCTGCTGCCTCCACCCTGTTCTCCTCATCCCTGGGCTCCAACACCGCCAGTTGTTGCCTGGAAGTGCTGTTAGCACAGTCAACACTTGCTCCTGTGTTACTGGGTTCAGTAATGTCAGCTGTTCCCCTGCTGTGTGTACGGCAAAAAGCCCTGCTGCTCCACCATGTTCTCTCTCATCCTGGGCTCCAACACCGCAGTTGTTGCTGGAAGTGCTGTTAGCACAGTCAACACTTGCTCCTGTGTTACTGGGGTTCAGTAATGTCAGCTGTTCCCCTGCTGTGTGTACGGCAAAAAGCCCTGCTGCCTCCACCATGTTCTCCTCTCATCCCTGGGCTCCACACCGCCAGTTGTTGCCTGGAAGTGATGTTAGCACAGTCAACACTTGCTCCTGTGTTACTGGGGTTCATTAATGTCAGCTGTTCCCCTACTGTGTGTATTGCAAAAAGTCCTGCTGCCTCCACCCTGTTCTCCTCTCATCCCTGGGCTCCAACACCGCCAGTTGTTGCCTGGAAGTGCTGTTAGCACAGTCAACACTTGCTCCTGTGTTACTGGGGTTCAGTAATGTCAGTAGTTCCCCTACTGTGTGTACAGCAAAAAGTCCTGCTGCCTCCACACTGTTCTCCTCTCATCCCTGGGCTCCAACACCGCCAGTTGTTGCTCGGAAGTGCTGTTAGCACAGTCAACACTTGCTCCTGTGTTACTGGGGTTCAGTAATGTCAGCTGTTCCCCTGCTGTGTGTACGGCAAAAAGTCCTGCTGCCTCCACCCTGTTCTCTTCTCATCCCTGGGCTCCAACACCGCCAGTTGTTTCTCGGAAGTGCTGTTAGCACAGTCAACACTTGCTCCTGTGTTACTCGGGTTCAGTAATGTCAGCTGTTCCCCTGCTGTGTGTATGGCAAAAAGTCCTGCTGCCTCCACCCTGTTCTCTTCTCATCCCTGGGCTCCAACACCGCCAGTTGTTGCTCGGAAGTGCTGTTAGCACAGTCAACACTTGCTCCTGTGTTACTGGGGTTCAGTAATGTCAGCTGTTCCCCTGCTGTGTGTACGGCAAAAAGTCCTGCTGCCTCCACCATGTTCTCCTCTCATCCCTGGGCTCCAACACCGCCAGTTTTTGCCTGGAAGTGCTGTTAGCACAGTCAACACTTGCTCCTGTGTTACTGGGGTTCAGTAATGTCAGCTGTTCCCCTACTGTGTGTACGGCAAAAAGTCCTGCTGCCTCCACCCTGTTTTCTTCTCATCCCTGGGCTCCAACACTGCCAGTTGTTGCTCAGAAGTAATTGGCACGGGCACTGACTCCTGCCCAGGCTGGTTACAGCACGACAGCTGTTTCCTGGCAGTGTCAACGTCAATTTGAATCCAATAAGTTGTCCTGTCGTGTTGCATTCGGGTTAGCCGACTCTATGGTGCCTGCAGTTTAGGTGATTCCTATGTGTGCTGTGGGATATGTAAATAAAGGCTGTTTCCGTTGTGACAATAGGACAAGCACCCACTGTAGGACTGTGTGATTCGGTAACTGCGGACGGCTTGCGGCCTGTCAACTTACATTTTCATGGGTGCCTTATGGTACCCGTCCGGGTTCCAGTACCGTCAGCTGGTTCTCCGCAGTGCCTTTGGCCTAGGTGCCTCCATCTCGGTATCCGAGTTCCAGCAACGTCTGCTGGTCCTTGGTAGTGCTTTGGAGCACAGGTACCTCCTGCTTAGTAACCGTGTCCCAGTAACGTCAGCTGGTCCTCGGTTGTGCCATTGGCTCTTTTCCTTCTGCTGCCCCTCCGGTTTCCAGCACAGTCAGCTGGTCCTCGTTACTTGCATTGGCTCTTGTACCTTCTGCTACCCGTCCGGGTTCCAGTACCGTCAACTGGTTCTCCGCAGTGCCTTTGTCCTAGGTGCCTCCATCTCGGTATCCGAGTTCCAGCAACGTCTGCTGGTCCTTGGTAGTGCTTTGGAGCACAGGTACCTCCTGCTTAGTAACCGTGTCCCAGTAACGTCAGCTGGTCCTCGGTTGTGCCATTGGTTCTTTTCCTTCTGCTGCCCCTCCGGGTTCCAGCACAGTCAGCTGGTCCTCGTTACTTCCATTGTCTCTTGTACCATCTGATACCCGTCCGGGTTCCAGTAACGTCAGCTGGTTCTCGGAAGTTAGTCAGCCTTCTTGTACCTTCAGCTACATTTACAAATTGAAGATTTTTTAAATGTTTTTTTGGGTAATCACTCTGGATCTCCAACAATGAAGTACGACGACCATGATGACCACCCCGAAGAAGATGACGACCACAAGGACGACGAGCATCAAGCCAACCAGCCTGAACACCATCACAAAGAAAAAAGTAAAAGATTACCAAAGAGACCCAAAGACAAAGAAAGTTAAGACAAACTACAAGATACAGAAAAAGAGACAGAAGAACAATAAGCAGAAGATCAAAAAGCAGAAGAACATGAAGTATAAGACCAAAATGAAGAGCAAAATATATGCTCTAAATTATAAGCAGAAGAAGAATAAGCAGTGTATGGGGGTGAGTCCGTTCCTCCTCGTGGTGCCCCTGGAAAATGCCTGCTGCTGCAGACTAAACTGAACACGGACAAATACTGTTGTAATTTAAATCTTTTGTGACAGCAAGAACGGAAGGATGAACAATTCATACTTTTACAGATTAGAAGTACAGGAATCTCTGTCACAAATAAGAATATGATGAAGAAGATGAAGAGGAAGAAGATGAAGAAGTAGAATATGAAGAAGAATAATAGTTTAATAAGAACAATATGAGTAATGTTAACAAAAAGATGAATAGCAAGAAGTTTAAGAAGAAGATAAAGAAGGTGAAGATGAAGAATAATTTGATGAAAAAGATGATGCTGCTGAAGATTATGAAGGAGAAAGTGTGGCAAAAGTTAAAAAGGTGAAGAGCATAGAAGTTGTGAAACATACATATTTGCCAAAATATAAAAAAGGTTAACAACATTGTCAATGTCTTCGTCAATCCGAACATCTTTAAAAAAAAAATATTAATGCTATACCATTTGATTGGGTTAAACATCTATGCCTTTGTGTCTCCTCAACCTCCCCAATACATTCTACATTACTCTTTGTTGTTTTCCTTCATGTACAATTAACCAACAAGGCAAGAATGTTTTTTTTTTAATTCCGATATTTTGTTCCCATAGACTTACATTGGATTTCCGGTATCGGGTATCGCCGATACTTTTTGGGTATCGGCGATACCCATTCCGATCCGATACTTATTGATATCGGAAAGTATCCCTCATCTCTAGTCACTACTTTACACTTCTATCAGAGATAGCATAAAACTGCTGTGATGGAGTCTGATGTTTCATATATTCTATAACAGTCTTTTTTTCCTCCCCACTAATATGCTGGCAAAGCATGCCCTGAAATTGGTAGTACAACTGCCCAATGGGAAGTACCTTTGGGTGTTATGCTGTTGCTGTTTGTAGTTACCACTTTCTGATTGCAAGATTCTGTGGTTAATTCTTTTTCATTACCCAGTCGATTGCCATATTTTTTACTATAACAAAATGAAACTTTTCATTATTTCAAGCAATTTCCTCCTTCCAAAAAAGTAATGAAGAAGAAATGTTAGGTACACATCAAGAAAGACAGCATTGGCTATAAGTGGCAACATTGGTGTGATTTGTACAGATATTAAATTTGACTACTAAGACAGGTGCTTAAAAAGCAATAGTTTTTCTACTTCACAAATTGTGCATGGTACAGCAGCAGTTGACTGTCTAGATATTTGAACAAGAAATACAAAAACTCACTACTGTAATATCTGACATGCACCAGTTTTCTGTCAGACTCTGAGTTTAGATTTTTTTTCTTTAAGAAATATTGTTGGCTTGCTGCTTGTTTCTGCATGTTGAATGAAAATGAAAATATGTGATAAGAATGCAGGAGTTGATGGCTGCACTATATCACTTTGTGCCCCCGGAAAAAGCAATTTTATGAAACTGCGCTCGTCGGGCGAGGGGTTCAAACGCGGCAACCGGTCTACCTCTGCACTGTCCCATGGTACCATTCTCCAAGCAGTATTTAACTTTACTGACACCTTGGATATCAACTATATCTGCTTCTAAGTGGCTCTGTTGGCTAATGTGAAGAAGGGTAACGTCCATAGTATGTTATAAAAGCAACTAGCCTTCTTATACTCTCTGCGCTTTGTTTTCTTTCCCCCCCACGGACAGCTACTTAATACTGCACTTGCAATATTTAGTTTTTAAAGCAACCTTTTGGTGCCAACTAAGTCTACCATTATAATGTCCTTTTTATATAAAGGTTAACAAATGCTTGGATTCCTCATTCATGGCTCATTCCCTACCCTCTATTTTCACTGTGAACTTTATTGTTACCAGCTGCTGCTTTCTTTCCCAACATTTGGAGGCCTTTTCTTATGCCCTGTCTTTTTACATTGATTTTGTTTTATTGTTATTTAATAAATATAATTTTATTCCTACTTTGTTTCTTATCACTTCTTATCTTTATGGCAACACATCATAATAGATTATGTTAATTACATTATGTTGAAATGTCCTTAGCTTCTATAACCAGGACTATAGGGTATGCCACACTAAACAACATCGCTAACGGGATCGCTAAAAAACATCACTATTTAGCGATCCCGTTAGCGATGTTGTTGTGTGCGGCATCTACCAGCGACGTGGCCCCTGCTGTGATCTCGTCCGTCGTCCTGATCTTTCCGGACCCTATTTTCATCGCTGGCGTCCCGCTGGTAAGTATCTAATCGCTGAGTGTGGCACCTTTTTTAGCGATTTAGCGGTACTTTTGTACCGCTAAAGTCGTTAAGGAGATCGCTAACCGCGATAGCGTCCTTAACGATATCGCTAAATTAGGTAGCTACTAGCGATATAGAAATAATCCCGCTAGCGATCTCATTAGTATGCGACGCTAACGTGATCGCTAGCGGGATTGTGAAGTGTGGCAGTACCTTTAGGGAATAACTATATCACTGTGTGATCAATCACTTGTGCTGCTGCTGACAGCTTTCTCTTCCTAAAACAATTGAATCTCTTTATTGTTCTCTTGCTATGTCACTAATCTTCACTACTGCAATTTTACAAAAAACACTATATAATTTTTCTGATGTTATATGTCTTTCTCTCCCTGTTTATATTGCTAAGTTGTGATCTATCATGTCCTCTCAATATCCAGACACAACTCAACATTGCTAATGCATTCCCTGAGTCAGCTTTTATATATCCTATTATAGTCCATCCTGATTGGCTGTAATTTGATAGCAGCCAAGCCTAATTGGGAAGCTCTCTTTGTCTCATTCTGTGTCATGTGAGACTTTTTTTGGCTGTTGCAATCTTCAACATTGTTGAAAATGGCAGCAGGTATTTTTAGTTATTCACACAAATCAAACTGCAAATTGTTCAAATAAACTGAGTTCAGTGATATTCCAAAAATTCAGCACACTTGATTTGTATCAAAATAAATGGCCCATGTCTAATCTGAATCGAACAACTTTATTCTTACTTCTGTACTAACAATTAGATTCTGTAAATAGGTTTTTTTCCAGGCAGCAGAACCTGCCAAGTATTTCAAAAGGAATACAGTGGGGAAAAAAGTATTTAGTCAGCCACCAATTGTGCAAGTTCTCCCACTTAAAAAGATGAGAGAGGCCTGTAATTGACATCATAGGTAAACCAAAACTATGAGAGTCAAAATGAGAAAACAAATCCAGAAAATCACCTTGTCTGATTTTGCAAGATTGATTTTGCAAATTATGGTGGAAAATAAGTATTTGGTCACCTAAAAACATGCAACATGTCTAGCTCTCACAGACCTGTAACTTCTTCTTTAATTAAGAGGATCCTCTGTCCTCCACTCATTACCTGTAGTAATGGCACTTGCTCGAAATTGTTATCTATATAAAATACACCTGCCCACAACCTCAAATAGTCACAATCCAAACTCCACTATGTTGAAGACCAAAGAGTTGTCGAAAGACACCATAAACAAAATTGTAGCCCTGCACCAGGCTGGGAAGACTGAATCTACAATAGGCAAGCAGCTTATTGTGATGAAATCAACTGTGGGAGCAATAGCAAGAAAATGGATGACATACAAGACCACTGATAATCTCCCTCGATCAGGGGCTCCACACAAGATTTCACCCGTGGGGTCAAAAAGATCACAAGAGTGGTAAGCAAAAATCTCAGAATGACCTGCATAGAGCTTGGACCACCGTAACAATGGCTAGCATCAGTAACACACTACGCCACCAGGAACTTGGATTCTCCAGTGCCAGACGTGTCCCCTTTCTTAATCCAGTACATGTCCGGGCCTGTCTGAAGTTTGCTAGAGATCATTTGGATTATCCAGAAGAGTATTGGGAGAATGTCATTATTGTCTGATGAAACCAAGTAGATATGTTTGGTAGAAACAAAACTCGTTGTGTTTGGAGTAGACAGAATGCTGAGTTTCATCCAGAGAACACCATACCTACTGTGAAGCATGGGGGTGGCAACATCATGTTTTGGGGCTGTTTCTCTGTATAGTGACAACTGATTTGTGTACATGGGTACAATTTATATGTTCAACTGAGCCATCATATGGCCATGTTGATTGTTTTTTGGAGGGGATCAAGATCATGCTCTTTACAACAGGGAAGCTTTGGATTTAAATATTGAATACTTCAATCTTCATGCGTATATCTTTTTTATGGATCAACAATAAAATCAAAATTTTATTTCTAATTGGATGTGGAAGCTGGACCATTTTTTCCTTAAACTCATAGTTTAAACTACTTTCCATCTTTGGATACCTCAAGAGGTTAAAAGAAGCTCAATAGATTAAAAAAATGTAAAGCAAGTCATTTTTAAATAGAAATTATTATGTTCATTTTTTTGAACGTTTGTGTAGTGCTTTTACAGGCAATTTTTCAAAACAGATTCTGCCTGAAAAGGACGTTGTGTGCACATTCCTTTAGTTTTAGGAAACTTTACAATATAATTATCCTTGCTATGTTGGGAAGATAATTACATTGCTGAAAATAAGTTGTCTGCTAGATATTCTGCAGTTCACCATGATCATCAGTACTACACTATAAATCTGTTGTATTTATGTATTTTGACTCAGACAGCTTTCACGGTCAGCTGTGGTTTCTTGCTGATAAGCTAAACCAGCTAAATTATATATTTTAATGTGATGAAATGCTGGAATTCAAAGACAAATTGATATTTGATATGTATATTGAAAGTACTGTACATTGTATAAGTAGAATTTGTCATTAGGCTGATTCCATTAGACTGGTTTTATATAAACCAGTTTGCTGAAAATTGCCTCTTTTTTGCATTTTGTCATAGTGTTTTAAAATGTTCAACAATTTCCTACCCTATTTATGCTAATGGTACTATATTCTAAAATACGTTCGTCCTGTGCTACAAACTCCAGTATTATAGTGACAACATTGAAATCAGAAAGTGAGGCAGATGCACAGAAGACAAGATTCTGTCTGGAGTGCTGTCTGGAACTTTAACAATTTTTTAAAAATTTTCATCTTCTGGATAAATGTAGTGTTCTGACATTAGAACACAGCCAGAGTAATAAGAGACTATTAAAGGCTGAGTGACATAAGCCATGTACATTTAGCAGCAGGATGTATAGTGATAATCACAAACACACTTCCTATTACTGCTTCCATAGGTTGTTCGTGGCTGTGATGTTCTTCTTGAGTATTTGTCAATTTGTTGGATTTTATTATCGCTCAAGTGGGTGTTAAATTTTGTTCAGCTCTGTGAGTGTATAATTTAAACCTTCTATGACGCTGTCCAATCATAAAAAGACAACATCAGAAGGTGAAAAATAGTAAATGCCCACAGTTCTGATCATAATATAATGCCAATAGAGAAGGTAAGAATGGTGTTATGAAATGTCATCTGTCTCATCCAATGGCAATGCATCCCTAATTGAACTGTAGTAATTACCAATAATCAGTCTAACATCTTCATCAGGACCCGCAATGCTCCAAACTCTGATGCTGGTGTCCAGTTAACTCCTTGCTTAATCAGTTAATACTGGGAAGTGTTGGAATGGAGTTATGGTCTCATAAAATCACGTGGGGTAATAAAGCCTTAAGGGTTCACATTGACCACAGAACCCTCCTGGCACTTCTGTTACTAAAATACATGCTCCACTTTAGCTACATTCAGTCTGGGCTATGCAGTAAGACCCCAAGAGATCAATAAATCATCCCAAATTCTATTGATGGGATATAATTTATATTCTTGGTACAACAATTTTAAGCTTAAGCTTTACCTGAGAGAGTAGAGTATTAATAAGGTAGAAAGAGACAAAACAATTTTAAAGTGAAAGGTAGAAATAATAAAAGACTTAAGGAAGTTGACCACTACATTTTTATTGATGATATATCCTTATATACTTATACCATCAATATTTGATCAATGAGGTTGTGACACCTAGAACGAGATCAAATGTTGCCAGTGATATGCTACTATCATGGCTATGGCCAAGTATTACAGATTCACCACCCATTCATCATAAATTGACGGCACTTGGCCACGGCCTCTATAGCAATTATGACGCTACTGTGATCCAGCAACATTTGAGAAAATCCGGACAGCGCTGGAGACAGCTGTTGGGCAAGTGTGCCCCCACTGACCAGATATTGATGGCTTATCTTTGATTCTTCAGGTTTCTGCCTCTTGAGGCTGATGAGATAGTGAGAATATGCATCAGACATCAGATCTCAGGTCATATCAACTTGAATCAAACTTTCATCATCTCAGTTATATAAGGAATAGTCGTAGGCCAACCTTGATATTTATTAAAACAATGTCTACAATTGAGGAAGTTTTTCATTATTAACAAATATAACAATGAACCTTTTCATATGGAAGCAAAGAGTTTTCCCACAAACATATACACACAGGACAGCATGTGATCACAGCTGATTGTTTTTGTGAGGTAACTCAAGTTTTTAACCAGGCAGGGAAATGTTATTCTTTACAGACCACACCTCTGTGATTCCATGCTGTCCTGGCTGTATAGTCTTTTGCTTCCACCCTGCCCAGGAGCTGCGGTATAATCAAGCCATGTTCCTGAATTGTCAGACAGCCATTACACAGTACACAGCAGGGGCACATTTATAAGACTATCTCCGCATATTTCTTTATAACTCATCAAATTGTGAAATTTACTTTTATTCCAAGATCTATTGATAAAAGTGTACTTTGTTGGACAGTATTGCTTAAGCATTGAATTTACTGATCTACTCTGAAGCACACTGATCCAAGCCAGATGCCTGCCATCTCGTCTTGCTAGTTCCTCATTGTTTGGGGTTATTCACTGATCTGAGGAAATCTTCAGGATTGAGTGAAGGTGTTCATCAGTAAGGCAACTCCTGTTTGATGCTTTGTTCATCTTTTTTAAGGAGAATGGTTGCTCGCACAGATATATGCTGGTGAACATAGAGAATATTTCCTGAGCTTGAGTACGGAGCTGGGGCATTCCATCAGGAATTTAATGTTGAAACTGTGTAGTGCCAAAAGCATTATACTTTGACTTTAGCGTGTCACTACACTGCAGTTCAATCAGCTCCATTTGGAGGTTAGTTGGAGCAATTTCCACATTAACTGCAAATTGATTACTAAGCAGTTCAAACCTATATTTCTGAGTATAAAAGTCACCAAATCGCCAGTTAAACTTGACATTGAGTAAGCAGATTTTTTCAGCAAACTCTTCACTTGAGAACACGGCTGTAGAAATCTGTGTTTTATAGTTTTGCAGCAAGGAAAATGGCCCAGGTTTCCTTGATTCACCTGAGACTCCAACAGCCACAATTTTGTTTTGAAAGCCCTCACTGCAGCGTTCATGTCTGTGATGAATGACCCCCCCCTTGAAGTTGAATATTCAGCACATTGAGATGGCTCGTGATATCACACAGAAATGCCAGTTTAGACAGAAACTCTTTTTCCCGAAGTTCTGCTGCCTCTTTCCCTTTGCTTTCTAAAAACTGTCAAATTTCCTCACATGTCTGTTCTGTACTTTTCCTCTTCTTAACCATCTCATCTCTATGTAATACGGCAAATCTGTGTATTCTACACTAAACTCCACCAGAAAAGACTTGAACAAGCGATGATTCAAACCTTTAGCTCTTATAAAGTTAACTATTTGTGTTATGCAGGGGAGAGGAACAAGCAAGCTTCCACGGGATCCAAATGAAAACACCAGTAGGTTAGAGCCCAATCAATAGAACAGGTGGGTGCCCAACAAAGCTGGAAAGCACAGCAAAACCTAGGTTTTGTACATGTTTTTAACCATGGCATGATTGCCAATTAAAACTTTTTCATTTTTTTTTATGATGGCGTGCTACAATTTTCCTTGACTTCTATTTCTGTTAGGGTGCTCATAAAATGTCCCATCTACATGTCTTTGCCATACAATGATTCCTAATGTATTACGCAGTGATAAGTAGTTGGCTCCCCTGCACAGTTCTCACCTCGTATTTTCTCCCAAATCCTGGCAACCAATCCACTCTTTTGACCACACATCACGGGGACACCATCTGTTGTTAGTCCTGCAATTTTATCCCAAAGTAACCTCATTTTCGTTACACTTTTGGAAACCTCTTTAAAGATTTATTTTGCTGTGGTTGTGTCACTCATTAATTTTAGCCCCAAAAGTTCCTCTATAAGGCTGGTGTCACACTGGAGAGTGCAGTGCGAGAAATTCTCGATAGTCTCTCATCTCAATATCCAGCACTCAGGACTGGAGTGTGCGGCTGCATGTATTTCTATGCAGATGAGCACTTTGGTCCCGAGTGCCACGGCAGTGTCGGGTATTGAGGCGAGAGACTCGCGTGAGTTTCTCGCATTGCACTTTCCATTGCGACACCGGCCTAATGCACAGATTTGAGTCCACTCGTTAAAGGGTTGACCTGATTTGGCAATCTCTGCTGCCACAATAAAACCAGCTTTTACAGTAGCCTCACTTTGAGATATGGCTTTTGTGAACATATTCCGTAGTGAAACCAAAATTCTTTTAATCTCCTCTACTTTCTACAGATTTCGAGCTATGCTCAGGTCCCTCTACTTGTCATGGTGTTTCGTTTCATAGTGTCTTCTAACATTATATTCTTTGGTTATATTTGCTCCACACACAAGAAAAACGGGTATGTCCTATTCATTTGTGAACAGATATTCTATTGAATACTTTTCTAGATAGCTTAAGTTTTCTAACTTTTGTTTGTTCTTTTTTATATAAAAAAGAACAACAATATTGGTGGCGTGCCTGGTTGAAATCCTGCGCCATGATTGGTCGCGCCCGGCCGCAAGTGATTGGATGAGACCAATCAGCAACGCAGGATTTCCGTTACAGACGGAAGTGAAAAGTTAGACAATTATATAGCAAATTGCTATTCAAAAGAATTTAGGGATCTATTTATTTATAATGACTTTTCCTTAAGTTTTTTTTCTGTTCTCAGAGAGAACTCCTTTTATCTTTGTACCAGTACATTAAAGGTTGACTTTGTGAAGCACGGAGAAATCCCTTTTTGGTTGTAGCCACCCTTCACAGTCAGTTTAAATAGCATAAAGTTACATTTGAAGTGTTTTGAAGACTTCAAATAATAACCAGGATTTTCTGCGCTACTTTTAGGTCTAGTCTCCAGACATTATATGATTTTAACCCATTCACAATTTTCTGTTTATTTCCTCCCTTTTTTGCAAGAACCATATCTTTTTTATTTTTCTGTCCACAGTTTTATAAGGGCTTGTTTTTTTGTGATATAAATTCTTTTGAATGACAACATTCATTCTGCCACAAAGTGTACTGTAAAATGGGGAAAAAATTCTAAGTGCAATCAAATTGTAAAAAAAAAGTACAATTCTACTATTCTTTGGGGTATTTTTATTTACCTTGTTCACTATATGTTAAAACTGACCTGGCAATGTGAGTACCCAGGTTAGTATGAGTATGGAGATACTAAATATGCATATAATGTTTTTATTTAAGTAGTGAAAAAAAATTTGTACATTTTTCAAGACCATAATATTTTCATTTTTCAGGATTTTGTGCTGTGTGAGGTTTAAGTAGTTGCGCTCAGCTGACATTTTTACTGATACCATTTTGGGGTAGATACAATGTTTTAATTGCCTCTTATTGCATTTTATTGCAATGCTGCAGCAGCCAAAAAAAGTAGTTCAGGCATTTAAATTTTTTTCTTGTTATGCTGTTTACTGATCAGATTAATTTACTTTATAGTTTGATATTTTGGACTTTTATGAACGCAGTGTTACAAAACATGTATTTTTTATTTTTTATTATTTTATTTTTAATGGTGCAAAAGGGGAGTGATTTGATCGTTTTGTGTTTTATTTTTTCATAGTTTTGAAAACTTTTTTAAAAAAAACTTTACTGTATTCATTAGTCACCTTTGGAGAGATTGAACGTGACATGTAATAGGTTAACAGCTGTAATCTGATAGGAAAGGGGCAGTCTTAGTGTGTGAGCCCACATTAAAGTCAGGGAAACAACATATGACATACATGTATGTCATATATCTTAAAGGGGTTAAAGGTGTTGTCCGCCTTAAATTACAAGTCTGCAGTCTCTCTTTCTGACTGCAGACTTGAGAATCCTCTCAGCGCATGCACTGCGCGCTGTGAGGCTTCTCATGTGTCAGTGCCGGGAACAATGGTCACGTGACAGCAAGTATGTAATATGCAAACTGCTGACCAGAACCTGAATAGACTATTTTCAGGATGCTCAATACTTGTATATTGCATGAGGCTGGAAACAGTCTAGTCATGTTCAAGCCAGGAGTTTGATATCTCATACTTGCTGTCTTGGGACCATTGTTCTTAACACTGACACCGGTGAATACACATAGAATGGAGTGCATGCACTGGAAGGATTCACAAGATTGCAGTCTCATGCAGTGACTTCAGACTTGTCATTTTTTGACCGGACAAGCTCTTTAATGAATTCCAAGATGATTGTTTGGCTCTACAGTGTAGCTGGAATGGTACCTCCTTGGTCTGGCATCAGAGAAATGTCATTACCCCTTCTGTTACACAATTCCACACTCACTTTCTGTTCAGGAGTGAGTGACTTCACAGGGAAGAGCATGAAATTCAGTACTTCACCCAGGACCTTCTTCCTATTGTAGTGTGCCTTGCTACGAAATGTGGGTATGGGAGAGAGGGGAGGGGGAGATGAATGATGGTGTTTGTCTTTCTTTGTGGCCTTTAAAAATGGCAAATTTTGTATCTTGAAGAAAACAACTAACATTTAAGCAAACTAGATATTCAACAAAACTAACCTCAAAAGCCTATACAATTTAAAAAAAGGAAAAAATAAGTGGTAAGCAAATGAAAATGAAAGCAAACTACAACATTGTAATATCATCTCAAGAGAGAAATACATATAAGTAATCCCTGCTGTGTTATTTGTTTTTCAAATATATTTATTGATTTTAAATTATAGGGGAAGTAAAGGGGAGGGAGGGTAATTGGAAGGGGGAAGAGATAAACAAAATTAAAGTTAGAGAACTCATAACTTATATTACAAGCAGTCGTGACAATGATCCATATCAGTTACAGCAAGTGTGTCATGTAAAGCCTATTATTAACTATACAATAACAATGAAAGCAAAAGTGGGAAAGAAAGAGAATAGGAAGAGAAAGAAAAAGAAAAAGAAGTCCTGGTATCTACGACTGGTATGGAAGTTCTGCATTATTAAGGTCTGGTATATAAAGAATTCCAAAGTTCCCATTTTTTGATGTATCTTGTTAAACAACTATTGATTGTGGTGAACCTTAGTTCCAGTGAGTTAAGTAGATGTAGTCTGTCCATAACGTAGGAAAACTTAGGTACATCTGGTTCTTTCCAGTAGAGAGCTATTAGATTTTTAATAACTAATAATGTGTGGATTACAATGAATCTTAATGATGGGTGTACTTTGTCCATGTCTATGGAAAGTAGGGCAGTTTGGGGGGTGAGTGTTAGTTCTTTATTGAGGAGAATATTTAAATTGTGAGAGACCTGATTCCACAGAGGTCTTATCTTTGGGCAATACCAGAAGATATGGATTAAATTGCCCGGATACCCATAACCCCTCCAGCATAAAGGTGAATTATCTTTGTTGATGTGTGACAACCTTGAGGGGGTGTAGTACCACCTAGCTGACAGTTTGTAGTAAGATTCATGGAGAAGCATAGAGATGTTGGATTTATAAGTGTTCTTTTTTGCCTCTACCCATTGATCTATGCTCAATGGCGTCTTCAGATCTCTCTCCCATTGGGACATGTAGGCATTTTTATTTAGTTGGCTGTCCTTATTGATATAGTCGTATAGGTATTTTGTACTCCAAAAAATTTTATGTTCTGTATTATTTAGGAGTAAGGATATTATTTCAGCTTTGGGAGATTTCTTGTGGATAAATTTTTGGGTGTGGTCCTTTAAAATAGTGAAAAATATGAAGTCTGAGGAGGGAATATTAAATTTATTTCTTAATTCCGCCAACCTTATGAAGGTGTTGTTATCATATATATCTTTGATTGTTTTAATCCCTGCCATGGTCCAACTCTCTGCAATCTGGAATTCACACCAGGAAGCAATTAGGGACAATGGAAAATTGTTCAATAAACGTGATCTGTCATCTCCCCTGAGGGGTTTTGCGAGTTTTACCCACGCGGAAGTTAAAGCATGAAAGATGGGGTGTCGTTTATATACCTTAATTCGAAAATTTGGTTGAATAAAAAATCTTTTAATGGGCAGCTATTGCTTTGTGCCTTTTCTAGGTCTAGCCAGGCTGGAGATAGGTTCTCGTTAACCCAAAATATACTTTGTTTAATTAGATTAGTTTGGAAATACGCTGTAATGTTTGGTACTCCAAGTCCCCCGTTAGCTTTCTTCTTATACAGAATATTTTTGGCTACTCTGGCCCTTTTCCCATTCTAGATGAAAGAGTTCAGAGTAGCTTGTAATTTATCTAGAAATGGTGTCGGGAAGCTTAGAGGTAGGGATCTAAAGAAATATATAAGATTTTTGGAAGGATGCATGACTTAATCGCGAGGATTTTCCCTATCCACGACAGGCCCAGGCTCTTCCATCCTCGGAGATAATTGGATACTGTTTCAGTAATTTTATTGCAGCTGGCTTTAACAGTTAAATTATTTTTTTTTGTAAAGAGTATCCCCAGATATGTAATCATGTCTTCCTTCCACACAAAATCTGTTATTCTTTGTAAAGTAGTGATATTCTGTTCGCTTAAATTGAAGTATAGTGCCTTGGATTTTTGACCGTTCATTTTGAAGTACGAAATCTTGGTGAAAAGGTCTAATATCTTTTGTAAATAGACTATAGAATTTATGGGGTTTGTTAAAGTTAATAATAAGTTGTCTGCAAACAGACTAACTTTATAGTGACGGGTGGCGGTATTGAACCCTGAAATGGAGTCCTCACTTCTGATCCTCTCCGCCAGGGGTTCTATGGCCAAGGCGAATAGCATTGGTGATAGGGGGCATCCCTGTCTCGTACCATTGCTAATGGGGAAGGTTCTGGATAGGTGATAATTTACATATATCCTCGCACTTGGATGAGAGAAAAGGGCGAAAATAGAGTTCATTAGTTTGTTATCAAAACCAAATTTTAACAAGACCTCTCTGAGGTAGACCCAGCTGACTCTATCAAACGCTTTTTCAGCGTCTAGTGTTAGGACCACAGAGGGAATACATGAGGTGTTAATTGCATCAATAGTGTTGATTAGTCTTCTTGTTCCATCCGAGGCCTGATGGCCTTCAATAAAGCCGATCTGATCGTTATTAATGAGCATGGGAAGAGTGCTTTTCAGTCTGTGGGCTAGAATTTTCGCGTAGATTATAATATCTCCATTAATGAGTGATTTGTGCGTATAGTTCTGAACTTTCTCTACTTCAGTTTTAGATTTTGGTATCATAATGACAGTTGCTTCTAACATCTCCTTTGGAAAGGATCCGCATTGGGAAGCACGGTTATAGATTTGTTCCAGATGGGGGGATAAAAGTTCTGCATAATTCTTATAATATTCGTTCACAAATCCGTCCGGACCAGGTGACTTTTGAATTTTTAGTTTCTGGATTGTATCAGAAATTTCCTTTGAATTAAAGGGGGCCGACAATGAGATCAATTAAAGCAGGTCTAATTTAGGTAGGTTTAGATCATTTAAAAAGGTCTTAATGTCACTGGGATTTGGGGGAGTAATTTTCGGGTCTGAATTAAGGATATAGAGATTAAAGTAATAGTCGGCGAATGTGTCAGCGATATCCTTTGGATGTTGTTTGATGTCACCTAAATGGTTTCTAATTTTATTAACCCTTTTCTTGATCCTATCTTGTTTCAACCTCCCCAACATGAATTTTGTTGGTTTATTAAGCGAAGAGTAAGCCTTAAACTTTCAAGTTTTAATCGCTGAATCATATTCAGCAAGTATGGCTGTTTTGAGTTTTTGTCTGAGCTCAAGAATTTCTAAATGGATAGTTGGGGAAGGTGAAGGGAGATTAGCCAAGAGGTCCTCTTTGGCTTTGATATGTAGCTGGATGTTTTTTATTTTTTCTCTTTTTTCCCGGTTGTATCTTGAGGAAATTTGTATTAGTTTTCCTCTAATGACTGCCTTGTGGGCGTTCCAAATTGTGAAGGGGTCTATTTCATCTGATTTATTTTCAGTGAAGTAATGTTTAATGGCCTCTTCTAGTTCCGTTTTGTATTCTGGTATTTTTATGAGAACAGAGTTGCATTTCCACAGAAATACATCCCTATTGGGGGGTCCCAGTGCGATTTCTATGAGGACCGGTGAGTGGTCTGAGATGGACCTATCAAGAATAGAAACAGATTTAACTCTGGAGAGGGAGAAAACGTCAGTCAAAAATAAATCAATTCGCGAGAAATTTTTGTGTACACACGAATAATGGGTGTATTCCCTGGAAGAGGAATTTAGACATCGGAATGCGTCATAAAGCTCATTTTTAAGGAGCCAGTCATTTAGCGATGTGGCTAAATGGCGGGTGGATGATGTTGAATCCATACGTCCATCTGGGACAATGTTGAAATCCCCCACCAGAAACAACTCTCCTTTCCTGTGAGTTTGAATTGTTTTCAGTAGCTTTCCTAGGAAGGTCAAGTGTCTCTGGTTAGGGGTATATAGATTTCAATAGTACAAATTTTATTATTAAGGAGGCAGATTATAATATGGAATCTGCCTTTGGGGTCATCAATCTCCTCTATCAATTGAAACGAGACATTGTCTCTAATAGCGGTAATAACCCCGGCTTTCGTCCTCGAATTTAGAGACATAAAAACAAGGGGGAAATTTCTGTGAGAGAATCCAGGGTGATAACCACTAGCAAATTTAACTTCTTGGAGGCATATAATGTCGGCATGGCTTTGTCTAACCTCTTTTCAAGTGGTATACCTCTTCCAAGACTGTTGAGACCTCTGACGTTATAAGACAAGATTTTTAGGTTCATTGGTTTAAATGAGTACAAAGTTGTGGGTAGAACCAGGAGAAAGAAAGAGAAGTAGAATTACAAATATATATAATTAAACAGCAAAATTCAAATAATAATAACAGAATTCAATTACAAGTTCAGAAACAAGAATTCAAAATATTAACAATATAACTTCAGGTAAAGGAGTTCTCCTGGAGGATCAACACCCTCGGTGAGATCTCTCCTGTTGTGGGTAAAGTTCGTGTGATTTGACCCCCAAATTTCCCTTTCTAACAATTACTAGAGACTGTAACAGGAACAGAAGGGTATACATAACTGCGAAGATTGGTTATGAATTATAGCAGGGAGAACTGCCTGTAAAATAAGTATTAAACAGAAAGAGAGAGGACATGAAACCAGAGTCAATGCCTCACTCCCTATCTCTAAGAGTTTTTCCCTCCCAAGAGAGAGCTAAGAAAATCTAATGCTTCTCTTGTACTTTTTAAGGGGATGGTTTTTCCTTTATGAAGAATCAACAATTTAGTTGGGAAGCCCCA
Organism: Oophaga sylvatica; assembly: GCA_033576555.1. NCBI lineage: Eukaryota > Metazoa > Chordata > Amphibia > Anura > Dendrobatidae > Oophaga > Oophaga sylvatica. The sequence continues at coordinate 226,068,931 of JARQOD010000006.1, read as the reverse complement.
TCTCTACTGGATCCCCCTCTCCCTCAGGGAGGAGATTACTTCCCTGAAAGACCTGCGGGTATCAATTGTGTGTTTGGAGAAATCTGCGAAGATCTTTACATGGTTGAATGGGTCTGGAAAGGTGCCCCTGTCTCTCACAAAATTTTGGATTCTTTCTTTCGCACTGAAAAAGTGAATCCTTAGAATTGTGTCCCTTTGTTTATCTGGGGGGACACCTGCGGGTTGCGGAACTCTGTGGATTCTATCGATGCTGAGTTCCATATTCGTCAGAGAGGGAATGGCTTTCTTGAACAGACTTTTGGCATAATCAGATAAGTCCGATTGTGGAATGTCTTCTGGAATGCCTCGAATTTTCAAGTTGTTTCTCCTACTCCTGTCCTCGAGATCTGCTAACTTAGACTTTAGGCTATTAATTTAGGTTTTTAGTTCAATGTTCTGTTTTGTAAGATATGTGTTTTGTTTTCAACCTTGGTGATTCTTTTTTCGTTCAATTCTAGTTTTTGGGTAATGCCCTGGCAGACTTCAATAAACGAATTTTGGTATTGTTCAAAACCCGCTTTAAGTCTCAATGAGGTCGGTGATTTTAAGTAAAAAATCCTCGCTAGCGCTTGTATTCTCTACTTGATGTTGTGGCGTATGATGGTCTCTTTTCCTGCGGGATGAGGCAGGGCTTCCGTTTGGGGAAGTGTCCTCGGAAAAATTGTCAGAGTCAGAATTAGCTGCTGGAGAGTCTTTGTCTGGCTTTCTCCTTTTGTTTGACTCAGATATGTCCATGACCTCTACAAAAGCAGCGTTGAGAGCTACAGAAGAAGCTTTCTTATCCTCTGTGTTTAATTGAGTGGGGGGAGCATTTGTTTTAGTTACTTTGGGGGGGTAGTTTTTTCTGTAGATTCGACTTAATGGCCCCACTATGAGAAGTTAAGGGTAGCTGTTTAACTTTGTTAGTTGTGGGTTCATCCCTCTTAAGAAGTGACCTCGATTTGACCGGACTAAGTGCATTTGTGAGGTCTTCAGTTGATTTAGAGAAGCAGTGGTCTGTAGATTGATGAAATTTTAGGGTAGATTTTCTGTTGTCTTTTCGTTGATCTATTTTTCTTATGATGCAGGTAGAGTTTCAAATCAAAATACAATGGAAGTATCCCCTGGATATGCCTCTTTATTGTTGTTACAAAATTGGGTGATCTCTTAGCAGCTCCTTTAAATTTTTTACTTGGTAGTGATCCCCAGTGTTCTTAGTGTCTCTTTTGAATTAAGCAAGATAAGAATACTAATCAAGGTTTTAAATATTAACTATGGGTAAAAAAAAAAAAAAATGGTATTTGTGTTCTTAGATTTACCTCTGTCAGGAGTTATGCAAGAGAAAGGATTTGAAACATAAGAAAAAAACTTATTATGTATTGTTTGTTAACACTGCGTATCTGGGCAGATTTCTGACAACCTCTTTAAATTTTTAATTTGGAGGGTAGCCCCAAAAAACTTCAAAATTGTTTCAATGGATTTAAAATGCTATGTAACCAAATGGATATAAAACTTGGGTGGTTCTTGAGGTTTCAGATACCAATTATGGGTAAGGAACTGGTATATATCACTTAAGATTTACCTCTATCAGAAGTTATACAAGCAAGAGAATGGTCATAAAATGTAAGAGAGACCCAGAGTGAGTTTCTTGGTTATGGCTGCAAGTTTGGGAGAATTTCTGGTGACCCCTTTAAATGTATAGTTTCGAGGGTCAGCCCCAGAATGACCCAAAATTGTTTCAGTAGCTTTAGGAAAACATATACCTCTATGAACAATGAGTTTGAATGCTTAATAATGCCTAAGTACAAGTTGTAGGCGCAAAGCTTCTAAAGAGACTAAAACGATGTCTCTGAGGGTCTATGCAGGTGTTGTCTAATATCCCCTCATCCTTTAAGATATCCAACATCAAGCAGAACAGAATCTGGCTTTATGAAGAGGAGATCAGGGCCCCACTGGCTCAGGGGCAAAATAGAGAATAGGTGGCTTAATATGTGTGAGTTATATGTGTGACTACAGCGCCCCAGGGCACTGCACTGATGGCACAGAATACAGTATTCACAGATTTATTAAAAATATGGCAGTACTCCTGTTTTGTGAACAGTTTATGTGTGGGGAGTAGCAGTAATCACCAGCTTATATGTGTAGCAAACAGCTGATCACCTGGATTGGTGTGTGCTGAGGCAAGATGAACTAAGTGCTGCAGCTCTTCTCCTCTGAGGCTTCCCTCCACTGTCACTGGAGCTCTGCAGGGGTTCTCTTCTCAGCAGCTAGTCTCCACCATTCACCGATGCTTGATGATTCTCTGAAGCAGGGCATCCACAGGTTCTCCTGGAAGGGGCTTCACTCTCCACCGACAGATCTACTCCTCAGCGCTGGTGGACAGGGACGGGTCCTCTGCAGCTACTGGATTGGTGTGAGCTGAGATAAGTTGAACCGAATGCTGCAGCTCCTCTCCTCCCAGGCTCCCCTCCTCTGTCACCGAAGCTCTGCAGGGGTTCTCCTCTCAGTGGTGTCGCTGTGCTTGTCCCGACTGTTCACCAATGTTTGTCCTCCCCTCGATCTCCCAGAAGGGGCTAAACTCTCCCCCAATGAATCTTCTCCTCAGCGCAGGCTGACAGGGACGGGTCTTCTGCAGCTCCTAAGTCCTTGCAAGATGGCTGACACCTCGTCCTCAGCACGAGGTTTCTCTGTCAGAAGCAGGAAGCATCTGTAAGCTTTTTTTCAGCCTGGGGCCTCACGGGTGTCTCCCCGGTAGTCGCTCCAGGGGCCAGACGGACACCAGACTCGGACCCTGAATTCTCCTCAGTGAGCCAATCACTGGACACTAATGCAGACCACAGTGAGTAGTTTCTGGCTTCTTGATGAAGGCAGTCCTGTTGCGTTGTTCAGGGGAGGCTGGGCAGTAATACCGCTGGCTTCTATGTGTGATATCTTCGGTCCCTGTTGTCCTAGGGACCTGATCTTGGTCTTATTTTGTTCCTTTTTCAGAAATCTGTTGATAAGGAACCTCAGGAAGTTGTTTTTTGTGCCTCTAAAGTAGCTTAAAGTCGCTTTAGTAGGGAACTCTATGGGAGCTCACAGCTCCTGCGTCTTCATGCCACAAGAGCTAGGACACGCCCCACCTGCTGTGTTATTTGAATGACACAGTGAGCAAGTACAATTCTCCCTCCCATCCCTACAAGCAGACTCATAAGCAAGCTGCTGCCTTTTATCTCCTTCCGATTGGACACTGCAGTGGGCGATTTGAATAAGTGTTGGTAAGTAGCATTTCATTCACTGTGCACAAGGCACTTCTTTGTTTCTGACACAGCTCCTTTAGACTGCAGGACAGGGGTGTGGGGATGTCTTCCTCATGGATCTAATGTGACCAGAGTTTGAAGCATGTTGCTAAGATTTATAAAGCTGCCCATCAATTCATTAGGCATATGTTAAGTTGTTAACATCAAGATAAAACCTTAGTCAATTCTATGAAGCTACAAAACTTAGCTTGAAAGTTCCAAATGCCACTTTTTCCTTCAAAAGATAACACACTTTAGCTCTGGATCAGAGATGAGTGAACTGCAAAGTTCGGATTTAGCATTGGACACTTCATGTCCGGTGCTGAATTCCAATCATGGACTTCTACTGGAAATCCGGGAGTTTGGGAAGGAGAAAGACATAGAGAGAGAGAAAGAGAGTGAGAGAGAGAGAAAGAGAGTGAGAGAGAGAGAAAGAAAGAGAGAGATAGAGAGATATTTTCCAGTGAAAAAGTTCGGGTCCCATTGATTTTTATTTTTATGGGATTCTGGTTCAATTCACTATGTAACACAATTTTTGTTCCTGGCTTCCAAGTGTAATATTTCAACTGCTTATGTTTAAAGACTGAGGAAAAACTACTACATTCAGCACAAACTTTGATTTTATGACCACAGGCCAGAAAATTTTGTATTTATTGTGTCAAAAAAAGGAAATTATTATATTTTCATTCATGCGGTATAATAAAAAACAAGACTTGCATGGTAAATAGATAAAGACAATCAAAACTCACTCAAAAAGGTTCAGAAATGAGTAGTTTTTCTAGATTTGTGAGTGTACAGCAAATCGCTTAATCGAAGAAGCCCCTAATGTAGTCCCCCATCATGTTTTCGTTATACTGTCCTTGGTAATGACGTTCAAAGTCCAATATATCTTGATGAAAGCGCTCGCCTTGCTCCTCTGAGTAAGAGCCCATGTTCTCCTTGAACTTGTCAAGATGAGCGTCAAGGATATGGACTTTGAGAGACATTCTGCATCCCATTATGGCGTAATTCTTTATGAGAGTCTGAACCAACTGCGCATAGTTTTCAGCCTAGTGATTACCTAGGAAGCCATGAACCACTGCAACGAAACTATTCCAAGCTGTTTTCTCGGTCCTGTTCAGCAACCTGGCGAACTCGTCACATTCTATGATCTTCTTGATCTGTGGTCCGACGAAGATACCAGCCTTGACCTTTGCCTCGAACAGCTTTGGAAAGAGATCTTGGAGGTACTTGAAAGCAGCTGACTCCTTGTCAGGAGCCGTGACAAATTGCTTGATGAGGCCTAACTTGATATGCAGTGGTGGCATCAGCACCTTCAGAGGTTTTTCCATCAATATGGCCATGTGAGGGCTTACTTTTTGCGGGACGAGTTGTAATTTTGAAAGACTCAATTAGTTTTAGCATGTCTTGTACTCGAAAACAGGAAAAAAAATTTCAAGTGCAGTAAAATTTCAAAAAAAGTGCAATCCTACACTTGTTTTTTTGTTTGGCTTTTTTGCTAAGTTCACTAAATGCTAGAACTGACCTGCCATTATGATTCTCCAGGTCATTATAAGTTCATAGACACTAAACATGTCTAGGTTCTCCTTTATCTAAGTTTGCTAAAAAAAATTGTGTGATCTCCGGTTAGGTGAGAGCTTATTTTTTCCGTGCCCAGCTGACGTTTTTAATGACACGACTTTTGTGCAGATATGTTCTTTTGATTGCCCATTAATGCATTTTAATGCAATGTCGCAGCGACCAAAAAAAGGTAATTCTGGCGTTTTGACTTTTTTTGTCGCAACGCCGTTTAGCAATTAGGTTAATCCTTTTTTTATTGATATCAAATATGTGTATGTTTGATTTTTTTTATTGTTTTATTTTGAATGGGGCGAAAATGGGGTGATTTGAACTTTTTTTTTTTTAAAACATTTGTTTTTACTTTTAGTATGCTTCAATAGTCCCCATGGGAGTCTAGAAGATGCCATAGCTCGATCGCCTCTGCTACATAGAGGTGATGCTCAGATCACCTTTATGTAGCAGAATTACTGCATTGCTATGAGCACAGACAACAGGGTTGTGCTCATAGCAATCCGGCATAACAGCCATAGAGGGAGACCTCTGATTGTTATGCCGATGAACCGATGACCCCCGATCACATGACGGGGGTCAGCGGTGTGCGTATTTTCGGCCGGAAGAACTTGTTAAATGCCGCTGTCAGTGTTTAACAGCGGCATTTACCTACTTAATAGGCGCGAGTGGATAGCGATTCCACTCGTGCCTATTGCGGGCATATGTCAGCTATTCAAAACAGCTGACATGTCCCGGCTTTGATGCGGGCTCACTGCCGGAGCCCTCATCAAATCGGGGGGATACTGGCTACGGACGTACTATTCCGTCCGAGGGCAGTAAGGGGTTAAACTGTACTCGATCTAAATCATTGAAATTCTACAAAATAAAGCACTGCCATGTAAACGAGCAGCAATTATTCACCTTACCTTCAAGAGTTTTCTTGCAATATTCGCATGTGAAATGAGGTGCCCAGGACTTGTTTTGATCCCTGACAGGCATGCCGAAATATGCCTTGTAGGCCTCGCACATCATACGACATGCTTTCACTGAATGCTTTCTCACTCGTCTTTAGAAATTGTCCACACACGTTGCAAAATGTGTCTTCTGGGTGCAAACAACATCTTGATGCCATCTTAAACAGATAATTGCTCTTTAACTATGATTCGTTATTCTCTTACTCAGCAATAACATAAACCGAAATGTTGGATCGAGTCACCTGTGCTTTCATACTTGCATGACTACTATTGAACAGTCCGAGAACGTTCTAGAAAGTTCTAAAAGTTTCTAGACACTTCCAGATAATTCTGGAAAATTGTAGAAACTTCTGCACAATTCTAGCAGTTAAACAATAATCTAGAAGACTACTTCGTATTGAATATGAATCGAGAATTTTCCCGAAAACAGACATATTTTAAAATTTCATTGTCCTGATCACAAAAGCAAAGTTTTTGTGGAACAACAACTATTTTCTATTTGTTTTAGGCATAACGGGTTAGGAAAACACACTTTGGACCCAGGAACAAAAAATAAATAAAAATTTGTTACATAGTGATACAGTTCTGGTACTTTGGATTACAGTTCGGCCTAACTCGATGAACCCGGACTTTTATGGGTCAGCTCATCCCTACTTTGAACCTATTGCCCAACCTTTAAAAAAGGGTTATTCCATTTTAAAAAGTTTATAAAGATAAACAAGTAACAATGTGGAAACCAAATATATGCAATCATGATACCCTTTTCACTGCACGTGCATTTATTGAAATAAAGGATAATTCCATCTGATGAAATTACCACAAAAAGTTATCTTATTTCAAAGAGCTGAACATTTACATGTGTCTCTAATTTCAAATCTAATCAATTTAAATGAGATCAAATGAGATTTGAGCTCAGGTGAGCACACCAGTAAATAGAACAAGAAGCTGTAAACTGACATGACAGAGGGCCTGATTCAGAATGAGCGGTATTGAGCCTATAACAGGATATGGAGATTGCATGTAATTGCAGAATACAAAATATTGAAAACATTTCAACTAAAACCAAATGCAGCCATGTTTTATATCATAAAATATACAAAACACTAAAAAATTTGAGAAACTAAACATTTATTTAAAAAATTCAGCATTCACTCCTAAAAACATCCTAAAAAAGTTTTTACTTACCGTATGCCATTTCTTTATTCAACACTTTGACATTAAATGCAATAAAATTACCATATTTTATGGAAACAGAACTAAGATAGAAATAGTTCTAGTTAGGATGATCTACTTTTTCATTTTTATTCAACCCTACAAAATGTAGTATATTCAAGATGATTAGATCACCTTAGGAGATATTAAAGTCATTTAAAAAAAGAGAGAAAAGGAAAATTTAATCAAGGCCCAGTACAAGCTGTAATGAAAAAAAAATCAAAATAAAACAATATGTAATATTTCGGCTTGCTTTATGTCTTTATTGTCCTTTAGAAAGTGCCCTTCAGGAATTTTGATAGTGGTTTTGTTGGCCTGCATTGTGGATTTTTGGGAGGTGACTGAACCATTACTCTAATTACAGGTGGAAGCTATTTTTAAATTTAGAGGAATTATTTTGATAGGCTCTGTAAGCTTTTACTTGGTATTCATTTTGCTGAATGAAAAATTGTATGTGTGCTTAATCAAACAAATGACACTTAAGCTGCTGACTTCAGTATTGTAATAAAGCAATAAATCTTCAATGATACAAGCACTATAAAACATGGCACAGTGAAAAGGAAAATATCTCCTGATACTACCCCTTCAGTCTGCTTCAGAATTAGTTAATGGGCCATGATATGTAGTTGATAAGTTGATACATCACAGTGTCTCTGGGGAGAGTGTATATACTCAAAGCAGTTCTCCTTGAAAGGATATTTTCAACCCTCAATATTGATATGATTTAAATTCTATCATACAACAGACAGAGATAAAGTGCGTTGAAGATATTATAATCATATTTAAAAAAATATATTTCTGCAAAATATTCAATGAATTTACATGTCAGTAAACTTATTATGGATTGTTATTTTAACAAATGAAATAAAAAATATGACAGACGTAACAATTATTTCTCGTTCTACAGTTTACATAAAGTGTTCAAAAATGACAACCAACCTACCAATTGTAAATTAGTAATAATACTAACAACAATAGAATAATCAATGTTTCAACCAATGTCTGCAGCATTCTAGAGTCCTTACAGCTATGGATAGTAGGTCTGGTGTGATAAAAGCCATGTGGTCATTATTAGAGATGTATGAACCTGAACTTAAAATGTGGTGTTCCTGCCGGACAGTTAAGGGTATGCCACACTAAGCGAGATCGCTAGTGAGATCGCTAATGAGATCGCTACTACGTCACCATTTAGCGATCTCGTTAGCGATGTCGATGTGTGTTGAATGTAGCGGCGATGTGGCCCCCGCTGCGATGTCGCTGATCGTGCAACGAACGGTTTGGACCGTATTTTGATCGTTGGCGTCCCGCTGGTGAGCCTGAATCGCTGTGTTTGACACCTTTTGTGAACGATGTGCGACCTCGTTGACGACGCATTAGTCAGCGGCGCAGGCGGGACTGGGTTTTCTTTAGTAATGCCCTTCAGCTCCGATTGGTGACCACAACATCACCTCAGCAGTAATTACTGCGCCCCCATCCATTGTTTCCAGAGCGCTTTGTTGGTGACTCCAACGGTGCTTTGTGCGTTGTTGCGAGAATAGTATTGTGTGTCGGAGTTTTGCGATCCTGTTTGAGTCACTACAGTGTCCCTTTGTGCATTGTTGCGAGGATAGTGTGTGGGTTTTGCGATCCTGTCTGAGTCGCTAGAGCGCTTCATCTTTGCCATTTGGATTTGGATCTTCTGGATATTTGGATTCAAGGTACATATTGTTTGTGATGTTGTGTGATGCGTTTTTTTGACTTTTATTTTTGTCTGCTTTATTTATTTTACACCCCCCACCATTTTAGGCTTTTGTAAACTGTTTTTTAAATGTTAACTGAAAAGTTAACAATAAACAATTATTATTTTTTTTTTTTATTTATTTATTTTTATTCTTTATTTTATTTTGTTTAAACACTTTATTAATAGTAATTAACTTTTCTCTTCTTTACCGTACAGGTTGCACATAATGAACCTGACCACTGCGGAGTGTGTGATTGTGGCAGTTGCATTAGCGATGGAGGCAGATCGACAAGAAGAGGCACGAGTGGAAGAGAGGCGCTCCAAACGAAAGCGTCGCATGTGGACCAGAGAATGGCTGGAGCAGAGGTCCAAATTCACCCACATGCATCTAGTGAGGGAGTTGCAGGAGAAGAATCCGCAGGATTTCTGAAATTATCTACGGATGTTGGAGGATTCATTCAAGCTCCTACTGGAAGCTGTGAGGCCACTCATTGAACGGCAGGATACACGGATGCATGTAGCTGTTTCAGCAGAGGAACGTTTGGCAGTAACGATGCGATTTCTGGCAACCAGACGTTCAATGAAAGACTTGCAAATTTCTGCTGCAGTTTCTCGATCGCTGCTTGGCGTACTAATTCCAGAGACATGCAACGCCATCGTCCGCAGTTTACGGAGCTACATGCCTTTTCCAAAATCAGTGGCGGAATGGCAAATTATTGCCTCTGATTTTGAACGGATTTGGCAGTTCCCAAACTGTGGTGGTGCCTTGGATGGCAAACATGTGCGGATCACGCAACCAGCCAAAAGCGGATCCTATTTTTATAATTACAAGGGCTACTTCAGCATAATCCTCATGGCTCTTGTTAATGCCAATTATGAATTTATTAATGTTGATGTTGGCATTAATGGAAGGGTTTCTGACGGTGGCGTTTTGGAGCACACAACTTTTGGTGAACCGTTGTTGAATGATAAACTTAACTTGCCAACCAACATGGACACCACCGCCAACCTTAACTTTGTGTTTGTGGGCGATGAAGCCTTCCCCCTTCATGAGCATCTTGTGAAACCGTACCCACAAAAGACTTTGACAGTGGAAAGGCGTATTTTTAACTACAGACTGTCTAGGGCACGGCGCGTTGTTGAGAATGCCTTCGGCATAATGGCCAACCGCTTCAGGGTTTTTCACACTCCTATCAACATGAAGCTGGAATTGATAGACTCGGTGGTGTTGGCCTGTTGTGTGCTGCACAATTTTCTATGAAAACGCGATGCTGGTACTTACAGTCCGCCAGGCTTCATGGACTCGGACAGTAATGGTGACGTGGTGCTCGGAGAATGGCGTGACAATGATCCCGCTATTGCAGGCCTTCAATCTGTAAATCAAGGCCGGAGCAAGGACGATGCGAAGGCCGGCCGAGACAAGTACTGCCATTACTTTAATGGGCCTGGTGCAGTGAGTTGGCAGCATCAGATATAGTTTGCTTTTGAGAATGTTTTACTTTTGCCTTTTTTTAACTATCTTTTAATAATAAAATTTTTTTATTTTAAAAATGCCTTCGTGTTTTTTCAATTATTTTACCAATATGGGAGAAGGGCTAATGATGGGTGAGATGTGGGGTGGAGTAATGGGGATGGCAACGAGACATGTTAGTGTATGTTGCTAAATGCCAGACACAGACTTCTCTCGGAAGTCTGTTGCAATGTTCGGAGTTCCAGAGGAAGTCCTTTGCAGAGAGAGAGTTTTTTCCAGCTACCTAGTTTGGGTCCTTACACATTTCAATGAGGTTCAGGTTCTGGATCAAGTTCGGAAAAGTTCTGGTACCCAAACCGAACTTTGGACTAAAATTTGACTCGGATACCAGGATCCAAACTTCCACATGTACTCTCATCTCTATTCCGCTAATTATTGCCCAATCATGCAATTGTACGAATGATAAGGGGCAGCAGAGAGCTGTTTGCTCCAAAGATAACAGAGGGTGAATTTGTGGTACAACCACCTGGCTGCGATCTTTGACAATTTGATGGCAGCAGTGGGTACATGAATGCTCTCTCTGGTGACCCCTCCTTGACATATAGCGTAAACTGTTTCCATTGTGTATAAATTAAAGCTGCAATAGGACACTTTCACGTGTCTAATCAGATGAGTTCATCTTTTAATATTAACATTTTGGATCTACAATTACTAAATTGGATAAAGCTTTGGAAATTAGGTGTAATAATTAGAATAAAATTGGAAATTATCAAAATGTAATCACATTTGAAAAAGGTTACATACTGTTTTTGACAGGCATAAAAATTACACATTGCAGTGATAAAGTATGTAAAACGGCTTTAAAGTATGTACTTTTTCCTTAGTTTAATTTTTTTTTGTTTCAGTATGATGTACAGTGTAAAGGAAAATATATTATTTTAACATTTTGCAAAATACAATTAAATCTAACTTTTTCATAATTTAATATTTATTTATACTAATATCCATGTCATATGACATGTAAAGCTGTGATGTTTTTCATTCTGTACATTATAATTGTGCACCAGATGGACCGGTGATCATTTGAATTCTGTCCAAGCAAGAAGTTTTGTTTGAATCATTTAGCCAGCTGGCAGGAAGTTTAAACTTGAACATTTTACAAATGTATCCAATTTTCCAGCTGGTACTTTTCTGCAAAAAGAAATATCAAACAGGTTTTATTGTCATTGGTCACACAGTATTGGCATATCTTCCCAAGTACTTGTGTTTTGTAAAATAATAATTTTCTATAATAATTAGATATGGTGTAAACATGCCTTCACTAATTTGACTATTGTGTACTGCTGTATTTTTCCTACATCAAATACCTGACTGTATAAGCAAAGCCTGATAACGTTCATCATCTGCAAACATATTTTCATAGCATCTGCATTTACATAAAAGTCAATCCTGACTTTTAATAAGGTAATGTATGTCTGTAATTGTTATAAATCTATTAATATATGCACCTTAGAATTAATTACTTGCCATTAATATTGACAGCTGACAGTGCACTATACTAATTGATTTAACTTTCAGCTTTAAGACCATTCAGCAACAACTTTCCACCATAAACTATTTTTAAATTACTAACCAACAACCTGTTTTGCAAAATGTATTAAAATTTGTTTATTTTAATTACCTATTAAAATAAATATGCTGTTTGTAAGGACTTTACAAGCATTTTGGCAACATTACTTTTGAAAGTGTTGCATTTTAATAAAAAAACAATCATTTGAAGTTATATATAAAACCTATTTTAAAACTACACCTCCAAAGCAAAAAATATAGCTAAATTACTTGCATGAAACAATCCATTTGATATGTAGCACTTTTTACATTAAAGAAAGTACATACAAAAGAAGATGAGGTATTTCCTTTTTAGCTACTGTAGGTTCCATAATTGACTGAAAAGATATATGGTTAATTGATTAAGGCTGATATCAGCATTCTACTTCCACCATTGTGTCTTTTAATTATATATTTTTCATATATTAGCTATAAGCTGTTTCCCATATCTTACATTGTTCTACAGCTAAATTAGTTGAGAGACAAAAAGAGTTCACAATTGGCTAATTTAGTAGCACTGAAAATGAATATAAAGCCTAAATTTGCTGATTGGCTCTAATTTTCAAGATCCAGAAGAAGCTCTAATTGCTTCTGCCACCTTTCATGCAGGCTTATGGAAAAATAGTGTTTTTATTATTTAATCATTATTAGAGATGAGCGACTTTGCCTTTTTTCGGGTCGAGTTGGGTTTCGTGAAACCCGACTTTCTCAAAAGTCGAGTCCAACGAAGTCGGCCGACTAACGGAAATGGTATGGTCGGAGTTGAAAATCCGACCCCAATGCAAGTCAGTGGGGAATAAATTTCCCCCTTTTCACAGTCAGGCAGCCTACTTATCAGATGAGATGATCCACTGTTAGGGTCAGCAGAACGCACCAAATATATGATATAGAGAGGTGAGTTCGCAGCTCGGGGTCCACTGTGCAGGCGGAGCCTGCTGCTAGTAAAATGGCGCAAGAAGCGAACTCTGTTATCCCGCAGAGTCGCCAAAATAAACGCCGTAACGCGCTGTGGCAATATGTGCGAACTCTATTATTCCACAGAGCCGCTAGAAGGAGTGCCGCAGCGCTACATGGCGATGTGTGCGAACTCACTTAACACCACTGAGTCGCAAAATAAACACGCTAGGGCGCTGTCTAGCGTTGAAAGCGAACCCTGTTACGTCACAGAGCCGCTGAGACAAACTTCTGTGTCCTGTCAGGCACCAAGGTACACAGTTGACTGCTAAGCGAACATAGAACGTGATCATGCGCTAATGTCCTCGCGGGAGACACCCGCAATCTATGGCGTCTGAACGCCAGACCCTGAATACGGCAATCAAACTCCTCACCGGTTATACCGGTAATCTAGGGCATCTAGGACACCGACCCTGACCAGCTAGCATACCAAACTCCTCACCGATTAAGTCGGTATTCTAGGGGCTTATTTAAGCCGGGCCCTAACCACACACACGCATGACCACACTGGCGCAAAGCATATAACGATTGATATTAGCGCATGGCGGCCCAGCCATGCCACCCTTTTATAGTAACAGCTACAGGACCTGCCAGAAACAAGGACCAATTAAACTGTTCCAGAACACCAGTAGTCACAGGACCTTTCTGGCAGACCAATAGGAGCTGCTGAAGTACCTGAGCATGTGACCCCTGATCTCCAATGAGAGATCTTACCCTGGGCATGCTCAGAAGGGGAAAACAAGGAATTTGTCCTAAAGACGTCTGCTCGCCGCTAACCAGTACTGCAACAATAGCAGAGCCTGAAGAGGCAGCAGTAATCCTCTGCACACTGTTAGACTGGGCGAGACGCTGGGACCGACATCTAAGCTGAGCAGAGTCCACTGCGGCTGGAGACGGATGGGAGACCACAGCAGGGATGGCTCGAGTTTCCCCTTGTGCAGAAGCAGGAACTCGACCTCTAACATCCACACAAGCCATTTGTACACTGTCACTGGCACGCAGCTCTGCTACTCCACCAAATTAATTGCCCCCTTATCACAGGCAGGCAGCCTACTAATCAATAAACCAAAGAAAAAGGAGTAAAATACACTTGATTCTTAAAAAATGTATTCCATTTATTCAATAAAAAGACAGATATTAGTGTTGAGCGATACGATACTGCAAATATCGGCTATCGGCCGATATTAGCTCTATCGGCCTTTCGATAATTCGTTTCGATATTTTCGTCTTATCGAATACCGGAATCGGATTTGTCACTGTCACTGTCTGTGTCCGTCGGTCGGGTCTGTCACTGTCAGTGTCCGTCGGTCGGGTCTGTCAGGAGTCAGCTGCACTTACCTGGCAGAAGATCTCCGGCGGTCACGTCCTGGACTGCTTCATGGCCGCCATCCTCTTCCTCCCGGCGGTCACATGCAGTTTCTCGCGATAACTGCAGTGACTGCTGGGTAATCCCGGCCGTAAAGCAGTCAGTCCGATGACGTCACCGCCGGGGAAGCAGGTAATCAGCTGTGCTGCGTCGCGATGACAGGCTCTGCCTGTCATTGCGATGTAGCAGAGCTGGATCGTCGTGGGACTGTCGTTACTATGGACTGCGTCGGACAGGTGGTATACTGTTGGTTTGATTTTTTTCTTTTTTTACAGGAGATCGATGGCGTCGCAGGAATGAGAGTACAATAAAAGAAATGAAAAGTGTGTTGTCTCTTTTATTTCATTAAAATACTTTTTTCTTGCTTTGTCTTTTTTTTATGCATTTAATAACTTTGGGATTAATAATGGATCGGTGTCTTATTGACACCTCTCCATTATTCACCGGGCTTATTGTCACCGTGCAATCAATGGTGACATTAACCCCTTATTACCCCGCTTGCCACCGCTACAGGGCAAGTGGGAAGAGCCGGGTAAAGTGCCACAATTGGCACATCTTTTGATGCGCCAAATGTGGGGCTGCAGTAGCCTGGTATTATCAGGCTGTTGAGGGCCAAAATCCATGGGCCTTGACAGTCTTTTAATACCTGGCCGCAGCAGTCTGCATTTTACTTGGCTGGTTAACAAAAATAGGGGGACCCCTACGCCGTTTTTTTTTTCGAGGGATCCCCTATTTTTGTTAACCAGCCAAGCTAAGCAGACTGCTGTGGCCTGGTATTATCAGGCTTGCAAGCTCCATGGATATTGGATCCTTACCAGCCTGAAAAACCAGGCCTCAGCGGTCTGCTTCATCTGGCTGGTTAACAAAAATATGGGGGACCCCACGCCAATTTTTTTCGAGGGGATCCCCTATTTTTGTTAATCAGCCAAGATATGCAGACTGCTGTGGCCTGGTATTATCAGGCTGGCAAGGTCCATGGATCTTGGCTCCTTAACAGCCTGAAAATCCAGGCCTCAGCGGTCTGCTTCATCTGGCTGGTTAACAAAAATAGGGGGGACCCCACGCCAATTTTTTTCGAGGGGATCCCCTATTTTTGTTAACCAGTTCCCTCTGACGTCACTGATTGTGTCCCTGGCTGACCTGAAGTGAAAGTGGAAAGCAATCAATTAAGCTTTCCACTTCCTCTCCTGTCAGCCAGGAGAGGAACTCATTCATTTGGGGGTTTACTGTGAGGCTGCAGCATTAGCTGCGGTCCCTGCAGTAAACATTAACCCTTTCTGAAGGATTACACCGTGGGACCTGACTGTACATCGGATTGGTAAGAATAATTTTGCTTTATTATTTTATTTTTATTACAGGAAATGGTTTTAGCAGGAAAATAAAATATGGTCAAAAACTGTGTGATTATTTCATTAAACTTCTTTTTTATTAAAGTGTGTGTGTTTGATTTTTCTTTCATACAATAGGATTAATAATTGATAGTTGTCTAATTGACAGCTCTCAATTATTAACCTGGCTTAAAGTGACCTTTCAATTGCAAGGTCATTTTAACCCTTTATTAACCCATTCGCCACCGCTACAGGGCAATGGGAATAGACGGGCAAAGTGCCAGAAAGGGCAAATCTAATTAGAGATTTGCCCTTCCTGGGGTGTCTGGGGGCAGATGTTAGTAGCCGGGGGGGCCAAAAATAATGGTCCCTCTCTGGGCTATTATTATCTGCCCCCACTCACTGGCTTTGTCTGTCTGGTTGGAAAATAGGGCGGGAGCCCAAGCCTTTTTTTTCAGCAATTTTACACCTCATATATATATATACATGTCATTAAATTTGTGACACATATATATATATTTATATTTATAGTTCATACACTTCTACATAGTATAATAGCCGCTAATTCAATTGCCGGCTTTTGTGAAAATGCAGAACCAGACATGAAATGACACTTGGTTTACATAGAGTTAACCATGTCTTTTCATGTAGTTTGATATATGATTTGCACAAACAATTACATGAGTGTAAAGGGTATGCCACACTAAACAGCGTCGCTAACGAGATCGCTAAAATACGTCACTATTTAGCGATCTCGTTCGTGACGCTAACGTGTGTGGCATGTAGCAACGACGTGGCCCTGCTGTGATCTCGCTGATCGTTCACTAGAGTTCTGGACCGT
Organism: Oophaga sylvatica; assembly: GCA_033576555.1. NCBI lineage: Eukaryota > Metazoa > Chordata > Amphibia > Anura > Dendrobatidae > Oophaga > Oophaga sylvatica. The sequence goes on along the minus strand of JARQOD010000006.1, from coordinate 226,052,610 downwards.
ATTTAGATCGTTGGCGTCCCGCTGGTGAGCCTATATCGCTGTGTCTGGCACCTTTTGTGAGCGATGTGCGCTGTTTTTTACATCGCAATGACCGTTTAAAGTCGTTAATGAGATCGCTAACCGCTTTTGAGTCGTTAACGAAGACACTAAGTGTGGCAGCTACTAGAGACATTAAAACGATCACAAAAACGATCTCATTAGCTTGCGTCGTTATTGAGATCGCTAACGAGATCACTAAGTGTGGCAGTACCTTAAGTGTGCAAAATTTCACACCTGTAGGGGTTAATTAAAGGTGTAAATTCGTAGCAAAAAAGTCCATTTTTTTTACAACAAATTTACACCTTTAATTAACCCCTACAGGTGTGAAATTTTGCACACATAGACTGATGTAATTGTTTGTGCAAATCAGATTGCAAACGACATGAAAAGACATGGTTAACCCTATGTACACCAAGTGTCATTTCATGTCGGGTGCTTCTGTCTTTTCACAGAAGCCGGCTTTACCCGGCAATTGAATCAGAGGATATTTTACTATGTAGAAGTGTATAAACTATACATATATGTATATATATATGTCACAATGACATGTATATATATATATATATATATGTATTCTATGTGTGTATATTTAGTGTTTACAAGGAAATAAAGGTTTTTTTTTAGTTGCAATATTTTGTTCCCATAGACTTACATGGGACTTCCGGTATCGAAATCGGATATCGACGATATTTAGTGATATCGGCGATACCATTTCGATACGATATTTTTAGATATCGAGCAGTATCGCTCAACACTAACAGATATACATAATACAAATCACACAGTGGTGAAAAAAACCCTAGTATCAAATACATAAAAAATACACATGGGACCAGGATTGTAGTGTACAGCAGCAAAGAAAATTTTGTACTCCAATATCAAATATACACCTCACAGTGAGGACATAGAAACTCAGGGAAAATATACTGCAATGGTATGCAATTAAGCATGTGCAACTCACCCGTGGGTCCAGGCTCAGCAGCTCCACATCTCAGGGGTAAGCAATTAAATTTTCTAAGACATTGTATTTTCAATGCCGTGCCAATAGGTAGATTTACACCATGAATAATATGATCCAATGCAAAAGTACAAGAGACAAGAAAAAAAGAGCTGTTAATGAATGATGAACAAATTTTGTAGTGCAATTTCTGTAACTATTTATAATTTTCAATAACTTTTTGACATTTTTTAGTTGAATTGTTGCTAAGTATTCTCTTAATAAATTTTAGAAAAATGGCACAACAAAATATTCTTCATCTTTTTATTTGCAAAAATAATAATGTTTAAAAGTACCATATGTTAGGGTTCGAGTTCCCACTCCTGCACAAGGGGAATCTTGACCTGTTCCCGCTGCGTTCCCCCATCCGTCTCCGGCCGCAGTGGTTCCTGCTCAGCAGAGATGTCGATCCCAGCATCTTGCCCGGCCCAGTACTGTGCAGAGACTTGCTGCTGCAACCAGTGTTGGAGCAGGCAGATTTGGGACTAAGTCCTTTGTTGCTTCATCTGAGCATGCCCAGGGCAAGATCTCCCATTGGAGATCAGGGGTCACATGCTAAGATACAGCTGCCACTCCTATTGATCCTTCAAGAAGGTCCTGTAGCTGTTGATGTTCTGAAGCAGCTTCCCATTGGTCCTTCCTGGAAGGTATTTTTCTCGTGGCTGCTATAAAAGGCTGTCCTTACCGCACGGCCATGCGCTAGTATCAACCGTTATATACTTTGCGCCAGTATGGTCATGCGTGTGTGTGGTTAGGGCGGCTGAAATACGCCATTACAATACCGACCTAATCGGTGAGGAGCTTGGTATGCTAGCTGGTCAGGGTCGGTGTCTTAGATGCCTTAGATTACCGGCATAACTGGTTAGGAGTTTGATTGCCATATGCAGGGCCTGGCGTTCAGATGCCATAGATTGCGGGTGACTCCCGCTAGGACATGATCACTTTCTATGTTCGCTTAGCAGTCAACTATGTACCTGGGTGCCTAACAGGACACAGAAGTTTGTCTCAGTGGCTCTGTGATGCAACAGGGTTCGCTTTAAACGCTAGACAGTGCCCTAGTGTGTTTACTTTGCGACTCAGTGGTGTTAACTGAGTTCGCACACATCGCTATATAGCGCTGCGGCACTCCTTCTAGCGGCTCTGTGGAATAACAGAGTTCACGTTACGGCGTTTATTTTGGCGACTCTGCGGGATAACAGAGTTCGCTTCTTGCGCCATCTTACTAGCAGCAGGTACCGCCTGCACGGTGGACCCCGGGCTGCGAACGCACCTCTCTATATCTTATATTTGGTGCGTTCCGAAGACCCTAACACCGTATATACTCAAGTATAAGCCGAGATTTTCAGCCCTTATTTAGGGCTGAAAGTCCCCCTCTTGGCTTATACTCGCGTCATATACCAGGAGGTCAGCGGGGGAGGCGGAGCGCAGCTTTGCTATATACTCACCTTCCCACCGGTGCGTCTTTGAGCCCCTGTTCTTCTCCCACGGTCTCCGGCGCCAGTGTTCAGTGGTCACTTGGTACCGCTCAATAAAGTCATGAATATGCACATATTCATGACTTTAATGAGCGGTACCACGTGATTGCTGAACACTGGCGCCGGAGACCGCGGGAGAAAAGCAGGGGCTGCAGAGATGCGCCGGCGGGAGGGTGAGTATAAGGGATATTCACCTGTCCGGTTCCACCGCTGCTCGCCGCTGTGTCCTTGCGTCCTCTCTAGCTGTGAATGTTCAGGTCAGAGGGCGCAATGATGTGGTTAGTGCGCGCCATGCCCTATGCCTGAGCATTCACTGCTGTAGGACCTGGAAGACAGCGGCATGCAGTGGTGGACCGGGTGACAGGTAAATATCTCAGGTGCCGGGGCCCTGAGCGAGCGGTGACTCTGTCACCTGTCCCCTATAGCACGCCAGTGTCCCCGCCTGCTCAGGACTCCAGCACTTGGCCCCCAGCAAAGAGAGGTGAGTATGTCTTTTTTTTTCAGTTGCAGCAGCTGCGGCCGCATAAGGCGATCTATGCTATGGAGCATCTATGGGGGCATAATCTGTGGAGCATCTATGGGGCACAATCTATGGAGCATTTATGGGGGCACAATCTATGGAGCATCTATGGGGGCACAATCTATGGAGCATCTATGTGGGCATAATCTATTGAGCATCTATGGGGGCACAATGTATGGAACATCTATGGGGGCACAATCTTTGGAGCATCTATGGGGGCATAATCTATGGAGCATCTATGGGGCACAATCTATGGAGCATCTATGGGGGCACAATCTATGGAGCATCTATGGGGGCACAATCTATGGATCATTTATGGGGGCACAATCTATGGAGCATCTATGGGGGCATAATCTATGGAGCATCTATGGGGCATAATACATGGGGCAGAATATGGGACATAATACATGGGCAGCATATGGGGTATAATCTGTTGAGCATCTTGTGGGGCATAATACATGGGGCAGCATATGGGGCACAATACATGGAGCATCTTGTGGGGCATAATACATGGGGCAGCATATGGGGCATAATCTCATTTTCCACCCTAGGCGTATACTCGAGTCGATAAGTTTTCCCAGTTTCTTGTGGCAAAATTAGGGGGGTCGGCTTATACTCGGGTCGGCTTATACTTGAGTATATACAGTATATTACATGTAGCAATAAACGGAAAACTCATTGATATCATACACACAAGAGCCAACTAAAAATTGTCATTGTCAGGTTTGAATTGAGAAGGTCAAAATCATTAAGGAGTTGCTCATTTCTTTACTGTACCCGCCAACTTTTGAAAATATGGAGAACAGAGTTATTGTCATTTTATGTTTTTTTTTTTTTATTTATGTATGAAATTTTAATAAAAGCAATTGACTTTTAGCCTATAAAATCCTGTTTTCTTCTTTTTGTATTGTATATGTAACCCCTGCCTATATAAAAATTCCAGGAAAAGTTTCTCTGCATGGAAAAATAATGATTTTTTAAGCATCTTCATAGTGGCATTGTCAAATGACATAATATTTGAATGTAAGATAAGAATAATAAATACATTTAAAGTAATAAAATACAATATGTTTTAACAGTTTTTAATACCTCTGTTTTCATGACAAAATTAATGTATCGTTAAAAAATAATTATAAATTTTCTCCCAAGAACTAATCAAGGGCTTCCACAGCATTTCGATGCATTTAAGTGGAGGATGTTTAGTTGGTCATTCCAAAAATTTTACTTTAACCATTCTTCTGCAAAGTAATTTGGGTGCTTGGGATCATTTTGCTGCAGATTGCACGTTCTCCTGAAATTTAGTTTATAAACAAATATCCTGACATTTTATTTTGCAATTTTCTGATAAATTTTCAAATTAATTGTTTCATCAATGATGTAACCCATTCTGGTTGAAATGCAGCAAAACAGGACTTAGTCATGAAACTAACAGTACAGTGCTTCACAGATGGTGCAAAGTTTTTATGCTGTAATGCAATGATTTTTTCCCCACAAAAATAGCACTGTTAATTAAGCCAAAAAGCACATCCATCCACATAAAATTATTCCAGTAATCATCTGGCTCGTCCATGTGATCTTTCTAAAGCTACAAAGTAGCAGCAATTTCATTATAGAGATCAGTGTGTTTTTCCTTGCAATCCTATGATGCATATCATTGTTGTTTACTGTCCTGATCATGGACTCATCAACATTAACAACTAATATGAGAGAGTCAAACAGTTCCTTAGAGGTGACCTAGGGCTCCTTTGTGACCTGGCGGATAATTATAATCCATATATTTTTAGTGATCTTTGTTGGTTGGCTACTCACGGGGAGCGCCATAATTATCTTGAAATTTCACAATTTTCATACAATAAGTCTGACCATGGATTGGTGGAGACTCAACTGTTTAGAGATGGCTTTGTAAATTATTCCTGCTTGATGATCACTAACACCTCTCCTTTAGAAGTCATCAGAATTCTCTATTAGTCACGCCATTTTGAAAATCCACTCATACCAGATTATCATCTCACTGAAAACATCACCCTCTAATTTTCCTTTGAAAGAATTTGCTAATCTTAAAAATTCACATACTTTTGCCACTCACAGGCATGTTTATTATCTAAAATTCTTCTGACTTTATGGGACAGGTGTTGATTGATCCTGGAGCTCAGAGAACTTTGACGCTCAGTAGCCAGAATACTGAAAGTTCTTTGTATTTCTGTGCAGATGCCACTGAAAGCAATCTGTGCAAATGGCTTCGACATTCTTTGAGAAGGTGAGTTTTATATTGGAACAATTTATGTTTGAGATATTAGTTTTTTTCTATATTAAATTTGACACTATTTAATGCACCAGAGCTTTTGTGACGTCTATAGTTAAGGCTACATGCTAATGTTATGGAATGGTTATCCAACCAGATTGTCTCTTGAAGATCATTTTGTTTTCAAAATCTCTTCAAAGCTCTACCACCGCTACTTTCAATGAAACTTTGGTCTGCTTCCATTTCCTACAACTGCTTTTTTTCAAGGACTTTGCTGATGTCTTTTCTATGCATAAGGCTGAGACACTATCACCAAATCCTTCGTTTGACTGTGCAGTATCCCTTCAGTTACCGAACTATTCAGAGAGAGCGTAATCTCTCCCTTCCTGAGACTGAGGCAATGCTTATTTATTTTAAATAGATTGAGAAAAGAGAATTATTCGAAAAATCTACTTTTTCTTCTGGTGCAGGTTTTTTCTTTGTATATGATATATGTGCCTCCGAGGCTATGCATAGATTATTTGGGTCAGAAAAAGTTACCCTAAAAGGCTATGACCAGTAGCGTAGCTACCGGGGGGGGCATAGGGGCGGTGGCCCGGGCCCCGTGCTCGGAGGGGGCCCACCCGGAGCTACGCTACAGTAACTGTATCGGCGTGCACAGCGCGCTGATACAGTTACATTCTGCGGCAGAGCAGGGAGAATCGCTCTCCCTGCTCTGCCGCCGGCCGCTATGGGGCCTCTGAACAGGCGGTGGGGGGCCCGGTGCCAGCAGTGGGCCCCCGCCCGTCATCAGAGGGTCAGCTGTATCTGCATTTAGCCGATACAGCTGACCGCATTGAGAGAGAAGGAGCGAGTGCTCCTCCTCTCCCATCATCCCCCTCTCAGCGTCTGACAGCGGGCGCGATGACGTCACTGCCCGGTGCCCGCTGTCAGACGCTGAGAGGGAGAGCAGTGAGCAGCGCAGGAGCCAGGAGCAAGAGAGGTGAGTACTGCTTTGTTTGTTTTTTTGTAATGAGGGTGCATTACACTACAGAGGCTCCCTACTGGGGTGCATTATACCACAGAGGCTCCCTATGGGGGCGCATTACACTACGGAGGCTCCATATGGGGGTGTATTACACTACGGAGGCTCCATATGGGGTGCATTACACTACGGAGGCTCCATATGGGGAGTGCATTATACTACAAAGGCTCCATATGGGAAGTGTATTATACCACAGAGGCTCCATATGGGGGTGCATTACACTAAAGAGGCTCTATCTGGGGGTGCATTATACTACAGAGGCTCCATATGGGGGTGCATTACACTACGGAGGCTCCATATGGGGAGTGCATTATACCACAGAGGCTCTATATGGGGGTGCATTACACTACAGAGGCTCCATATGGGGAGGACATTATACAAAAGAGGCTCCCTATGGGGGTGCATTACACTACGGAGGCTCCATATGGGGGTGCATTACACTACAGAGGCTCCATATGGGGAGTGCATTATACCACAGAGGCCCCATATGGGGGTGTATTACACTACAGAGGCTCCATATGGGGAGTGCATTATACCACAGACGCTTCATATGGGGGTGCATTACACTACGGAGGCTCCATATGGGGGTGCATTACACTACGTAGGCTCCATATGGGGGTGCATTATACTACGAAGGCTCCATATGGGGGTGCATTACACTACAGAAGCTCCATATGGGGGTGCATTACACTACGGATGCTCCATAAGGGGGTGCATTACACTACAGAGGCTCCATATGGGGGTGCAATACACTACAGAGGCTCCATAATGGGGTGTATTATACCACAGAGGTTCTATATGGGGGTGCATTGCACTACAGAGGCTGCCTATGGGGGTGCATTACAGTACAGAGGCTCCATATGGGGGTGCATTACACTACGGAAGCTCCATATGGCGGTGCATTACACTACGGAGGCTCTATATGGGGGTGCATTATACTACAGAGGCTGCCTATGGGACGTGCATTATACTACAGAGGCTCCCTATGGGGGTGCATTATAGAGAGGCTCCCTATGGGGGTGCATTATACAGAGGCTCCCTATGGGGATGCATTATAATACAGAGGCTGCTTATTGGGGTGCCTTATAATATAGCGGATGCCTATGGGGTGCATTATAATACAAAGGCTGCCTATGGGGGTGCATTATACTACAGAGGCTCCCTATGGGGGTGCATTATAAAGAGGCTCCCTATGGGGGTGCTTTATAATACAGAGGCTGCCTATGGGGGTGCCTTATAATATAGCGGCTGCCTATGGGGGTGCATTATAATACAAAGGCTGCTTATGGGGGTGCATTATACTACAGAGGCTCCATATGGGGGTGCATTATACAGAGGCTCCCTATGGGGATGCATTATAATACAGAGGCTGCTTATGGGGGTGCCTTAAAATATAGCGGCTGCCTAAGGGGGTGCATTATAATACAAAGGCTGCCTATGTGGGTGCATTATACTACAGAGGCTCCCTATGGGGGTGCATTACACTACAGAGGCTCCGTATGGGGGTGTATTATACCACAGAGGTTCTATATGGGGGTGCATTACACTACAGAGGCTGCCTATGGGGGTGCATTACACTACGGAGGCTCCATATGGGGGTGCATTACACTACGGAGGCTCCATATGGGGGTGCATTACACTACGGAGGCTCTATATGGGGGTGCATTATACTACAGAGGCTCCCTATGGGGGTGCATTATACAGAGGCTCCCTATTGGGATGCATTATAATACAGAGGCTGCTTATGGGGTGCCTTATAATATAGCGGCTGCCTATGGGGGTGCATTATAATACAAAGGCTGCCTATGGGGGTGCATTATACTACAGAGGCTCCCTATGGGGGTGCATTATACAGAGGCTCCCAATGGGGGTGCTTTATAATACAGAGGCTGCCTATGGGGGTGCCTTATAATATAGACTCTGCCTATGGGGGTGCCTTATAATATAGACTCTGCCTATGGGGGTGCATTATAATACAAAGGCTGCCTATGGGGTGCATTATATTATAGACTCTGCCTATGGGGTTTATTATAATATAGAGGCTGCCTATGGGGAGTACATACGGCAGCAGCGGCTCAGTATTGGGTTATCACATGCAGTAATAGGGACACATACGGCAGCAGCGGTTCAGTATTGGGGTATGAGGTGCAGTAATATGGACACATGGCAGCAGCGGCTCAGTATTGGGGTATCAGGTGCAGTAATAGGGACACATATGGCAGCAGCTGCTCAGTATTGGGGTATCAGGTGCAGTAATAGGGACACATACGGCAGAGGCTCAGTATTGGGGTATGAGGTGCAGTAATAGGGACACATACGGCAGCAGTGGCTCAGTATTGGGGTATCAGGTGCAGTAATAGGGGCACATACAGCAGCAGCAGCTCAGTACTGGTGTATCAGGTGTAGTAATAGGGACACATACGACAGCAGAGGCTCAATATTGGGGTATCAGGTGCTTTAATAGGGACACATACGGCAGCGGCTCAGTATTGGGGTATCAGGTGCAGTAATAGGGACACATACGGCAGCAGTGGCTCAGTATTGGGGTATCAGGTGCAGTAATAGGGGCACATACAGCAGCAAAGGCTCAGTATTGGGGTATCGGGCAGTAATAGGGACACATGGCCACAGCGGCTCAGTATTGGGGTATGAGGTGCAGTAATAGGGACATATACGGCAGCAGTGGCTCAGTATTGGGGTATCAGGTGCAGTAATAGGGACACATTTGGAAGCAGCGGCTCAGTATTGGGGTATCAGGTGCAGTAATAGGGACACATATGGCAGCAGCGGCTCAGTATTGGGGTATCAGGTGCAGTACTAGGGACACATAAGGCAGAGGCTCAGTATTGGGGTATGAGGTGCAGTAATAGGGACACATACGGCAGCAGTGGCTCAGTATTGGGGTATCAGGTGCAGTAATAGGGGCACATACAGCAGCAGCGGCTCAGTATTGGAGTATCAGGTGTAGTAATAGGGACACATACAACAGCAGAGGTTCAGTATTGGGGTATCAGGTGCAGTAATAGGGACACATACGGCAGCAGTGGCTCAGTATTGGGGTATCAGGTGCAGTAATAGGGACACATACGGCAGCAGCAGCTCAGTATTGGGGTATCAGGTGCAGTAATAGGGACACATACGCAGCAGAGGCTCAGCATTGGGGTATCAGGTGCAGTAATAGGGGCACATACAGCAACAGAGGCTCAGTATTGGGGTATCGGACAGTAATAGGGACACATGGCAGCAGCGGCTCAGTATTGGGGTATGAGGTGCAGTACTAGGGACACATGGCAGCAGTGGCTCAGTATTGGGGTATGAGGTGCAGTAATAGGGACACATACGGCAGCAGCAGCTCAGTATTGGGGTATCAGGTGCAGTAATAGGGACACATACGGCAGCAGCGGCTCAGTATTGGGGTATCAGCAGGATGAGGAGTTTGTGCAGGTTGAGAATAGTCCAATTGGTGACTGTGACAGTGCTAAAAATATGAGAAGTGAAACGTGTCTTTGTTGTATTCTCTGCAGTCGAGTCCTGGCTGGAGGAGTCGTCATGTCGGTCTGGGCCACATGAAAAAGACATGAAAATTGAACAATTCCATTAGAAAGAACACCAGCGGTAAGTCATTATCTGTAACTCTGCTGTAATCTATTATGTTCTGTAGGACTGGTATTATTTGCCACTGACCATATGGTGGTGATATTAATATTGGTCTTTTTATAGATAGATTATTTTAGGCAACAGCGCGGTCATTTGCTGAGGTTCTCTGGTTAGGGGCCCTGTAAGGTTTCACTCACTCGGCTGCTTCAGAGGTAATCAGGAGACACTTTTCTTATCCAAAAATCATCAGGTTTATTACATCATAAACCTCACAGTCACAGGCAATACAAATCTTCAGTACTTCAGCTCCTGCCTGGAGCCTCACTCCTCAGACACAGAGACCTCTCTGTAATGTCCCGTCTGGACGCATGGAAGTCTGTCCACCCTGGCAGACTCCCACAACACTCTCTTGACACAGAGTCCTTTCTGTCAAGTCCCATCTGGACACATGGTAGTCTGTTCACACTCACAGACTCCCACACACTCTTCACAGGTGCCAAGCACACTTCGTTACATAGCTGTAACCCCACCCACAGATGAGGTCAGGATCACATGGTTAGGTCACCTGGTCATGACCTCATCACAGGTCCTTTACCACAACACACACTATGCTTCCATGCACATAGGTGTAACCCCACCCACAGATGAGGTCAGGATCACATGGTTAGGTCACCTGGTCATGACCTCATCACAGGTCCTTTACCACAACACAAACCATGCCTCCATGCATATCTCGAGGAGCATACACAGCGCCCCCCAGCTGCATCAGGGGTCACTACACCACATACCTCCCCCCTCTGTTCAAACTTGTGGGGTTGAACACTTGTTACCCGACCAGAGATCCTTCTCGGTCGTCTCTGCCAGTCAAACCGTCTGGCTAAGTTGGGCCCTCTGTCAGACCACCCGCCTCCCCAGCGGTCAGTACGGCGTCGCAATTCCCCTGCACCCATACGTCCTGTCTGGTCTGAGTCCTTTTCAGCTCGTCCACCACAGGTTCTCCTGCTTAGGTCACTCATCACTGAGCTAACTGAGGCATCACTATTTCTACCTCTTCCATCAGGCGCTCTTCGCCTCTCAACACTACGGATTGAAGGTGGCGACCATCTTCTTTCCATTTCTTGCAGCTCTCTGTTGACCTGCTCCCTCTCCAGTCGTAGCTGCTCTACTTCTCTCAAGTATGACACACGATACTCCAGGAGCATCCGGATATTCCCAAGGCTCTCCCTGGATCCGACAACGAGGAATGGAACCATCCCATCTTCACCCCTGACCTGGACTTCGTCATCCGCCGGAATCCTGACTCTCGTCACACCGGACTTATTCACCATCTCCTGCATCACTTTCCCAAGTCTTCCGATGACTTTCTTCACCAGACCTCTGGGCACTTGAATGATGTCTTCCACCAATCCAAGCCGACTTTGAGCCTTTCTTGCTTGCTCCAAACGTCGAGCGGCTTTTTTATTCCTCCACATGATCATACGTTTCGTTCGGAGGCATTGTAGATGCATGTCTCTCAGGACAGCCACTCGCTTCAGTGTGACTTCCTTAGTCGACAGTATGACTGTTTCATCTCTGGCACCCAGTTCACACTACATGCTTCTAACGCCTTTCTAAAGGCCTCATGCACCTCCTCACTGGCACACACTTCTCGCAGGTCTTCGGGTATCTCTATTACACACTTGAAACCCGACCCGTCACTTTCTTGGACAGACTGTTGGACCTCCTCGTCCTGAGCATTAGTACAGTTTTCCAAGACATCGCTCTCCCTTGTGTGCCCATCTGCATGGCACTTCCCTTGCTGGATTTCTTCTTCCATAGATTTCTGGAGCTGGGCACTAGTCTCCTCCTCTATCTTGAGCTCTCGGAGAACTCTATCTCGCTCTTCTGCCAAGCAGCGACACTCCTGCTGATGTTTCTCTTGGGCCTCTCTGAGCACCTCCGTCTCTTTCCATAGAGCCTTGTTCATACTCTTACACGCTGACAGATGATCTCTGAGCTTAGAGACTTCCTTCTCCAGCTCCACCACATTGTGCTCAATCATTTGTCTCAGGACCCTTTCTCGCTCGACTGTCTCTTTCACTGTTTCTTTAAACAGCTCTATCTCACGGTCCTGCTCTCTTTTAGCCAGCACATGTCGCACCATCACCTCTTTAATTACATTTTCTGCTGGGCACTCTTGCCTACACACACTCTGCCTCTCCAGAGTTCCGCCCATTCCTGCATCCGCAGTTTCCACTGTCTCACGACTCTCGGTAACTTCAGAGAGCTCCAGCTTACTGCACTCACTTTCCCTTGCGGTCGAGTCACAGTCTGCATAGAAGTCACTCCCACTCCCCCTGTCATACTGGAACAACACGTTCCCCCTTAGACAGGTCTCTGCCCCCTTTCCTGGAGCTATACCGTTTCTCACGGTCACACATCTTGTCACGTCCAAGTCCCCGAGTTGGTCTGACCCACACTTTCTCCCGGTCACCTGGGACTCTGGACTATCGCTATTAGGTGTTACCTTCTTTTCACACATCACACGACAAGGAACCACTACAGCCACCTGCTGTAATGGGGCTCCCTCCTCTGAACAACAACACACTTTATCAGCTTCCCATGCCTTTTCAAATAACGTGAAGTCCCGCTTCCTCTCATAGGGGTACACTAAGTTCGGTGGTACACCAGCATAACACCCTTTTGAAATCTCCACCCACTTTTGGGCCACCATCCCATTTTGGGTTGCCACCCCCTTTTGGGACTCCGCCCCCTTTCGGGCCGCCATCCCAATTTGGGTTACCCCCCCTTTTGGGACTCCGCCCCCTTTTGGGCCACCATCCCAATTTGGGTTACCGCCCCCTTTTGGGCCACCATCCTAATTTGTGTTACGGCCCCCTTTTGGGACTCCGCCCCCTTTTGGGCAACTTAACTGATTTGGGCTACCACATCCTTTTGAGACTCCACCCCCTTTCGGGAAACAATCCCAATTTTGGTTACCGCCCCCTTTTTGGGACTCCGCCCCTTTTGGGTAACCATCCCTGTTTTGGGTTGCCGCCCCCCTTTTGGGACTCCTCCCCTTTTAGGGACACCACCCATCACTGGGGAACACACCACGGCTCTTACAGGCCCCAGTCCACACAGTACCCTTGGACAGTGTCTTTTACTTAGGGCGTGTACTGGCCCTTTAAGAGTTTGTGTGCCTCGGTTCACACTGTCCTTTTTACCACACCAGCTCCTGCTGGTACTGCCACCGCTTCCGTTGCAGCCACCAACAACCAGCACCTCCAGATGCTACTCCTAAGCTGCTGTGGCTGTTACTGCAGCTCCGGCTGTTGCAGAACTTCTTGCTGCAACAGTCACTGTAGCTCCTGCTACCACAAGTCTCTGCACGCTGCGCTGTCTTGCCGCTTGTCACCTTCATGACTCCTCCGAGCCACAGCAAACACCTCACACGTGTTCCAGAAAAAAAAACAGTTTCTCACTGACCCGTCAGTACAACGCAGACTCCTGTCTGTTACACTCTCGGCCAGAGAGAATTTCCGGACACCTCCTCTCTCATAGAGGCATCCCACAAAGGAAAAAACAGTTTCTCACTGACCCGTCAGTACACCACAGACTCCTGTCACCTGTTGATCACTCAGGTTTCCGGACACCTCCTCTCTCATAGAGGAATCCCACAAGGACAAAACAATCTCTCACTGACCCGTCAGTACACCACAGACTCCTGTCTGTTACCTGTTGGCCACGCAGGTTTCCGGACACCTCCTCCTCAGAGGCATCCAACAAAGGAAAAAAAAACAGTCTTTCTCTCACGAACAGTTCCCTCTGGTCCCGACCAGCATAACACGGTTTTCAAGACCGTTACCTGTTGGCGTCAACCACACAGGTTCCTGGAGACCTCCTCCTCAGAGGTATCCTATCAGCATGCTTTTTCTCCATTTTCAATGACCCCGGTCAACATAACACAGACTCCTGTCTGTCACCACTGCTTAACAGCTTCTTCAGATACCTCATATCAGAGGCAACCCATAAACTTAAATGCACAGTTTATTCGTGACCACTGGTCACACTCACGGTTTTCAAAGACCGTCCGTTCCTCCTCTGGTTCCTGATTCCCAGTCCTGGAACATGTGCTCCTTGGGCCGCTGCCAGCATTCCATCCACCAATTGTAAGGTTTCACTCACTCGGCTGCTTCAGAGGTAATCAGGAGACACTTTTCTTATCCAAAAATCATCAGGTTTATTACATCATAAACCTCACAGTCACAGGCAATACAAATCTTCAGTACTTCAGCTCCTGCCTGGAGCCTCACTCCTCAGACACAGAGACCTCTCTGTAATGTCCCGTCTGGACGCATGGAAGTCTGTCCACCCTGGCAGACTCCCACAACACTCTCTTGACACAGAGTCCTTTCTGTCAAGTCCCATCTGGACACATGGTAGTCTGTTCACACTCACAGACTCCCACACACTCTTCACAGGTGCTAAGCACACTTCGTTACATAGCTGTAACCCCACCCACAGATGAGGTCAGGATCACATGGTTAGGTCACCTGGTCATGACCTCATCACAGGTCCTTTACCACAACACACACTATGCTTCCATGCACATAGGTGTAACCCCACCCACAGATGAGGTCAGGATCACATGGTTAGGTCACCTGGTCATGACCTCATCACAGGTCCTTTACCACAACACAAACCATGCCTCCATGCATATCTCGAGGAGCATACACAGCGCCCCCCAGCTGCATCAGGGGTCACTACACCACAGCCCTCTCAGAAGTTTTGCCCCCCTTAAACTAAAACACTAGCTACGCCTCTGACTATGACATATCACCATTCATCTCTGAGCTGTTTGATTGTATTAATCTTTACCAAACTGGGCTTGTAAAATGAAAAAAAATATTAATAGTAGTATTCATTATTATAGCTCCATTTAATCAATGGTGCTTTACATATGTACATAACAAAAAACAAGTGCATTAATCTTGAATAAAACGGATCACAAACTGGAACAAGAGTAAAGAGGACCCTTCCCGTGAGGGCTCACACTCTACAAGGGATGGGTGAGGATACACAAACGATGGGTGAAGATAAATAGCATAAAATGAGCACAAGGGATGGGTGAATATAAATAGCATAAATGAGCATACACTCTAAATTGAATATTTGATTTATAATTGATAGACTGACACCAGTACTCACATTTTCAAACTGAGAGCTGCAATAATAAATCACAATCAGCATAAGACTTTTCTAACCTTAGGGGGATTGAGCTGTTCTCTCTTTTGTACTGCCTGTTTTATCCCCCTTGATTGACTGTGCTTGAACATGTGATGTGAATGCTGCACAACATAATGGTGAAGCCAGAGCGGCCACAGCTGAGCCATTAGCTCACTGTCTTAGTCTTTAGCAATGTGTGAAATGGCGCACTGCATGATTTTCATAAAATAAGAGTGCTTGAATTTGCAGTAGCTGCAAATTTCAGGGAATTCACCATTAAGTTCATCCTCCGTGAATTGATCTACTCACCTATAAACAGACCCTGTTACAGCTTTTGCTCTTTATCAGGTAATGTGTTTAGCATTTACATTCAGTTTTTTGTTCTGATGCTGTAGCCCTACATAGTATGTAATTACTCCAGCATTTGTTTATTTGGAACAAGTTCAGTAAAAATTTAAAAACATGATAAACAAAATTATTGAAATCATACCTGGCTAAGTCCCCTGAAATAGTATAGCAGGCCATTCATTTACATCGGGAAGGTGTAAAGGAAGTTAATCGATAAACTGAAAGAATCCTTTTTTTGTTTATTTGTGTTTTTTTGCCAAAAACTTTGTCTGTATCTAAATAAATATGTTTTTTAGGTATTTATAATAAATATTGCTCAATATACAGTTATATGAAAAAGTTTGGGCACTTCTATTAATCTTAAGCTTAATGTTTTATAAAAATTGGTGTTTTTGCAACAGCTATTTCAGTTTGATATATCTAATTACTATTGGACACAGTAATGTTTCTGCCTTGAAATGAGGTTTATTGTGCTAATAGAAAATGTGCAATCTGCATCCAAACAAAATTTGACAGGTGCATAAGTATGGGCACCTCACCAGAAAAGTGACATTAATATTTAGTAGATCCTCCTTTTGCAAAAATAACAGCCTCTAGTTGCTTCCTGCAGCTTTTAGTGAGTTCCTGGATCCTGGATGAATGTTTTTTTTGACCATTCCTCTTTACGAAACTATTCCAGTTCAGTTAAGTTTGATCGTGGCCGAGCATGAACAGCCCTCTTCAAATGATCCCACAGATGTTCAATGATATTCAGGTCTGGGGACTGGGATGGCCATTCCAGAACATTGTAATTGTTCCTCTGCATGAATGCCTGAGTAGATTTGGAGCGGTGTTTTGGATCATTGTCTTGCTGAAAGATCCATCCCCTGCGTAACTTCAACTTTGTCTCTGATTCTTGAATATTATTGTCAAGAATCTGCTGATACTGAGTGGAATCCATACGTCCCTCAACTTTAACAAGATTCCCGGAGCCGGCATTGGCCACACAGCCCCAAAGCTTGATGGAACCTCCACCAAATTTTACTGTGGGTAGCACGTGTTTTTCTTGGAATGTTGTGGTTTTTTTTACGCCATGCATAACGCCTTTTTGTATGACCAAACAACTCAATCTTGGTTTCATCAGTCCACAGGACCTTCTTCCAAAAAGAAATTGGCTTCTCCAAGTGTGCTTTTGCATACCTCAGCCGACTCTGTTTGTGGTGTGCTTGCAGAAACGGCTTCTTTCGCATCACTCTCCCATACAGCTTCTCCTTGTGCAAAGTGCGTTGTATAGTTGACCGATGCACAGTGACACCATCTGCAGCAAGTTGATGCTGCAGCTCTCTGGAGGTGGTCTGAGGATTGTCCTTGACTGATCTCACCGTTCTTCTTCTCTGCCTTTCTGATGTTTTTCTTGGCCTTCCACTTCTGGCCTTAACAAGAACTGTCCCTGTGTTCTTCCATTTCCTTACTATGTTCCTCACAGTGGAAACTGACAGGTTAAATCTCTGAAGCAACTTTTTGTATCCTTCCCCTAAAGAACTATGTTGAATAATCTTTGTTTTCAGATCATTTGACAGTTGTTTTGAGGAGCCCATGATGCCACTCCTCAGAGGAGATTCAAACAGGAGAACAACTTGCAAGTGGCCACTTTAAGTAGCTTTTCTCATGATTGCATACACCTGGCTATGAAGTTCAAAGTTAAATGAGGTTACAAAACCAAAAAAAGTGCTTTAGTAAGTCAGTAAAAAATAGGTAGGAGTATTTAAAACAAGAAAATGATAAGGGTGCCCATACTTATGCACCTATCAAATTTTGTTTGAATGCAGATTGCACATGTTCTGCTAGTACAATAAACCTCATTTCAAGGTAGAAACATTACTGTGTCCAATAGTTATTAGATATATCAAACTGAAATAGCTGTTGCAAAAACACCAATTTTTATCAAACATTAAGATTAAGATTAATAGGGGTGCCCAAACTTTTTCATATAACTGTAATTTCATAATTCATTTTCTTAAGATATGCTTTTTTCCAATAACTCTCAAAAAAATAATAGCTTGTGTTTGAAAGAAAAAAATGTTATGGGAATAATAATTATTATTTCTCTTATGACCTTAAATCTCTGAGCATAACATGATGGATATGGGAGAAAAACAAATTGAAAACTCCTTTAGCAATGAACTTGAGGAAAAGCTCAGTATAAATCATTCTCTCCTATGGGCAATGATCATCTAAGGTCTGGACTAAATGTTAGTCACACAAATATTTTAAGATTCATTGAGACTGACCTTCAGTCATATGAAATTGTGCATGGGAAATGGAAAGATATGTCAGCACAACCAATTTCACATTGCCCAGTAACTTGCAAACATGATGTTTAACTTACAAAAGTTAATTTCAAAATACAATTTTAATTATTAATGCTAAAATAGTGTTATTTTTTTCCAAAAAAACTGAATTTTACTTTACTTAACATAGCTCCTTTAATTAAGACATATGGGATTTACATAATGACATTATGAACAACTCTTTTATACACTGTACAAATCCATAAGTCTGCCTTTCTCTGCCTATCTATCTATCTACAGTATAGACCAAAAGTTTGGACACACCTTCTTATTCAAAAATTTTTCTGTATTTTCATGACTATGAAAATTGTACATTCACTCTGAAGGCATCAAAACTATGAATTAGCACATGTGGAATTTTATACTTAATAAAAAAGTGTGAACTGAAAATATGTCTTATACTCTAGGTTCTTCAAAGTAGCCACCTTTTGCTTTGATTACTGCTTTGCACACTCTTGGCATTCTCTTGATGAGCTTCAAGAGGTAGTCACCGGAAATGGTCTTCCAATAGTCTTGAAGGAGTTCCCAGAGATGCTTAGCACTTGATGGCCCTTTTGCCTTCACTCTGCAGTCCAGCTCACCCCAAACCATCTCGATTGGGTTCAGGTCTGGTGACTGTGGAGGCCAGGTCATCTGGCGTAGCACCCCATCACTTTCCTTCTTGGTCAAATAGCCCTTACACAGCCTGGAGGTGTGTTTGGGGTCATTGTCCTGTTGAAAAATAAATGATGGTACAACTAAATGCAAACCAGATGGAATAGCATGCCGCTGCAGGATGCTGTGGTTGCCATGCTGGTTCAGTATGCCTTCAATTTTGAATAAATCCCCCACAGTGTCACCAGCAAAGCACCCCCACACCATCACACCTCCTCCTCCTTGCTTTACGGTGGGAACCAGGCATGAAGAGTCCATCCGTTCACCTTTTCTGCGTCGCACAAAGACACGGTGGTTGGAACCAAAGATCTCAAATTTGGACTCATCAACCAAAGCACAGATTTCCACTGGTCTAATGTCCATTCCTTGTGTTCTTTAGACCAAACAAGTCTCTTCTGCTTGTTGCCTGTCCTTAGCAGTGGTTTCCTAACAGCTATTTTACCATGAAGGCCTGCTGCACAAAGTCTCCTCTTAACAGTTGTTGTAGAGATGTTCTGTAAACCTGCGATTTCTGAGGCTGGTGACTCGGATAAACTTATCTTCAGAAGCAGAGGTGACTCTTGGTCTTCCTTTCCTGGGGTGGTCCTCATGTGATCCAGTTTCTTTGTAGCACTTGATGGCTTTTCCAACTGCACTTGGGGACACTTTCAAAGTTTTCCCAATTTTTCGGACTGACTGACGTTAATTTCTTAAACTAATGATGGCCACTCATTTTTCTTTACTTAGCTGCTTTTTTCTTGCCATAATACACATTCTAACAGTCTATTCAGTAGGACTATCAGCTGTGTATCCACCAGACTTCTGCACAACACAACTCCTGGTTCCAACCCCATTTTTAAGGCAAGAAATCCCACTTATTAAACCTGTCAGGGCACACCTGTGAAGTGAAAACCATTTCCAGTGACTACCTCTTGAAGCTCATCGAGAGAATGCCAAGAGTGTGCAAAGCAGTAATCAAAGCAAAAGGTGGCTACTTTGAAGAACCTAGAATATAAAACATATTTTCAGTTGTTGCACACTTTTTTGTTAAGTATATAATTCCACATGTGTTAATTCTAAGTTTTGATGCCTTCAGTGTGAATATACAATTTTTATAGTCATGAAAATACAGAAAAATCTTTGAATGAGAAGGTGTGTCCAAGCTATTGGTCTGTGCTGTATCCATCATATCTATCTAGCTATCATAACTAAAGCTGAAGCAACACAGTAACAGCATTTCTTGCAAATCCAGACACTTCAATCAAGTCCAATTAAGCATATTTAAAAAAAGAAGCATCACTCTAAAATATAAATAAAGAAAAAAAAGTGTCTTCTTAAAGCTGTGAGTTACAGGAATGTTTCAGTTTCACCTGAATACCTTTTCCGACCTACATGTCTATCTCCATCTCTCTTTCAGCAATGGCACCACATGGAAGATAAATGTCACAAGAACCGTGAAAGAAGTACCACAAGTTTAGCAAATTTGTACTTATTGTTATAATGCTGTAGCAAAAGTGATACAAAAATGTACAAAAAGATGGAAATGTGAACATCTCACAGATATTGTCAGCCTAACGATGGAATTTAACAACTAAACTGAGGGTTCTTCTGATGAAATAGGTTGAAATAATCAACATACATGTACACAGCATATATATATATATATATATATATATATATATATAATATATATATAATGTATATATATATATATATATATATATATATATACACATATATATATTTACATATATATAGCAATAATCATTTGAACTTTTGACTTTCAGGATCCATAACTCAACATCCACTACTGCTTCAAACGTGAGACTACCAACATTTTATAGACAATCATCTTGGCTACCTCATACATAAATTTGACTTGCAACAATTTAGCATATGATTAATTATGAATAGTGATGAGTGAGTATACTCATTGGTCGGGTTTTCCAGAGCATGCTCTGGTGTCCTCTGAGTATTTTGGGATGCTTGGAGTTTCAGTTTCTGTCGACGCAGCTCCATGATTTGTGGCTGCTGGACAGCCTGAATAAATGTGTGGAATGCCTGTTTGTTACGGAATCCTCACATGTATTCAGGCTGTTTAGCAGTCGCAAATCATGCAGCTGCTTCAACAGAAACTAAATCTCCGAGCACACTAAAGTACTTGGAGGACACCATTGCATGCTCTGGAAAACCCGAGCAATGAGTATACTCGTTGACTTTTAAAACAGAGAAGGAAAATTTATGAAAATAGATTATATAATCAAACAATGTGACTTGGTCATCACCATTCTCCCCCTTATCTGTAATGCTGGATTGAAGGACACTTGTTAAACATAAAAAGAAATGACATGTCTTTCTGAGATAGAGACAGAGATTGAGCCAAGACTTCAAAACATCCAGGGGACTCTACATGACTGCAGCTAAGATATCATGGCTCCATCATGAGAGACACAAATTTATCATTCTACATGATGCTGGCTTAAGGGACCTCAGCCCCGACTGGAAGAATACAGATCTGCTCCATTGACTATCGCTGAACCATGGATAAGTTTGTGAAACCCAGGTTGGGACCTTCTGATCACCTGGAACCTATGGACACATTTGTGAAACCCAGGTTGGAACCATGTGGTCATTTGGAACATATGGATACCTTTGGAGAAACCAGGTTGTGTCCATCCGGTCACCTGGCAACTATGGATACGTTTAGAGAAAGCCAAGATTTGGACCCGCCGGTCAACTGGCCCTTGTACCTCAATGAACTGTCATCTTCCTATGCTTGTCGTTACCTCCTCTCTGTGTGTTTGCCACAGGTTGGGTTATCGGCCCTGGAAGCTCAGAAGTAACATGCCATTTTCCCGACGAGTCAGCAGAAGTGTGAGACTCTGTAATGTGTGCCATCTTGGGGTATTTGCTGGGACTGTTCTATATGTTATTGTGTGCTGGTGGTTCATGAAATTATTGCAACGCTGTTTTACCCTCACCCTGTGTTGTATCATTAGTGTTCTGCCCATGGGGAGAGAGCAGGCATTCAGTAGTATGAGCCCTGGTCCATGCAGTCTTTCTAAAGACAGCGGGGCAGCAGACATGCGCACCCAATAACCCTGTATATCTACAGGTGGATTTGCAAAATACTAAAAAAATAATAAAAATTAAAGTTTAGATTTTTAAAAGCAAAATAGTAACAATGCCACAGCATGACTAAAATCTGCATAACTAATCATATGCAAAATAGTTGCTAGTTAAACTTATGTATGCAATAGCCAAGAAGATTGTCTATAACATTATGGTAGTCTCATATTTGAAGCAGTAGTAAATGGTGAGATATAGAGCCTGAAAGTCAAAAGTTCAAAACATTGTTACCCATTTTCTCCTCAGTGCAAATGATGTTCATAGAGATATTATGTTCAGTAAGATATTTATTAAGCCATTACTTGCCAAATTAGCAATGTTCTTTTTTTTCTTTAAATGACAGATTTTTAATGATTTGGGTCTTAATGAATAAGAAACATAATTTGCCAAATTTTTACAAGTAAAGATTTTTCAGAAAAGGGCATCCCAATTTTGGGACATTGGCAGAAAGTGATAGCAAAAACTCAGAAAAGATAGAGCTTATTCAACTTTATTTTTTTTGCATTTTTGCTTACAAATAGTGTTGAGCGATACGATAATGCAAATATCGGCTATCGGCCGATATTAGCTCTATCGGCCTTTCGATAATTCGTTTCGATATTTTCGTCTTATCGAATACCGGAATCGGAAGTTCCCATAATTCTTTGCGAAGCAATGTGATTTTAGTCAGCCAATGAGGAATCCTAAGAAGTGTGGGCCATCCTGTATTTCTGCGGGCATGTTAACTAATGGCATGGCTGTGATTGGATGTGAAATGATGTCAGAATTTACTATAAAAGGCGCCGCCGCCCTTTTTTTGCGTCACTGTGCTGTGAATTCAGTTTTAAAGGGGCCCGAACGTGCTGTGCTGACTTGAGGGGAAAAAGTTAGAGATTGCGAATTTTTGTGTACTGTGCTGTAGGCAGGCTAGCACCAACCGCGTTTTAAAACTTCCCTTTTTCCCGCAGTGTTGTTTTAACAGCTCTGCAGGGTGTTTTGTGAGTGCAGGTGACGCGCAGTTTGCTTGATGCAA
>JARQOD010000006.1:225907353-226029956 GCA_033576555.1 Oophaga sylvatica | reverse complement strand
AAATCAGCCGCGGATCAGCAGCGATATCCGCCGCGGATCAGCAGCGAAATCAGCCGCGGATCCGCCGCGAAATCCGCCGCGATATCCGCCGCGGATCCGCAGCAAAATCAGCTGCGGATCAGCAGCAAAATCCGCTAGGAAAAAAAAAAATATATATTTTTTTTATTATTTGTCCCTACCTATGACGGGGGGGGTTCATTTACTTTTTTTTATTTTGATCACTGTGACAGTTTATCACAGTGATCAAAATAATTTTTTTTACAATGGAGGGCGCACTGCGCATGCGCCGTCCGGCGGGCGCACTGCGCATGCGCCCGCCATTTTCCAAGATGGCGGCGCCCATGAAGAATCCCGGGCAGCCGCCGGGACGGATCCAGGGACATCGGTGGACCGGGAGAGGTGAGTAGGGGACGTCAGAAGGTGAGGGGGGGATCGGAAGGTGAGGGGGGGTGATCGCAGGAGGAGGGGAGCAGACAGCGACGGCGGTGACCGATCGCTGCCATCTTTCGATGGCGGCGGCCGATCACCACCGTGATATGGTGTGGGGGGGGTCTGATCGCGGTCTCCAGCCATGGCAGATGCTATTGCAGCATCGGCCATGGCTGGATTGTAATATTTCACCAGTTTCATTGGTGAAATATTACAAATCGCTCTGATTGGCAGTTTCACTTTTAACAGCCAATCAGAGCGATCGTGGCCACGTGGGGGTTAAGCCATCCCCCCTGTGGTGATGCGCAAGGGATCCTGTTACTGCGGGTTGGGTGACCTTTCAGTGACCCCGGACCCCCGACCCGTAGGAACATGATTTATAGCATGACGCCTACATCGGCGTCATGGGTCGGGATGGCACAGGTTTTCATGACGCCGACGTCGGCGTCATGGGTCGGGAAGGGGTTAATGAAGTAGTCTTGACTGACAGAGGCCCTTCAGCTGAGGATCCAGCTGTGGATGATCTGGGAGTGATGACTGGGGAGATTTAAGGGAGTAACTTTCCCATGATCCTCGCCGGTGATTAGTTTTCTTTTCCTGGTCCAGTTTGGAAGTCAGCTGCTGCATGCTCCTGCAACTTTCAGATAAGCTATTTTCTGCTATTTTCTGTGGTTTTGTTTCCTTTTGTTTTTCAGCCTTCTGAGTGAGGTTAGCTGGGTCCCCCTGCTGGGGCCTGCGCTGGTCTCTGTTTCTCAGTTATCTCTGTTCATTTGTTCAGTTCCTGTTATTTCAGTGGCTGCGGGGTAGCTACCTGTTCACACCAGAGGTCTGATATAGCTGGAAGAGATTGTTTGGTCTCAGGGTTTTTTTGCAATTCTTAGATACGTTCCACGGCTGCTTCTAGTTGTGCGGTTAGTTTAGGGATCTGCAATCCCGAGTAGTTACCAACCTCTCTGGGTGACTGGCTGCCTTGGCTATTTTTGTTACTGTCCTCCTCGGCTACCATATCATAACACATCTACTGCCGCCATGTCTGTGCCTGCTGGCGCTATATCGGCGATGTCTTTGTCATTTGGGATGGTGGATATGAGGATCTACTTTGTTTTCAAGAGGAGAGTTATGGTGTATTTTCTGAACTGAAATTTACTTGAGTTGTTCTTTTGAATAGATCACCTGGATGGGATGCTGTTCTTTTTCTTCTTTGACAACTACTAAAAACATCTGACTGCTGTGCTTGCCAACAAGGGTTTTGCCATCAAGTATTAAGTCTTATTTGCCAGAGGGATCAAATATATATTTCTCACTAAAAAATGCAAATAAATTTATATAATTTATACAATGTGATTTTCTGGATTTTATTTTTGATATTCTGTCTCTCAATGTTAAAATTAACCTACCTTAAAATTATACACTGTTCACATATTTGTCAGTGGGCAAACTCACAAAATCAGCAAGGGATCAAATACTTTTTTCCCCCACTGTATGTGTGTGTTGACTAATAATTCATTTGAATACTATGTGTAAATGACATAGAGAATTGCTCTATGTAAAAGCTCATGTTAAAATAGCACTGCATTCGGATGTAAATTGGATGCTAGGTGTAAAAAATCAATTGCACTAGCATGTAACTCGCATGACAATCGCATTACACTGGTGTGACTCTCGGCAGGAAGACTCGGACCAAATTTTTCATACGTTTAATGTGACACTGGCCTAATGTATATTATTATTGCCCATGCTAAATTTTCACGTAAGATTTTCTGCACCCGGATTGTGCCAGTAGCACAACTGCTAGATAAAGATACGCTATAGAAAATTATGATTTTTTTTCAGTCGTCTTGCTGACTCACTCCAAATGTGGAGTAAGGAAGATTATTGCCCCTGCTAAATTGGCACATACGATTATATGTACTCAGATTGTGCCAGTCGCACAACTGCTAGACATATATTAGGTATTTTAAGTGTAAAATAGCAGAGAGCTGTAAAATGTACTTGCAATGATGAGAACACCCAGGTGACTGCCTTTCACCCTCCCTCCTATTAAATCTCTCTTACTTAAATCCCCACCTAACAAACAAGTAATCTCTTGACAATCTTCAGCTCTAAAAAGAGCTTTTTGAAATAAATAACGCTCACTGTAACGTCCTATCACTCTCCCTATGCTGCTTTCACTCTCCCTACGCTGAAACTACGCTTTCCTATGGTGTTTCAGGCTGCAATGATCGCAAGATGGCGTCGGCAGCCTTAAATAGTCCCTATGATGCTGGAATGCATGTCAATCACAGTAATACCACACCAAAGTTGGCACTCGCATTACTGTGATTGGAAAGTTAGCCCAGCATGTTCATTGGCTGCAAATAAAGCGCCAAACATGCTGGGCGGTTAACTCAAATATACCGAGGCGAATACCTAATTACTCGCCAACAAATAGCCCGAATACCATACCATTCGTGCGAGTAACGAATAGTGCGAAATGTATTCCCTAATCACTAAAAAGGACCAATTTTTGTCCCTCCCTATTGAGAATAATAGGAGGAATTATATAAAATAGATTGTGTAATATAATCTGACTAAATAATAGCAATATATAGGAGAATTGCAAGCCAAGATCAGGAACAGAACAGTTAGGGGAAAAGCATTGTCAAGACATCACATTTATTCTTAATTATGCCAGATGTATTATTCAGTAGGCCCAGGAATTTGAGACTGAACATAGACTCTTAACCCTAGAATGCATAACCATAGAAATCTACACTGTCACATACCTGGGGCCTTTTAGGCCTGTGTGCAAATAACATGTAATAACTCATAAAAAATACTTTTCAAAGTTTATTTGAAAATTGCAAAGTAAGGATGCATTCCCACTAGCGCTGGGGTCCACCAGGAGGGGATCCGTAATGGATCTGACCTCCTGGTGACCCCAGCTAAGGCTGACGGAATCCCGGCATTCCGGGATCCTTAACTGGAGTTACCAGGAAGTCAGATCCATTACGGATCCCCTCCTGGCAGACCTCAGCACCAGTGGGAACGCTGCCTAAGATGTGAATATTTCAAAAATTATAATTATGTGCAAAAAACAACAAAAAAGTAAGTACAAGGGCTTAAAATGACCAATATATCCATTCTATATAATTCTTTATAGTAACGATTTTTTTTTGTCTGAACGTTTTTTATATAAAAGTTGTGGTAAACATGGTGCAGTAATATTTCTTTTCAAACTTTCCTTTTCAACTTTACTGATGACCCCAACAATTTTCACGTTATCTGTTTGGAAGAATGTTTCTTGCAGACATTTTGTCCACAAGTAGTATAGATACACTCTGATTTCCTTTCTCTCTTTGCTGGACAAATATAACAATGCTTTCTTTTTTGATTGCTTTGATTTCTTGATCAGTCAAAACCCTGGATGTAGACTGTGCCATTGCAACCTTAGATGTCAGTAAACTAAAATAAAAAAAAATAATGATTACAATCAAGGTTGTACACTCTTTGTTAATGTGTGTGCTAAGGGTAAAGTGCAGCCCCCTCCTCTCACCTTCAGCAGGTTACCACTTTCTTTTAGGAGCGGTAGAAGCCTCTGGATTTTTGTATCTCAGAAAGTTTTTTTTTCCAGAAACAAGAAAGCTGACTCCTTCCACCAAAGTTTCTTCAGCAAGTAGCACACAATGAACAGGATGTTGTCTGTCCTCCTGGTCCTGTGTGTTCAGGACCTGTGATGATGTTCGGAAACACATGACTTTGTGAGGGAGCCTCTGTTATGCGCTCGGTTGCAACAACTTTAATATAATGGATTACAACCAAACACGGTGGGGGCATTGTATTACCTGAAGGGCATGACGAGGTACTCGTAGTGGCCATCACGAGTATAAAAGGCCGTCTTCCACTCGTCGCCCTCATGGATTCGTATGAGGTTATAACATGCAGGTCTAACTTTGTGAAAATTTTAGCCACTCGAAGCCTATCGGTGTCGAACAATGCAGAAATCAAGGGCAGAGGACATTTGTTTTTGATGGTGATTGCGTTTAATCCCCTGTAATCAATACACGGACGCAGGTCACCTCCTTTCTTCTGGACGAAGAAGAACCCCGCTCCAGCAGGAGAGACCGATTTCCTGATAAACCCCCGAGCCAGGTTCTCCTTGATGTAATCGGACATAGCCTGGGTCTCGGGGACAGTCAGGGAATAGACAATACCGCGAGGGGGCTCTGATCCAAGGATCAGATCTATGGCACAATCATATGGTCGGTGGGCAGGCAAGGTCTCTGCAGCCTTTTTAGAGAACACATCGGCATAGCTCCAGTATTGCTCTGGAAGTGCCTCTAGACCGGCCGGCGGGTCTAAGACCACCTTCTGAGTTGATGCCACCATACACTGGGTAGTACATCTCTCACCCCATGAATAAACTGTTCCAGTTTATATGTGTGTTTGAGAACGTAAACACGGTAGACCCAATAGCACCTCATCTAATCCCCGAGGAAGGATAAGGAATGCTATATCCTCCCGGTGACCCTGAGGAAACGACATGGTGAGGGGATAGACCAGTAGGTGATTTGGGTGTCTAACATGGAACCATTAACTACCCTGATGTTTATGGGTCTGGACAGTAGTTCCATAGGAATGGCGTGCTTTTGGTCAAAGGATGATGAAAATAAATTGCCATCGGCCCCAGAATCCACCAACGCCTTGGCATCAACCGTGGTTGTTCCGAAGAGCAACGTCACATTATAGGCTAGTCTGGAGGAAGATGTTTCTGAATCTAACACACCTCCTCCGATGGTGGTTAGACACTCTCGTTCTCCCACCCGCTTGGAACTCTTATTATAGGGGTACACCAAGAGATGCTTAGGACGGGAATGAGGGGACCATTTCCTGGTCTGAGAAATGTCCATTGACTCTGGTTCAGTGTCAGGAACCACGGATTCAGAAGTGAATTTGGAAAATGAAGGTGCCAAAGGAAATTGAGGTTTAGAGACCTTCAGCTCCAACTTGCTTTCTGCGTGACGTAAGTCAATACGGTTGGTGAGGGTCATTAACTTTTCCAGGGAGGTTGGAATCTCCCTGGTAGCTAGAGCATCTTTTATGTGCCCAGCCAAACCCTTCCAGAACACTGTTATTAGTGACAGTTCAGACCATTCCAGTTCTGCCGCTAATGTCCTGAACTGGACGGCATAATGACTGGCGGTGATCAAACCCTGCACTAATGTAAGCAGATTGAGAGCTGTATCATGTGTGACCTGAGGACCGAGGAACACACTTTTTAGGGTTTTAAGAAAAAGACCCACATTGGCCACTACCGGATAACTCCGCTCCCACAGAGGAGTAGCCCACTCCAAGGCCTTGCGGGTAAGTAGTAGGATAACAAAACGCACTTTAACCCTTTCGAAGGGGAAACCATGCCTCCATCATCTCTAGCTGTATGGAGCATTGATTGATAAAAACTATGCAGGATTTACTATCACCAGAAAATTTTTCCAGCAGAACAAAATGCAGTAGTGACAATTTAGCAGCTTCCTCAGCTTTTACGGCAGCAGAGCTTACGAGATTTGCTGCTTGTGCGGCCGCATGAGTAGCTACTACAGTGAGATCATCAACTGGAGCGGCCTGCTACAGAGACCTAAGTCTGGCCTTTAGTTGCTGAACGTAGCACTGCAGCTGCTGGTTTTCAGCCATGATTGGCTAGACCCTGGCGGTCAGATATTGTTATGCGCTCGGTTGAAACAACTTTAATATAATGGATTGCAACCGAAAACGGGGTCCGCGATGCAGTTTATGTTCACTGCTGCCGAACACCCCTGTAGTATGAGGGTCAAATTGACAACGGAAATAAACATTAGATCCCGCCCGTGTTACGTCACACTAGGAGAGAATGTGGAATTGGCTCTATCTCCGTTAGCGTCACGGGAGATGTGCTATCAACTGGCGTAGATGTAGCCCTGTAAATGGCACAGAAGCCACTTGCCAGATATTAGGTTAGCACTATGTGCTGCAAGCTCGTATATATGTAGCCCTGTTTGACTACACAGAAGCTATGTGCCAGCCGCTAGGAAGTGCGTGCGACTAACGCCAGGCATATGTGCTACCAGCCGGCGTGAGACCGGACTGAGCAACTTCTCTATTCAGCTGATGGCGATGCCCGCGTGCTGCCAACCGGGTTACGTCTAGACTGCGCAGCTTCAATATTCAGCTGGTGGCGATGCCACATGCTGTCAGCTGGTGTGCGACCGGACTGAGCAAGCTTCTCTGTTCAACTGGCAGGTGATGCCCTGGTTACACGCCCCGCAGTCTGCTCAGGGTGTATAGCTACCCTATATTCATAGTAAGACTGCGATATTGGCTACCTGCCTGGCATAAGCTGAACCTGCCTAAAGGACCTGAGCTAATAAGCCGAGCGTACTCTGGCAAGGTCCCGGAGAGCAAAGCTAGAGAGCACGTGGAGCCCAGATTCTGGCACTTTCACACATGAGCACTGCCTATTTTAGTATGATCTGACCGTGCCACGCTAAGCTCCGCCCCCAGCCATTTCGTCAATCGCATCACCGATTACATCATCCGTGACCAATCAGGCGATGCCAGGTCAAAGGATCAGCTGACACTAAGCACCAATCATGGCTCGCCATGTCACGGACATGCTCAATGCAGGCATTTCCGGACTTAGGCTTGCAACAGCCTTTTCTTGTTCCGTAACCTAGGTTTAAGGCTACTGTGAACAAAGACCTGAGTAACTATTTGTGCCTCTCGGGTATTGGCTAGGCATTGGGATTGACAGCGAAGCTGAGCAGCATCTGCCTCTGCCGGGTCTGGATGGGAGACCACAGACTCCTCGGAACAAGGTTCAGATCCTGCTGTCGCCTGATGCCTAACAGCCTCCTTCCCAAGATTACATGACCATGTAGTCAGGCAGAATCCACACTCTTCACAGCAACAGCAGAGTCGTAAAGACTGAGTCATTAAGACAAAGTCTTCCCCAGCAACAGTAAAGACAAAAAGACTGAGGATCACATGTAAACCTAGTACAGGCCTAAAAGGCCCCAGGTATGTGAATATGGGGTATTCCAAAAAAAGAGTTGTTATGCCTGTAACATAAAAATATATGAAAAACTGGAAATTACTAACAACTATATACCTAAGGAATACCTAGAGTTTCAGAATTCTAAGTAAAGTAATCTTGCAGAAAATAGAAAACAATTAACCTAACAGACCTGTGAGGCCCCAAGTATGTGTTCTAGGGTTAATGTGGGTTGAATTGATGTTTGCTAATTTTTTGAATGGTTGCTGACTATCTACCTTATTAGTCCTTGCAACTTATTGTTCTGCTGTCCTTGAGGAAAAAAGGTGCAGATTTCTTAAATAAAAAATACCTTGCAAATCTTCTCGTATCTACTAAAATGTTAAAAAAGACAGTGCACAAACTGCAGATTGATGGCAGTGTTTGCTGTTAGTGATTTTTCACAGACCCGTAGACTTGTATAAGTAATTTTCATTTTCATATATGAATCAAATCCAAAATGAAAATATCTACATTACATTTTGCGTACCTCTTGATCTGAAAAAAAGTCATGTAAACAGCCTAGAATTGATCAGATGCAAAACATAGATAGCACTCAAATGTGATCTACAGATGTGTGAATGATGCTCTACACAATTACGCTGCATAATTATCATATAGACATGTGCTGTCTGTGTTAAAGTTGGATTGAACAGAACTTTGAGAGCACATGAATCCATTCTAGCAGCTGTGGCAGTGCGCATAGTCAATTTTCTACATGGACCGATTGTCTGTATGGAAAAAAGCCAGCAAGCACTACTTTGTCCATATTAAGACAAAGAATAATACAAGCTATGAAATGCATCTCCAACACCCATCCACAATGCATGTGAGACACAGAGATACACATGTAGCCAGCTGCATCTGCAATTTGTGCTCAAGACTGGTCACACTTTGAATACAGGTATCTGAATCTTGTCTTAGACAACAGAGCAGGAGGAAAAGCTTTTGCAAGTTAATATTTCACCAGCTATTTTTCC
Organism: Oophaga sylvatica; assembly: GCA_033576555.1. Taxonomy (NCBI): domain Eukaryota; kingdom Metazoa; phylum Chordata; class Amphibia; order Anura; family Dendrobatidae; genus Oophaga; species Oophaga sylvatica. The sequence goes on along the minus strand of JARQOD010000006.1, from coordinate 226,021,502 downwards.
TCACTATGAGAATCTCACTGAGGAATAATCAAGAGTAAACTTGCTAGACCATGCTTTGCTCCATAATAAGCTAAGGCCTCAAAAAAGAAAAAAATATCTGATCTCACAGCTAACAAAAGGAAAACAGTTTTTAAATTTTAACAATTAATTTGAAAACTTTCAATAATACAAAATAATTCCCAACAATATTAAATTGTGCACTGTGTCTTACAAATTACTAATGTTATTATTACTACTACTATTGATAGTAGTAGCTGTTGTCATAGTAGCAATAATTTTTATTTCTGCACTTTATAATCCTCTCATAGGTTATTTTTTTTGTCACAGTATATTAATAAGAATGCAGGAATTAATCCATTAGCAATATGTTCATTTGGTAGAATGGAAATGGCATAGTAAAATTAAATAAAAAATTCTCATATGCAGGTAGTAAATTAGGAAAAATATTAAATTGAAATTCAAAGAGTATGTTATTTACCAATGAATATAATGATGAATATTGTGTAAAATTCTAAATCTGACAACTCGCTTTAATTTTCTCCACACAAACAGCTTGTTAACAGCCTAGCATTGCAGGTGTGAATCTCATCACAATTTTCACCCTGCTTCATGAAAGGCATATTTGATGTTAAAAAGTGCTATATTTTAAATTAGCTATTTAGTCATATTTTCTTACATTGCAAAGATTTTTGTCCTGTATAAAGTTTCAATTAGGGATGGCATTTTCAGGGTCTAACAAACTCAGAATTTGAATTTCAAATGTAATTTCACATTTACTGAATCTTAATGTTCATTTCCTTGCTCTTTCAAAGAATATTTTGTGAATTGACCCTGCTGCATGGGAAGTTAGTTCAACCAAAGCTGTTGATTAAGCACTTGTAAATGATGTTTCATTTCTTTTTATTTCCATGCTGTTTTTCTACCTTCACGGAAAATATTCAGTTTGCTAAAAAGTATTATCCGTAATCTATAATGCTGTGTTCACAGGGAGTTTTTCAAGCAGAAACTCTTTCAAGAATACTCTATTTGTGGGAATTTTTCTTTATCTGTAAGGGAACGTTCCCTCACTTTTGGTGCGTTTTTGATGCTGCATATTTTTCAGAGTCAAAAATGCAGCATCTTACAGTTCCAGCAAAATAGACGGGATTTATTGAAATCTCATGCCCACAGTGCTTTTATTTGAATAACGTAAACAGATCTGTGGTGCATATTTCACACCTGAAGCATGTCAGTTTCTCTTGAGTGAACGCTGAGTATTCTGTGCAGATTTTACTCATAGGCCTATGTCACCTAAACAAATGATAATCGGTCCGAGTCTCCATTCCTATTTTGTAACGGATTCAAGTGATTGTAATGAATAAGAAAATGCTCACACGAGAATTGAGTAAAACTAAATCGAATTTACTTAATAAATGATAAGATTAAAAAGTATAAGCAATAAATGAAAATAAATAAATACATGTGAATCAAAAACTAGCAGTTCATACAATACATGTCTCAAGGTAGAAATCCAACAACTTCTATGTCTCTGTATGTCCATCTCCCAGATCTCTCTACTCTCTGTATGTCTGTGTCCTCTTTTTATATGTTTAAACCGTACCTTGAAACTTCCCTAAAGGCTTTGATGTCCCCAAGGTATGTGTACTGGAGACTTAAGGTACTGTCACACTAAGCGAGATCGCTAACGAGATCGCTAAAGCATCAGCGATTTTATCTCGTTAGCGACGCCGCTGTGTGTGACATGTAGCGGCGATGTGGCCCCCGCTATGATGTCGCTGATCGCTCATGAACGTTCTGAGCCATTTTTTGGTCGTTGGTGTCCCGCTGGTGAGCCTGAATCGCTGAGTGTGACACCCTTTATGAACGACTTTACCAGCATCGCAGGCGGGACTAGGTTTTCCCAATGACGGCAGAGGTCGTTATACAGATCGCTGATCTCTGATGAGATCTTTGTGTTTTGAAGCTAACTAGCGATCATATAGCGATCGCACCAACGATCTCGCCAGGTCGTGTCGTTGTCGTGATCCCTGGTGCGATCGCTAAGTGTGACAGTGCCTTTAAACAGCCTCCATCTCTCATATAATTAACAAAATAAAATCTCTTGGAAAGTACTGATTAGTTTAGGGCCTCGTCTCACATAGCGAGATCGCTAGCAAGATCGCTGCTAAACAGTGATCTCAGCAGTGATCTCACTATTTCTGACACGACCAGTGATCAGGCCCCTGCTGTGAATCGCTGGTCATGTCAGAAATGCCAGGACTTTTTTTTTGATCGCTGGTATCCCGCTGGCCAGCACACATCGCTGTGTGTGACAGGCAGGAGACCAGCGATCTACTGGTAACCAAGGTACACATCGGGTTTCCAGGCGCGGGGCTGTGCCTGGAAACCCGACGTGTATGTTGGATACCAGCGCGCTGCTGCAGGGGAGCTGGCAACCAAGGTACACGTTGGGATTCCAGGCACGGCGCAGCTTTGCTGGTGACACTGTTGGGGATTTATTCAAAATTGAAGGCATAGTGAACCAGAATGGCTACTACAGCATTTTGCAGCAGCATGCTATTCCATCCGGTTTGCGTTTAGTTGGACCATCATTTATTTTTCATCAGGACAATGACCCCAAACACACCTCCAGACTGTGTAAGGGCTATTTGACCAAGAAGGAGAATGTTGGGGTGCTACGCCAGATGACCTGGCCTCCACAGTCACCAGACCTGAACCCAATTGAGATGGTTTGGGGTGAGCTGGACCGCTCACCACTTCAATTTTGAATAAATCCCCAACAGTGTCACCAGCAAAGCACCCCCACATATCACACCACCTCCTCCATGCTTCACGTGGGAACTAGGCATGTAGAGTCCAGCCGTTCACCTTTTCTGTGTGCAAAGCAGTAATCAAAGCAAAAGGTGGCTACTTTGAAGAACCTAGAATATAAGACATATTTTCAGTTGTTTCACACTTTTTTGCAAAGTGTAATGTATTATTCCACATGTGTAATTCATAGTTTTAATGCCTTCAGTGTGATTCTACAATTTTCATAGTCATGAAAATACAGAAAAATCTTTGAATGAGAAGGTGTGTCCAAACTTTTGGTCTGTACTGTATACTGAATGAAATTACAACATCCCCTAAGTGCAAGAAGTTGCTCATCCACTGTCACATTGTCACTAGAATAGTAATGCTTAGTATGTACAGTTCCTGATAAAAAGATTCCAGATCTAGCTAATGGGGGCTGATCTGTTTCCAACCTGACAGGACGAGTTCTCTTGTCATCAAAACTAAGGCTTCTCCAAATATCCTCAAATCTATTGACAGACATTGTAGCTTTTTAATGTGGATCTGAAAAAGGGTTCATAAAGACTGAGTTCTCTGATAGGAACATCATATGATTTTGTACTCCCTGCCAGAAGAGTAAGGCCAATATTGTTAGGGTCTGCGGAATGCACCAAATATAAGATGTAGAGAGGTGCGTTCGCAGCCCGGGGTCCACCGTGCAGGCGGAGCCTGCTGCTAGTAAGATGGTGCAAGAAGCGAACTCTGTTATCCCGCAGAGTCGCCAAAATAAACGCCGTAACGTGCTGTGGCAATATGTGCAAACTCTGTTATTCCACAGAGCCGCTGGAAGGAGTGCCGCAGCGCTATATGGCGATGTGTGCGAACTCAGTTAACACAACTGAGTCGCAAAGTAAACACGCTAGGGCACTGTCTAGCGTTGAAAGCGAACCCTATTGCGTCACAGAGCTGCTGAGACAAACTTCTGTGTCCTGTTAGGCACCCAGGTACACAGCTGACTGCTAAGCGAACAGACAAAGTGATCATGCGCTAATGTCCTCGCGGAAGTCACCCGCAATCTATGTCATCTGAACGCCAGGCCCTGAATACGGCAATCAAACTCCTCACCGGTTATGTCGGTAATCTAAGGCATCTAAGACACCGACCCTGACCAGCTAGCATACCAAGCTCCTCACCGATTAGGTCGGTATTGTAATGGTGTATTTCAGCCGCCCTAACCACAACACACCATGACCATACTGGCGCAAAGCATATAACGGTTGATACTAGCGCACGGCCGTGCGGTAAGGACAGCCTTTTATTGCAGCCACGAGAAAAAGACCTTCCAGGAAGGACCATTGAGAAGCTGCTTCAGAACATCAACAGCAAAGGACCTTCCTGAAAGACCAATAAGAGTGGCAGCTGTATCTGAGCATGTGACCCCTGATCTCCAATGGGAGATCTTGCCCTGGGCATGCTCAGATGAAGCAACAAAGGACTTAGTCCTAAAGACGTCTGCTCGCCGCTGACCATTACTGGCTACAATAGCAGAACCTGGAGAGGCAGCAGCAAGTCTCTGCACAGTATTAGACCGGGCGAGACGCTGGGACCGACGTCTTTGCTGAGCAGGCTCCACTGCGGCCGGAGATGGATGGGGGACCACAGCGGGACTGGTTCGAGACTCCCCTTGTGCATCAGCTGGAACTTGAACCCTAACATTACTCCCCTCCTAGGGCCCACCCTTCTTTGGGCCTCGCTGCGCTCAAAGGCAGCAATGAGCTGCGGAGCGTGGGCAGGCTCCCAGGACCAATCCTCAGGCCCATAACCCCTCCAATCCACCAAATAAATTTTTTTGCCGTGTACCACCTTGCACCCAACAATGGCATTCACCTCTTGATCGTCGTTAGATGAACCCGACGTCCTGGCAGATGACTTGGAAAACCGGGAAATGGCCACGGGTTTCAGGAGGGACACGTGAAAGGTGTCGGTGATACCAAGGCGAGGCGGAAGGGCTAGGCGGTAAACCACCAGGTTCACCTGCTCAAGGAGTTTAAAGGGACCCAAAAAGTGAGGTGCCAACTTGGTGGACTCTACACGTAGCCTGATGTTTCGGGCAGAGAGCCACACTAGATCACCCGGAGCAAATGTAGGAGCGGGGTGCCGATGGGCATAGGCCGAAGACCTCATCCTCTCTTTGGAGGCCTGAATGGCATCCTGCGTGTGGTCCCAAATGTCCCGTGCCTCCACAGCCCAGTCTGCCACCCTGGAATCGGCGGAAGACACGGGCATGGGCACTGGTACCCGCGGATGCTGACCGTAGTTCAAGAGGAATGGGGTCTGTCCGGTGGAGTCAGCCACAGCATTATTTAGAGCGAACTCAGCCCACGGTAGCAAGGATGCCCAGTCATCCTGCCTGGCAGAGACAAAATGTCGCAAGTATGTGACCAAGGTCTGGTTGGCCCTCTCTATCAACCCATTCGTCTCGGGATGGTATGCAGAGGAGAGATTCAACTCAATGCTTAGTAAACGACACAGCTCTCTCCAGAACCGAGACGCCAACTGGGGACCTTGATCACTGACAATTTTGTCTGGCATACCGTGTAGACGGAAAATATGCCTAATGAATAATGCTGCCAAGGCCCGTGCAGACAGTAACCGTGGTAACAGCATCAAGTGCACCATTTTAGAGAAGTGGTCGGTTATCACCCAGATGATGGTGCAGCCCCGAGACTTGGGTAAGCCCACCACAAAATCCATCCTGACCATCTCCCAGGGCCTGTCTGCCACTGGCAAAGGGAAAAGTAGCCCAGCTGGTCGTTGTCGAGGGGATTTATTCTTGGCGCAGGAGACGCACGCCTGAACATACTCCCTGACGTCATGGGCCATCTGCGGCCACCAGTATGTCCTCGCCAGCAACTCAGAAGTCCTTTTTGTCCCAAAATGTCTACCCACTCTGGACGAATGTGCCCAAGAGAGTACTTCTGGTCGCAAATTGGTGACCACAAAAGTCTTGCCCGGAGGCACAGACTCAAGCGAAACCGGAGCCACCGTTCTTAGGCTCTCTGTGGGGACAATAAGCCGAGGCTCCTCCTCCACCTCCTCAGAGGACACCACGGAGCGAGATAGAGCATCGGCGCGAATATTCTTCTCACCGGAGAGGAAATGGAGGGTGAAATGGAACCAGGAGAAGAACAAGGACCATCTGGCCTGATGGGAATTTAGCCGCTGGGCTGTCTGCAAATACACTAAGTTCTTGTGGTCCTTGAATACTTGGTAGGGGAAGCGAGCCCCCTCCAGAAGATGTCTCCACTCGGAAAGGCCAACTTCATAGCCAGTAACTCCCTGTCCCCGATGGAATAATTCCTCTATGCTGCTGTAAAGGTCTTGGAAAAGATGAAGCAGGGATGCTTCTTACCCTGGGCATCCTTTTGAAATAGGACTGCTCCAGCACCAACAGAAGAGGCATCCACCTCTAAAATAAACGGTTTATCGACATCGGGGCGATGTAAGATGGGAGCACTGGCGAAATGCGACTTGATGGAGAACGCTTTGGTGACCTCCTCTGACCACAACTTGGGATTAGCTCCCTTCTTGGTGAGGGCTACCAAAGGAGCTACCAAAGTGAGAAGTGGGGAATGAATTGGCGATAGTAGTTAATGAACCCCATAAAGCGTGCACCGCTTTAAGGGAGTGGGGTTCTTGCCAATCTATTACAGCCTGTAGTTTGGCAGGATCCATAGCCAATCCCTGGGCAGAGATGATATAGCCCAGGAAAGGTAGAGACTCCTGCTCAAACATGCACTTCTCCAACTTTGCATATAGGGAATTTGCTCGCAAGAGGTCGAAGACCTTGCAGACATCTCTCCGATGGGAGGCCATATCTGGAGAAAAGATGAGAATGTCATCCAGATAGACTACCACCGAGGTGGTCAACATATCCAGGAAGATGTCGTTCACAAAGTCTTGGAAGACAGCTGGGGCATTACAGAGCCCAAAGGGCATTACCAGATATTCGTAATGCCCATCCCTGGTGTTAAATGCCGTCTTCCAGTCGTCCCCTCACGGTTGCGAATCAGGTTATATGTACCCCGCAGGTCTAGCTTAGTAAATACCCTTGCTGCCCGAAGCCTGTCAAATAGCTCAGAGATTAGTGGCAAAGGATACTTATTTTTCACAGTGATAGCGTTGAGACCCTTATAATCAATGCACGGACGTAATTCTCCGTTCTTCTTATGCACAAAGAAGAACCCGCTCCCGCTGGTGACACTGACTTCCTAATGAATCCCCTTGCCAAGTTCTCCTGAATATATTGAGACATGGCTTTGTCTCAGGAAGAGAGAGGGGATAAACCTTCCTCTAGGAGGCTCAGCTCCAGGCAAGAGATCATTAGGACAGTCATAGGGGCGATGAGGCGGAAGAGTCTCCACAGCCTTCTTCGAGAAAATGTTAGCATAGGACCAATAAACCTTGGGAAGAGGAGATAGGTCTATGGTTATCTCAGTGGTGGTAACCTGCATGCTGTCCCTAATGCATCTGCCTTTACATAAATTACCCCAACCCAGAATTCTCCCTAAAGACCATTCAATATGGGGAGAGTGGTGGCGGAGCCAGGGTAATCCCTACAAAACCTCATCTATACCCTTAGGGAGGATAAAAAAAGATATATTCTCCAGATGGGAAGGAGACATAGACAGGTGAGTGGGACAGACTGATGGGTGATTTGTGTGGGCAGAAATGCTCCGTTCAACACCCGTACCCACACTGGTTCAGCCAGCAACAATAAAGGCATGGTGTGGCGAGAAGCAAAGGAGGACGACATAAAATTCCCCTCTGCCCCAGAATCCAAACCCAGCTTGACATGTAGGGTGGTAGAACCGTGGGTAATTATCCCCTTGAGGAGCACTTTAGGGGCAAAACTCATGGCGTCCAGTGACCCTGTTCCTACGGTTACTGGGCACGACTCTTTATTCAGCCGCTGTGGACATCGGTTGGCAAAATGTCCCTGCTGCTGGCAAATATAACAAATTGGGGATGGACGAGTGACCCGAGATTTAGATCCCGCAGGAGCAACCTCCTGAAGGTCGGGCGCCTGAACGGGCGACTCAGAAGGGTGGCGAAGGTAGGAGCCAACCGAATCATCTGCCTACACTGGGCATGTTCCAGCCTTCGCTCGTGGAAACGGAGGTCGACGGGAGTGGAAAATAGCGATAAGCTTCTCCAGTGTGGCAGAAATCTCCCTGGTAGCCAAGGCATCTTTCACATGACCCGCCAGTCCTCTCCAGAACACGGGAATGAGGACTTTATCTGGCCACTCTAATTCCGAGGCCAGAGTCCGAAATTGGACAGCAAAATGGCTGACTAAAGCCGAACCCTGGGTACTTGCCAGCAGTTGGAGCGCCATATCGTGGGTGACCTGAGGTCCTAGAAAAACCTTTTTCAGAGCCTCCAGAAACGAGAAGTGCTCTGCACCACACGGTCTTCGCGCTCCCACAGCGGCGTTGCCCACTCCAACGCTCTGCCCGACAGAAGAGCTATCACAAAGCCCAATGTGCCCGATCCGTGGGGAAACGTGCAGCCAGAAGCTCGAGGTTTATGGAGCACTGACTCACGAATCCCCGACATTGCTTGCTGTCACCAGCAAACTTGTCTGGAAGTGGGAGGTGGGACAATGTAGGGACAGAGGTGGCAGAGGACAAACTGGCTGCAGCTACGCTAGCAGCCTGAACAGCGACTGTCGGTAACATCCACAGCTGAGGTTGTGCGCTCAAGAGCCGCCAACCTACCCTCCAGCTGCTGGATGTACAGCTGTAAATGCTGTTCATCCGCCATTTTACTAGCCAGACCCTGGCGCTAGTATTATGTTAGGGTCTGCGGAACGCACCAAATATAAGATGTAGAGAGGTGCGTTTGGAGCCGGGGTCCACCGTGCAGGCGGAGCCTGCTGCTAGTAAGATGGCGCAAGAACTGAACTCTGTTATCCCGCAGAGTCGCCAAAATAAACGCCGTAACGCGCTCTGGCAATATGTGCGAACTCTGTTATTCCACAGAGCCGCTAGAAGGAGTGCCGCAGCGCTATATGGCGATGTGTGCAAACTCAGTTAACACCACTGAGTCGCAAAGTAAACACGCTAGGGCGCTGTCTAGCGTTGAAAGCGAACCCTGTTAAGTCACAGAGCCACTGAGACAATCTTCTGTGTCCTGTTAGGCACCCAGGTACACAGCTGACTGCTAAGCAAACATACAAAGTGATCATACGCTAATGTCCTCGCGGAAGTCACCCGCAATCTATGGCGTCTGAACGCCAGGCCCTGAATACGGCAATCAAACTCCTCACCGGTTATGCCGGTAATCTAAGGCATCTAAGACACCGACCCTGACCAGCTAGCATACCAAGATCCTCACCGATTAGGTCGGTATTGTAATGGCGTATTTCAGCCGCCCTAACCACATACACGCATGACCATACTGGCACAAAGCATATAACAGTTGATACTAGCGCACGGCCGTGCGGTAAGGACAGCCTTTTATAGCAGCCAAGAGAAAAAGACCTTCCAGGAAGGACCAATGGAAGCTGCATCAGAACATCAACAGCCACAGGACTTTCCTGAAAGACCAATAGGAGTGGCAGCTGTTTCTGAGCATGTGACCCCTGATCTCCAATGTGAGATCTTGCCTTGGGCATGCTCAGATGAAGCAACAAAGGACTTATTCCTAAAGACGTCTGCTCGCCGCTGACCAGTACTGGCTACACTAGCAGCAGCAAGTTTCTGCACAGTATTAGACCGGGCGAGACACTGGGACCGATGTCTTTGCTGAGCAGGCTCCACTGTGGCCGGAGATGGATGGGGGTCTGCAGCGGGACTGGTTCAAGACTCCCCTTGTGCAGTAGCGGGAACTCAACCCTAACAAATATCAGCATACAGTTCCTCTTTTGTTATATTTTTCCATGTTTTTTTTCTTCCTGAAGCGATACGTTTTCCTTCTAAGTTAGTACACAAAACTACCTCATCTACAATATCATCTGAAAAAAATTTACAGAACATATCTCTTTTGGACAAGAATTGTGGAATTCCTGCAGTTCCTTAAGCAACTCTTACAATATTATGGGATGGGGTTCGTCCAAGAACCTCAGCAGTACTGTTCCAAAAAACATTAGTTTTGGATGTTCTATTTGTACGTTCTGCTGGATCCATTACTTCTTCATCATCTGAAGAATCACTGGACGATGAAGTAGAGACATTAGCTGGTGGCATGTACTCGACATCAGACAAAGAAGTTCACTATCTTCATCACTATCAAAAAGTATTGCTTCGATTTCTTGGTCAGTCAAACCCCTGGATGTAGACTGTGCCATTGTAACCTTAGAAGTCAGTAAACTAAAATGAAAAAAAAAAAAGATTACAATCAGGGTTGTACACTCTTTGTTAGTGTGTGTGCTAAGGGTAAAGTGCAGCCCCACTCCTCTCACCTTCAGCAGGTCACTCTTTCTTTTAGGTGCAGTAGAAGTTTTTGGATTTTTGGAACTAGAAAGTTTATTTTTCAAGAAACAAGAAAGCTGACTCCTTCCTCCAAAGTCTCTTCAGCAAGTAGAACACAATGAACAGTGTACAGGACCTATGATGATATCAGAGACGCATGACGTTGTGAGGGAGCCTACTTCCCAAGGTCACATGACCATGTAGTCAGGCAGAATTCACACTCTTCATAGCAACAGCAGAGTCATAAAGACTGAGTCAAAGTCTTCCCCAGCAACAGTGAAGACAAAAAGACTTAGGATCACATGTAAACCTAGTACGGGCCTAAAAGGCCCGAGGTATGTGAATATGGGGTATTCACAAAAAAGAGTTGTTATACCGAAATGCCTGTAACATAAAAATAAATGAACAACTGGAAATGACAAACAATTATATACCTGAGGAATACCTAGAGTTTCAAAATTCTAACTAAAGTAATCTTGCAGAAAATAGAAAACAATTTACAGGGCGGGCCTGCAAGGCCCCAGGTATGCGTTCTAGGGTTAAAGCTGACTCAACCTCTGTCCTGTGTCCTTGTGTGTACCACATTGAGCATGGAGAAAAGAAAGAAGACCAAAAAACTTTCTGAGGACTTGAGAAACCAAATTGTGAGGAAGCATGAGCAATCTCAAGGCTACAAGTCCATCTCCAAAGACCTGAATGTTCCTGTGTCTTCCGTGCGCAGTGTCATCAAAATTTTAAAGCCCATGGCACTGTGGCTAACCTCCCTAGATGTGGAAGGAAAAGAAAAATTGACGAGAGATTTCAACGCAAGATTGTACGAATGGTGGATAAAGAACCTTGACTAACATCCAAACAAGTTCAAGATGCCCTACAGTCCGAGGGTACAACAGCGTCAACCCGTACTATCCGTCGGCGTCTGAATGAAAAGGGACTGTATGGTAGGATACCCAGAAAGACCCCACTTCTTACCCTGAGACATAAAAAAGCCAGGCTGGAGTTTGCCAAAACTTACCTGAGAAAGCCTAAAATGCTTTGGAAGAATGTTCTCTGGTCAGATGAGACAAAAGTCGAGCTTTTTGGGAAAAACCATCAACATAGAGTGTACAGGAAAAAAAAGAGGCATTCAAAGAAAAGAACACGGTCCCTACAGTTAAACATGGGGAGGTTCCCTGATGTTTTGGGGTTGCTTTGCTGCCTCTGGCACTGGACTGCTTGACCGTGTGCATGGCATTATGAAGTCTGAAGACTACCAACAAATTTTGCAGCATAATGTAGGGCCCAGTGTGAGAAAGCTGGGTCTCCATAGAGGTCATGAGTCTTCCAGCAGGACAATGACCCAAAACACACTTCCAAAAGCACTATAAAATGGTTTGAGAGAAAGCGCTGGAGACTTCTAAGGTGGCCAGCAATGAGTCCAGACCTGAAACCCATAGAACACCTGTGGAGAGATCTCAAAATGACAGTTTGGAGAAGGCACCCTTCAAATATCAGGTACCTGGAGCAGTTTGCCAAAGACGAATGGTCTACAATTCCAGCAGAGCATTGTAAGAAACTCATTGATGGTTACCGGAAGCGGTTTTTCACAGTTATTTTGGCTAAAGGTTGTGCAACCAAGTATTAGGCTGAGGGCAATACTTTTGTCTGGCCCATTTTTGGACATATTCCAGTGCCTCTGGGATAAGTGAAGAGTCTCCGCGAGCTCAAGGAACACTGGATTTTGGCTGTTGCAGCTGAAAGGAGGACATCAGTAAACCAGGGGAGGAGTCCCGAGGAGATAATTTGCATATTCCCAGTGCCTTCTGGGTAAGTGAAGAGTCTCCGCGAGCTCAAGGAAACACTGGATTTTGGCTGTTGCAGCTGAAAGGAGGACATCAGTAAACCAGGGGAGGAGTCCCGAGGAGATAATTTGCATATTCCCAGTGCCTTCTGGGATAAGTGAAGAGTCTCCGCGAGCTCAAGGAAACACTGGATTTTGGCTGTTGCAGCTGAAAGGAGGACATCAGTAAACGCGCGCCGCTAGGCGCGCGAGTTTTTTGGCTTATATTTCACCGCTTGATTATCTCTTGAACAATAAGAACATGGAAGAGGCTAGGAGCCATGTGGTGAGCTGCATTTCTTGCTACATGTTCATAGACTTACCAGTGGAAAAGCAAACTTCACATGCCAGAAATGCAAGCTTGTGGTCCCTGTTGGAGGAAAAGTTGCAAAATCTGGAAGAGAGGTTATCTACATTGAAGACCATTAAGGAAGGTGAAGAGTTCTTAGACAGAGCAGAATTATCTCTTCATGGTACAGAAAGAGAAGAAATTCGAAGTTGCAACTGAAGATCAGAGGAATGGAAGCATGTGACCCAGAGAAGCAGGAGGATCAGGAGGCAGTCAGCACCAATTCTGCTCAGGAACCAATACAAAAGGGCTCTTACACAGGAGAACGATGAAGAATACATCAGGATAAGACTTTTGCCCACAAACCAACCTTGTACGCCTCAGAGTCCTCCTGAATGGAGAAAGGAAACTGTTGTGAAGCGAAACGAAGAGTTGTGTTATGGGCGATTCCCTGTTGAGAGGAAACGGAGGCCGCTATCTGCAGACCGGATATAACCTCAAGAGAAATGTGCTGTCTTCCAGGTGCAAAAATTAAAGATTTTGTTGACAGGATATCAGGACTCTTCAGACCTAAAGATGACTCCCCATTCCTGCTAATACATGTTGGGACAAATGACACCGCTAGAACGACTGGAAACCATCTGCAGTGACTTTGAAAACTTAGGTAAGAAAGTGAAAGAACTGGGAGCGCAGGTGGTCATTCTCTTCCATCCTCCCAGTGGATGGCCATGGAAAAGGAGGTGGAATAAGATTCTGCAGGTGAAACAATGGCTACGTCGATGGTGCCGTCAGCAAGGATTTGGATTTCTGGATCACGGAGTGAATTACCTATACGATGGACTACTTGCTAGAGATGGGGTGCACCTTACGAAGACTGGAAAACATGTATTTGGAAGTCGCCTTGCTACACTCATCAGGAGAGCTTTAAACTAGAACAATGTGGGAAGGGAAGCAATACGCCAGCAAAAGCCATACACTTGACAAATACTATTGAGATTTCTGCTATTAGAAGAGAAGGGGAAGAACAAAGACAAAAAAATTTACATAATAAAAATATTGAAGGAAGAGAAACCAATCACAAACTAAAGTGTTTCTATACGAATGCACAAAGCATGGGCAACAAACAAGGAGAACTGGAGCTACTAACGCAGGAGAAGAAATATGATGTCATTGGAATCACTGAGACTTGGTGGGACGATACACATGATTGGAATACAAGGCTAGAAGGATACAACTTATTTGCAAGAAACAGACTTGATAAACGAGGAGGAGGTGTTGCATTGTATGTTAGAAAAGCGTATATCTGCACAGAGATTGACGCTTCAGAGACTGGGAGTTCTGTGGAAACTGTTTGGGTAAGAATACAAGGACAGAACAATGGAAAGGACACCATTGTAGGCATTTACTACAGGCCGCCTGTGCAAGCTGAAGATATGGATGAACTCTTTATGCATCAAATGGCCAAGTTCTCCAAAAAATATGACATAGTGGTCATGGGAGATTTCAACTATCCAGACATTTGTTGGGAATCTCTCTCAGGCAAAACTAACAGGTCCAGGAAATTCTTATCCTCTCTTGCTGACAACTTTATCTTCCAAAAGGTAATGGAGAAAACAAGGGATCTGCTACCTTGGATCTAATCCTCATAAACAGGGAGGAAATGGTGGAGGAGGTAAGAGTGGCTGGGACTCTAGGAGGTAGTGACCATGCTATTTTAGAATTTTGGATAACAAGAGGAGGAAGACCTGTGAAGACTCAGACGTCAAGGTTAGATTTCAGAAAGGCAGATTTTAAGGAACTCAGAAAGAGAATTGGAGGGATCCAATGGCTGGATATCCTTAAGGACAAAAATGTCCAGGAAGGATGGAAAATCTTGAAAAATGAGATTCTCAAAGCACAATCGTTAACAATTCCGAAAAGAGGGAAGAATGGGAAGCATTTAAGGAAACCAGGATGGATGAACATAGAACTTAAACACATGCTAAAAAGGAAGAAAGAAATGTTTATCAAATGGAAAGAGGGAGGCATATCTAAAGAAGAATATAATGCCGTCTGCAGAACCTGCAGGGCACAAATCAGATTATCTAAAGCTGACAATGAATTAAGGCTTGCAAGTGACGTCAAAAGCAACAAAAAAGGATTTTGGGGATACGTCAAAAGTAAAAGAAAAGTCAAAGATGCTATAGGATTTTTACAGGATGAAAATGATGACATGGTAAGAAAGGATGTTGAGAAGGCTGAACTTTTAAATTCCTATTTTGCATCTGTTTTCTCTCAGAAAGGAAATGTAACATCAACTGATCTTCACTGTCCTATTAAAGGAATAGAAGAATCCAGGATATCTATAAACAGAAAGACAGTGAGGAAACACTTAGCTAACATAAATGAATTCAAGTCTCCAGGTCCAGATGAATTACACCCCAGGGTACTGAAGGAGATAGCAGAAGAAATTCTTGAACCACTGTCCATAATCTTTGAAAATTCTTGGAGAACAGGAGAAGTCCCAGAAGACTGGAGAAGAGCAAATGTTGTTCCTATCTTCAAAAAGGGGAAGAAGGTGGACCCAGGGAACTACAGGCCGGTGAGTCTGACTTCTATACCAGGAAAGATCTTTGAACAAATTATTAAAGAACATGTATGCAAGTACCTGGATAAGAATGAAGTGATTAAACAGAGTCAGCATGGGTTTGTAACTAATAAGTCATGTCAGACTAACTTAATTTCCTTCTATGACAGAATCACTGACTGGGTGGATCAGGGAAATGCTGTAGATATAGTATATCTTGACTTCAGCAAAGCATTTGACAAAGTATCTCACACAATCCTTATTGAAAAAATGACTAAGTATGGAATGGACAAGGCAACTGTTAGGTGGATTCATAACTGGCTTAGTGATCGGACCCAAAGAGTGGTTGTAAATGGCTGCACATCCAGTTGGAAGAATGTCTCAAGTGGGGTACCACAAGGCTCTGTTTTGGGCCCTGTATTGTTCAACATCTTTATCAATGATTTAGATGAAGGAATTGAGGGTAAACTGATCAAATTTGCTGATGACACAAAGCTAGGAGGGGTAGCTAATACTAGAGAAGAGAGAGAGAGGATTCAAAAAGATATACATAAACTGGAGCAGTGGGCAGCAACTAACAGAATGGATTTTAACAGGGAAAAATGCAAAGTACTACATCTGGGCAATAAAAATGAAAAAAGCATATACAAAATGGGAGGAATAGGGTTAAGTAACAGCACATGTGAAAAAGACTTGGGTATACTAATTGATCACAGCCTTAACATGAGTCAACAGTGTGATGCAGCAGCAAAAAAGGCAAATGCAATTCTAGGATGTATCAAAAGAAGCATACAGTCTAGATCACGTGAGGTCATTATTGCCCTCTACTCCTCTTTGGTCAGACCTCATCTGGAATACTGTGTCCAGTTTTGGGCACCACATTTTAAAAAAGACATCAACAAACTGGAGCAAGTTCAGAGAAGAGCCACCAGAATGGTGACCGGTCTGCAAACCATGTCCTATGAGGAACGGTTGCAGGATTTGGGAATGTTTAGCTTGCAAAAAAGAAGACTGAGAGGAGACTTAATAGCTGTCTACAAATATCTCAAGGGCTGTCACATTGTAGAAGGATCATCTTTATTCTCATTTGCACAAGGAAAGACTAGAAGCAATGGGATGAAACTGAATGGGAGGAGACACAGATTAGATATTAGAAAAAACTTTTTGACAGTTAGGGTGATCAATGAGTGGAACAGGCTGCCACAAGAGGTGGTGAGTTCTCCTTCAATGGAAGTCTTCAAACAGAGGCTGGATAGACATCTGTCTGGGATGATTTAGAGAATCCTGCTTTGAGCAGGGGGTTGGACCAGAAGGCCCAGGAGGTCCCTTCCAACTCTACCATTCTATGATTCTATGATTCTATGATTCTAAGACATGCGGTCAGGGTGACTAACCCATAGTATTAAAGCACGACAAAGATGCTCTATTAGGACTCGAGGATGCTCAGATAACACCCTATCTGAGCACGCTCACTCATTACTAGAAACCTAACTTGAAGGAGCTGGAGCAGTTCTGCCTTGAGGAATGGGCAAAAATCACAGCGGTAAGATGTGGAAAGCTCACACTTATCAACAGCAACTTGCAGCTTTAATTGCTGCAAAAAGAGGCTTTACAAAGTACTGACTTTAGGGGAGTGAATAGTTATGCACACTGAAGTTTTCTGTTATTTTGTCCTATTTGTTGTTTGTTTCACAAACCAAATGTTGACAGTTGTTGGCATGTTCTTTACATGAACTGCTGCAGATCCTCAAAAAAAACAGTGAAATTCCAGGTTGTCAGGTAGCAAATCAAGAAAAATGCCTAGCTGCAGAGAGCTGGCAGTCTATCAACTTGATGTCAGCTATGACACCTTATGAACAGAGGAGCCTGGAAGAGGAAGAGCTGCTCTTTATTGTGATGTCATATGAATCAGCAAAATCATAGTCAGGAGAGGTCTGATATCACCGTGAAGTGGCAGAGAACAGCACAAAGCAGAACAGCAGGCAAACAGAAACTACTTGCCAGTAAGTTCCTCATAAGAAAAGTCTCTGATAAACTCTTTATACATCCTCATATTGAAAGCACATTTTGTCATTGCAATTAAACTTGTATTTCACAATAAATATTTATTGGATCAATAAACTGTATATTATAATGCATAGCTTGTGGTATTAGTGTATGTGCGTGTTTTCTTTGCTAATGTTTGTATTTTCTCCCTTGTATAGAACATACTGGTACATCTTATAATGGGTAGGAGCCTAGATTCAACACCTGCAAATAACAATCAAATGCCAATATCAATTGCTGAGTACAGTTTTCAAATGGCACAGAAAAGCCTGCAAGCATTGTTCTACCAGTAATCATGGCAGCCAGAGGCCTACTGATGCCTAGTGCTTCCATAATGCCCGGTCTGTGGCTAAGCGTCATAGGCGATTAGTAATTTAACTGTAATATTTCAATAATTATAATTGAACAGAGTTAAGTGTCTTAGAAAAAGATGACGTAACCAAACATTTTTAACAAAGTTCTGAATTTTTTTAACCACTATATTAGAAAATAAAACCTTTGGAATCGCCTTAATCAAAATTGTTTGATAAAATCATGTTGACAAGTCATGTTTATCACATAATGATAGCTGTAAAAACAAAACCTAAAAAAATGGCAAAACTGTAATATTTTCACCATTTTACCCAGTTAAATTTTTGTTCCTATTTTTCAGTGCATTATATAGTAAAATGAACAGTGTCATTCAAAACTCTGATATTTGGCCATACGTCAGGGCAGAGACAGAGGGAGCACTAGTTGATTTTTGGAGTACTGATTTTGCTGAAATAATTTATGGTAGACATTTGTAGAATATACTCACTAGAATCCACCAATCACAGACCAGATCTTTCTTTCCCTCCATAATTGATGGATTCTCGCTCCAAATCCCCATTTGTTCTATCTTTTAACTAACAGTCTATACCTCCTCTGATGAACTGACTGGAGTAACACGTCGGGAGCTAAGCTGTGGGGATATTTGTGACTGGTCTATTTTGATGGGGTAATGCACGGACATACACGAGGGCCTCCCCCATCGTCTTAAAAGGATCTCACAAGTTTTTCTTCCTTAATTGGAATCTGGTCGAATGAAGAACAGCACTGGGTGAGACTATTCCTCTTTATATTTGATCACTTACCAGGGCAATGACTATATGATCTATTGTTTTCAAATAAGGGACAGTGCCTATTGGTTGTTTAAGTTGATTATGGGTAATATCATTATCTCATTATTCCCCTGTTGATTTCTATATTATCACTATTTCAAGTGATTTGTCTATGTGACTTCTTTGTCTGTGGTATTGTGCTGTTTTGTCTTTTACAAAGTTTGAACACTTAGGGTCATATCTTTAATCTTGGATTATTAAAAGTTATATTTTAATTTTCATATATATATATATATATATATATATATATATATATATATATATCTACCTTGCCCCGATGGTGCAAGTACAGTAGAAAAACCCTAAAAATGACTCCATTGTAGAAACTGCACCTATCAGTGATTTCATCTACGGCATCAGCAGACTATTTTCTAACATCCACGCTATGCTTTATTCTGGAGAATGAAATATGCCAGTTTAGTGCCTATGCATTGTACCCCCACATGTTGTAGCAACCCCATACATTGTACCCAGCTTGTGCTTCTGGTAACAGGCACCCCATAAATTGTTAAGTGCCTTCTCTCCACTACAATAATGCCAAATATATGGCCACTTATTGTGGTTTAGACACAGAGGGGCTCATAAGGAGAGGGGCATTTGGATTTGGAAGTGCAAATCACTGGATTTTATTTGAGGAGCTTGGAGCCGTGTTGCTTTTTTTGAGTCTTTGTTCTACCAGTAATGTGGCAACCCCTAAAGTTCCAGTGACCAGATGACAGAGGTGAGTGAGCGCTGGTTTTGCATGGGATAAGTTAGGGTTTTTATTAGTAAAATTTTGGGGTACATAATATTTTTCTATTGCTTTTAGTACAAGGATAGGATCACATTCTTGTGTTCTATGCTGATCACTTATGTCTACATTTCCATGCAAATCATACAAAATTGCGATTCAGATGAAACCCAAGATGGAAATGAGCTGCATAATGAGGAGAATGGAGACACTTTGGAGTCCATTTGGCGTTGATGATGGTGGTATCCATCTTTAAGGCACAGAACTTTAATCGTCCATACTTGTGAACTAAAAAGACACCTAAAATAATGGAACACTACCGGAACTGAGACCAGCCCAAAGCGACGACATCTACCTCACAAGTGAGTGGTTTCCTTGGTTTTTTTTTCTGAATCGAGGTTTTGAGGAATGTACATGGAAACCCGAAGTAAGCTCTCAGTGGAGAGTACAGGATAAATGGAAGCCAATGACAGCAATACAAGATCAGGTCTTAATTTTATTTTTGAGTGGCTCACAGTGCGGTATGAGTGATAAGGTGGATTTATTCTTCGGGTCTGTGGGATTACAGCAATACCAGATTTGTATTGCATTTTTTAGGTTTTGCTACTATCACACAAATAAAAATGTTTTTTTTAATAAAAAGTAGTTTTTTTTGTTGCCATATTCTGAAAGCTGTAACTTTTACATTTTTTGATGTACAGAGCTATATGATGGATTATTTTTTGCGGGACGAGTTGCAGATTTTTTTCTTATCATTTTGGCGCACATAAAATTTTTGATTGCTTTTTATTCAGATTTTTCAAGCAAAGAATAAACAAAAGCCAGCAATTCAGTTATAGTTTCTATTTTGCATTTTTCACAGTACGATAAAAGTCATAAGGCTGGGGTCACACTGGCGACAAAATCGGACGACTGCAATGCGATGAAATATCGCATTGCAGTCGGACCTATGTTAATCTATGGAGCAGCTCCCAGTATCAGATTTTTTTGTGGTCCGTTTTAAACATCCGAGTGCAATCGCAGCATGCTGCGATTGTCACCGATTGTGGGTCGACTATCGCCAATGCAAGTCTATGGGAGCGATGAAAAATTGGATTACAAATGGACCGCACGTGTGACTTGCGATTAAATCGCACAACTTTTCCAGGTGACAGGAAACTGCCTTTGAATTTCTCAGGAAGCCTTTACATGCTAATTAGCTAAGCACATCTTAAAAAACAACAGGAAGAACGCCTACACGGAGTCCAGAAACATGGCATCTAGCCACATCAATGTGGAACTCCTCATTGTATTGGTGCAGGAGAGGCCTGAATTGTGGGACCAGCGCGATTCCAACTACAGCAATCGGACGCGCAAAGAGGCGGCATGGAAAACTATATGTGTGCACATTTTTCCGGACTATAATGAGAGATCCAGGGAGGACCAAGAGCGACTTAGTAAGTACCACATGTAACGGTTTTAAAAAATTTAAAAAAATTTATTTTTGCAAATAAGAATCTAGCCTTATGTGTTGAAATGGTATTTAAAACGCACCATTATCAACCTCTTACTATTTAGAAGTACACATTGCTGTGTGTGTAGTCCAAAAATATCCATGTATATTTAAATATCATCGATGTTCGGCATCTATTGACTACCACATTTTGTAGTTATCTTCACCTCAGATGTAGTGTTTTGGTGATAAATTTCTAACTGATTGAGGCGTTTGGTAAAGGGCCAAGCATTTTTTAAAATGTATGTTAGTGCTTATAACATGGATACTTCTGGTTGTATGTTGATGTCTTTTAATATTGTAAATCACATCACACATGACCAGTATTTAAATGTTCAGTGTTGCCTATTTTTGTTTTTGCCTTATTAAATAGATATCAGTCATTAAAAGCGTTATGCTCTTCTTAAATTTGTAGTGAATGATGTGACAAGGCGATGGCGTAGTTGTCGTGACTGCTACCGGAGGGAGAGGCAGTTTAGAGATCGGAGTGGGGCTTCAGCATCTAAGAAGAGGAAGTACCTCTATTTTGATAGACTAAACTCCTTGAGCCAGTGTTGGATCTGCGACCGTAAGTGCATGTGTGTTGAACGACTTTCATGTTTATAATTTTTTGTATTTTTTAATTTAATTTTTTTTTTGTTTTTTTTCATTCCTAGAACTGAGTCAAACCTAACTGAGAGGGAGACGGGGTCTGATTCAGAAGTGGTTATCGACCCAGTTGGTGATGGAGAAGAGGAGGCAGGCCCTTCCTCAGCAGCATGTGGGTCCACCCAAGCAGCACCAACAACAGCTGCAGGGCTGAGGATTCCCAGACACTGCATCTGGAAAATGAGGATCTACCTCAGAGCAGCAGCCCTAATAGGGCTCAAGATGTATCTCCTTCTCCTTCCCAACTCACAAGGCGAGGTAGGCGGCGACGAGAAGGAGTGGGTTCTGTCTCAAGGAGGCAGGTGGACCGAGGAGTTCTGGACTATTTGTCCAGTGTAGGTAAAGATGATGGTGAGGAGGCATTTTGCCGCAGTCTGGCCCCTTATCTCCGGGCTACTCAAATACAGCACAGACTGAGGATCAGAAGTGGACTGCAGATTGTGTTGGAAGCTGGATCAGGCCCTAATGATCCCACCAACCTACTAGATTATCTTCATAGATGGGTGGTTGGTCCTGAAAATTTAGGGAGGTTGGTAGCACCAAATCCAGCACAATCTGCTTCTGCCTCTGATCCTCCTCCTCCTCATCATCATCATCCTCCTCCTCCACCTCCTCCTTCTTTGCAACAAAACCCAACTCCTCCTCCTCCTCCTACTGCAGCTCATTCTTTGTATGGAGCTTCCCAGCTCCAAACAATGGGACAGAGTGGCCATGCACAATATGCCCACTCTAACATACCCAATGTTGTTGGCTGGCCACAACATGGATATGTTAGACATTGCATATTGGGGGTCACTCTGCTAGTGCTCAGTCATATCTATATGACTATGAGCATCAATTCCCTATGTACCCCTACCCACAAGGCCTTCATGATGCAGCAAGTAACCCAGCTGCTACTGTAGGATCTGCACCTGGTCTTTCTCAAACACAGGTTGCAGATTGTGTGAGGCAGAATCCACAACCTGGCCCTCCATCCTCTCCAACACCACCACCAAGCTACCAGCAATTGTAGCTGTAATAATTTTTTATTTTTTAATAAGTGATATATTTGTTTATTTTATGAGTAATAATGTTATACATATTTTTTTGTTGGTTTGGACATGTTGGTCCTGGTTACCAAAAAATATATCAGCCTTTAAAAGACTTCAACACAAAACACTAATGATTAAAATTAGTTAAGTTACATTGGTTGTCTGTGTTTATTCTTCTATGTTAGGTAGTGTATTAAGTATGGTAAAGTATTAGACAAAAAAAGAGAGTGTACCATGAATTGATTCATCAAAACTAACTTTATGTTATGATATCACATAAAACACACTACATACCTATGGCCTCATCTTGCCAAGGAATAGAACCACCAGGGGAAACAAAATAATTTGTCAATAATTCACGCACTTTCAGACCAGAAGGGGGACGACGAGGATGGATGACTGGTCTCATAGGCCTCATCATATTATAAGACTGAAGGTCAGCCATATCAGATGATGAGCATTCATGCATTCTTGTAAAATTATGTAGTACCACACATGCTTGCACTACAAGATTTACATTTGATGCACTTAGCTGAATGGCTGATTGTAGGACTCGCCATTTGGCTGTAAGAATACCAAATGTGCACTCCACCAGGCGTCGTGCACGAGAAAGGCGATAATTAAAGATGCGTCTCTGATGGTTGAGATTGCGCCGAGGATATGGCCTCATAACATTACAACTTAATTGGAAGGCCTCATCCGCTACTACAACATATGGCACTGCATCCATATTGGAGTGTGGAAGTTGACATGGTGGTGGTAAGTCCAATTGGTTATTGCGTAGCCGCCGACCCATAATGGAAGAATTGAAGACTCTGGAGTCTCCAGTCCTTCCATAGGCCCCAATGTCTACAATTATGAAGCGGTAGTTACTGTCGACCAAGCCCAACAAAACTATAGAAAAATATTGCTTATAATTGTAGAATTGGGTCCCTGATTTTGGCGGCTTACGCACACGTATGTGCTTCCCGTCCAGGACTCCAATACAGTGTGGAAAATGACTGTTTTCTTGAAAGCCATGTGCAATCCTCAACCAATCTTCCATTTTGGGCTCTGGCATCACTTCTTTATTTAGTCTTGACCAAATTTGTCCACAAGTAGAGCTGACTATTCCGGAAATGGTGGATTTTCCAATTAAAAACTCTAAATGCAGAGCAGCGTATGAGAGCCCAGTGGAAAGGAACCTGCAATACACAAACAACAACAAACATGTACACATCAGAAAAAAAATAATGAAAAATCCATTAAGAAAATTTAAACAGTGGACATTTGTATACTCACCCATTCTATTAATTTTATGAGTTACAAACCATTATGACTGCTACACACAAGCATATAGGTTAAATAACACCATTTCATAATGACATCAGGTTCAGTATGTTAAGATGAAGAAAGTTAGAAGAATGTGAAAGATGGTAAATTATGCAAAACATCATCAACATATCGTTGACACACATACCTTAATGTTAGAAGAAGCCTTTCCTCAGCACAAATTGAAGGACGCATCCTGGTGTTCTGAAAGGTGATTCCAGGGCGCAATATGTCCAGCAAAATATCAAAGGTGTCAACACTCATGCGACAGTAGGCAAAAAACTTGTCAGGATTCCTACGCAGTGTTGAATACAGGCGCTCAAAATGGCCTTTGCTGATCCTTCGCTTCACAAGGGGATGCACCCACATTCTTCTGCGGATTCTGTGAGAAACAACTACAGGGTATGGCTCCCCAAAAGTTCTGGATATCAGCCAATAGTACAGCACACGCTCAGTTGTATTAAAAGTTAGTCTGTGACTCATAATTTTAACTTAGCAGCAACACAACAGGAACCACTAAGAAGACAAAACACTCAACGACAAGGGTGGGAGGGTAAGAACAGTCAAACCCCGCTTAAATATGGGTCTGGCTCATTATTCAAATGATTTGCAGGCCTCAAAAACGTTAAATGTCCATTTTGCTATGATGCCATTAAAAATCGGTAGTCTGTGGGTAATCGGATGTGAAACGTAAGCGTACATGCTACAAAATCGCATCAACTACAAAAAATCGGATGCCAGTCGCATCAATGTTCATGAAATTTTAATATGATTATTGACCGACTATAACGGACCGATTTTTTAGACGTTGTGTGTGACCCCAGCATAAGACAGATTATTTTGTCGGGTTGGTACGATTGCAGCAATGACAGACTTTTTTATGCTTTCCTATTCTTACAGATTAAAACAATATTTTGCAAAAATGAATTTGTTTTTGCATCATCATATTCAGAGAGCTATAACTTTTTATTTTTTTACCGAATGAGCCATTTTAGTGCTTGTTTTTTCAGGAATGATTTGGCCTCTTCATTTGTACCATTTTTTTTTACATATTACTTTTTGATATTTTATTCACTTTTTGTGAGTCACTGTGATGCAAAGGTGACATGTTTGTCGTGTTCTTGGTTTATTTTTATTTACAGCATTCAACATGGTTAATAAATACCATGGCAGTTTTATAGAGCAGGCCGTTATGGACATGGCGATACCAACAATGTGTACGTTTGTTTTCTTATTTTTGTTTTATTACAGACATTGCATTTTTGTGGCGAAATAGCTTTTTCGGCTTTGCGTGTGCTTTTTTTGTTTTTTTTTTTACATATTTTATTTTAATTTTTCACTTTGTTCACCGATGGAACATGAATAATTTTCAGTTCGATCCCTGGTCTTATACACTGCAGTACTTGTGTACTGCAATACATGAGACTATCAGAGTCTCACTGACTGTGCCTGTGAAACCCAGCTTAAAGCTGGATCTCACAGGCCACTGTACCTTGAGGTCATCACATGACCTCAGGTATCATGGTAACCATCGAGACCTGCAATTCTCATCAAGGGAGTCCGATGGTTGCTAACGGAACTTGTGACCCCTTTGTAACAACTTAAATATCGCTGTTGCGATTCACACCACGTATATCGAGGAAGCATTAAGCGAAAAGTGTGTTGGGGTCTCCTGTCTTCCACATTTTGTGCAGGACTGTTTTGAGGTCTTTCATGTTTCTACCGTTACTTATTCGTCTGCTGTGGGCAAGATTTATAATTATATGAACGATTGTCACTTTGTTATGGGATACAATTTACTCATATATTATGTCACTATGCACTTTATGTAAATAACTGTATGCCCTTATGAATGTTTATCACCTGATAATGAAAGTGTAATTTGTCCATATATCGTGGCACTAGGTACCTTACAACTGATTCTATATTTTTTTGCTTATATTAGAAAGCACTACGCACTTTATACTTGAATTTTTCATATATCATTACTAATTTGTCTTCAATGTAATTTGATTGAATTGGAGTTATATATATTGTTTATGGGTCATTTGATTTTGGCACTTGCATTATATATTATTATTTGACTATATACAGTACAGACCAAAAGTTTGGACACACTTCTCATTTAAAGATTTTTCTGTATTTTCATGACTCTGAAAATTGTAAATTCACGCTGAAGGCATCAAAACTATGAATTAACACATGTGGAATTATATACTTATATACAAAAAAGTGTGTAACAACTGAAATTATGTCTTATATTCTAGGTTCTTCAAAATAGCCACCTTTTGCTTTGATGACTGCTTTGCACACTCTTGCATTCTCTTGATAAGGTTCAAGAGGTAGTCAACTGAAATGGTTTACACTTCACAGGTGTGCCCTGTCAGGTTAAATAAGTGGGATTACTGGCCTTATAAATGGGGTTGGGACTCTCAGTTGTGTTGTGCAGAAGTCTGGTGGATATACAGCTGATAGTCCTACTGAATAGACTGTTAGAATTTGTTTTAGGCAAGAAAAAAGCAGCAAAGTAAAAAAAAACGAGTGGCCATCTGTAACGCTGGTATTGTCTGTACTTTGTTTTCCAGCGTTACTTTGCATGTCTTTGCTTTAACCCTTTTGCTCCCTTCCCCCTAACCAGCTGGGATACTGTTGTATGTTACCTGTATGGATGCTGCTCAGTTCCCAGCTCTGCTGCGTAGCCGTACTTGCGTGAGTGTCTCCGCTGCGTTGCATGACCACCCGCATGTGCGGTCCCTGGCCTGCTGTAGAAGCTACCCGTGGGTTGCAAAGACCTCTGCAGTGGTGCATGACTTACTACGTGTGTGGCTGCAGCCACTGTCAGGTGTCCTTCTGTGCTGAGTTGTCTGGCTCTGCATAGGGGGCGCGGCCCACACCTGTCCTACTTTTATGAGGATTGGGTGTGCACTAGAATTGCTGCTCCAGCCTATCGCTGTGAAGCAGCTCATATATAAAGTTCCCCAGCCCTGTGGGGCGTTGCCAGAGCTTTGCATTGAGTTTGCATTGAGTTCCTGAACCTAGCCGTGTGTGTTTGTGTGTTCAGCTCCTGCTCTGAGTGTGATCAGTTCTGGAGAGCTGATTCCCTTTGTCCTGTCTTGTGTTTCTGCCTGTTCTGGGGGCTGAGTACCCAGATCGCCCTTCCTGGAGGCTGCATATCCAGGCCTGTTCCTGCTGTGTCTTGTTACCTGAATACCTGATCCTGGATCTGTTCCTGTACCTGAATGTCTGAACTGTGTCTTGTGTTTTCGCCTGTTCTGGGGGCTGAGTACCCAGATCACCCTTCCTGGAGGCTGCATATCC
The DNA here is from genome assembly GCA_033576555.1 of Oophaga sylvatica. NCBI lineage: Eukaryota > Metazoa > Chordata > Amphibia > Anura > Dendrobatidae > Oophaga > Oophaga sylvatica. The sequence goes on along the minus strand of JARQOD010000006.1, from coordinate 225,994,866 downwards.
AGGCCTGTTCCTGTTGTGTCTTGTTCCCTGAATCCCTGATCCTGGATCTGTCCCGGTACCTGAATGTCTGAACTGTGTCTTGTGTTTCCGCCAGCTCTGGGGGCAGAATACCCAGATCGCCCTTCCTGGAGGCTGCATATCCAGGCCTGTTCCTGTTGTGTTTTGTTTCCTGATTCCCTGATCCTGGATCGGATCCTGTACCTGACTATCTGAACTGTGTCCTCTGTGTTATGTTTCTGAAGTCCTTCTGTGTCCTGAACCCTGTGCAGTGACTGTGATTCTTTGCTATATAACCTGAGTTCATCTTGGAAGGAGGAGTCCGGTGTGTGTGCTGAGTTTCTGTTACTCTGTGCTCAGCTTCTGTGCAATTCCCGGCCAGCTCCCGTTGAGCCTGGCGGGGCTTGCACCAGACCGCTGGGGTTCCTTTTCAGGTCGCTGCCAGATGTCTGATGCCTGATGACTATGGCCTGATGTCCGATGTCGATGACCACTCAGATGTCCGGAGCCTGCCTGATGTCCGGAGCCTGCCGATCGTTGCCAGATGTCCGGAGCCTGCCGATCGTTGCCAGATGTCGGAGTCCGATGCCAGTGTTCTGATGTTCCTGAGTTCCAGTCCGTGTTCCTGAGTTCCAGTCCGTGTTCCTGAGTTCCAGTCCGTGTTCCTGAGATCCAATCCGTGTTCCTGAGTTCCTGTCCGTGTTCCTGTGTCCCTGAGTTCCATTCCGTGTTCCTGATATCCTGTCCGTGTTCCTGAGTTCCTGAGATCCAATCCGTGTTCCTGATGTCCTCCTGCATTCGTCTGTGATCCTGAGTCGTGTACCCTTCTTTGATGTGCGGAATCGGGAGCCCGGCATTATGTTCTGTTTATGTACTGTGTGTCTTTAAGTAAACTTAAGTTTCTTCATACCTGAAGTTGTGCGGTGTTGTCTAGTCCTGTAGTTTGCCATCTTGCCCATATGCTCAGCTGCCACGGATCCCGGTCGCTGCCCTCCCCTAGTCCGGGCAAGCCCGAGTCCCCCTCTGTGGTCCAGTGGGTCCACATTCCTTTACCATCTGGGACGCATGCCTCACGTCGTCGTGGACTGGCGGCGTGGGAGCATTGGCTAGTTAGGCAAGCTATGCCATGTCCCAATGCCCCGCAGCCGTGGGAAGCGTCACACCATCATTAGTTTAAGAAATGAAGGTCAGTCAGTTCGAAAAATTGGAAAAACTTTGAAAGTGTCCCCAAGTGCAGTTGCAAAAACCATCAAGCGCTGCAAAGAGACTGGCTCACATGAGGACCGCCCCAGGAAAGGAAGACCAAGAGTCACCTCTGCTTCTGAGGATAAGTTTATCCGAGTCATCAGCCTCAGTAATCGCAGGTTTACAGGAGCTCAGATAAGAGGCCAGGTCAATGCCACACAGAGTTCTAGTAGCAGACACATCTCTACAACTAATGTTAAGATATAAAATATAAACGGCGATATTGGCTAAATGCATAGATAAATAGATGGAAAGAGCGATCCTTTAGGATAAAAACTCAATGATATAGAGTACCAAAAAATGGACAATAATTGACCGACTGCTAATAAAGGCAAGCAAAAAGAAAAAAGAAGAAAAAACAGTCCAATGGTCATAAAATATAAACTTTATTAAAGATCAGTAAGCAAGGTATCTGGCAAAAAAGGGGAAATACATCCCATAATGCGCATGATCAAGAAAAGGGCCGGAAAATGAACGTGGGCCACCAACATAACACATCCTGCCTAGTGGACATAGTGTTAGCCATATGTAACATACGAAAAGGGCCACAATGCATAACAGATTAAATAATCAAATCATGGTAAGTACCTAACAAATCTGTATACTGCACAGCATGAAAGATATAAAATAGTGGCGAGTATAATGGCATAGATAATTACCAATGGATGTAGCGGTCCACGGACACCCAGCCCACCCCGACGCGCGTTTCGAGCGGTAAACGCTCTTCTCAGGGTATTTCTAGCCATTATACTCGCATGTACCATGTTATACACACTGTACTTGTATCTCCCCACCTCATTGTAGATTGTAAGCTCTCACGAGCAGGGTCGGCTTTAATTATTTATTGTTAACGTGTTACCTATGATTTGTGTTTGAACTGTTAAACTGTAAAGCGCTGCGATATGTGGCGCTATATAATAAGATTATTTTATTATTATATTATTACTCGCCACTATTGTATATCTTTCATGCTGTGCAGTATACAGATTTGTTAGGTACTTACCATGATTTGATTATTTAATCTGTCATGCATTGTGGCCCTTTTCGTATGTTACATATGGCTAACATTATGTCCACTAGGCAGGATGTGTTATGTTGGTGGCCCACGTTCATTTTCCGGCCCTTTTCTTGATCATGCGCATTATGGGATGTATTTCCCCTTTTTTGCCAGATACCTTGCTTACTGATCTTTAATAAAGTTTATATTTTATGACCATTGGACTGTTTTTTCCTCTTTTTTCTTTTAACTAATGTTAAGAGTAGAGATGAGCGACTTTCCATTTTTTCGGTCGAGTTGGGTTTCACAGAACCCAACTTTTGCAAAAGTCGGGTCGAGTGAAATCGTCCGACTATCGTGAAAAGTCGATGGTTCAGCCGAAACACGAAACCCAATGCAAGTCAATGGGGAATACAAGTCGGCAGGGGTGGAGGACAGTAAACACACCTACAGAGCCCATTTTCACAGCCAGCAGGCGGCTGAGCCAAAGAGCGGTGCCGGCACGGCTTTGAGCGGCGAGGGATTCAAATCCCCCGCCAAAGCCGCGCCGGCACCGCTCATTGGATGAGCCGCCCACCAGCTCAGCCAATGAGCGGCACGGGATTCAAATCCCCCGCTGTGCGGAACCGCTCATTGGCAAAGGCTGTGTGTGTATATGCAGGCAAAGTCTGATGGGACCACAAGTCCCATCGGGCTATGCCTGCTTCACTGTCAGTGAGTGACACATTAGGCAATGATGGGACAGTAGCAGTCCCATCATCCGGCTAATGTGTTGAATGTAAAAAAAACATACATTACATACACAACATAAAGAGCATACAACTAGAGATGAGCGGTGTTTGACTCTAACTGCTCGCCAATCTCAAATTCGAGCTGTTTTGGGCAGTGTTCGAGCCGTTCAACGAACCCTAACGATTTGGAAAAAATCGGCTGTTCGAGGCTATGTTCGATAAATGTTCGTGCACCAAAATTGTAACTGGATTTTTTCACAGTAATGGAAATTTTTTTGATCGCTGGTCTCCCACTGGCCAGCACGCATCGCTGCGTGAGGCAGACAGGAGACCTGCCATCAGCTGGTAACCAAGGTACACGTCGGGTTTCCAGGCACGGGGCTGTGCCTGGAAACCAGATGTGTACGTTGGATACCAGCGCACAGATGCAGGGGAGCTGGTAACCAAGGTACACGTCGGGTTTCCAGGCACCGCGCAGCACCTGTAAACACGATGTGTACCTTGGTTACCAGCTCCCTGCATCAGCGGGCTGGCATCCAATGTACACAGCCGGTAACTAAGCGACGTGCGTCGCTTATTAACGGTGTACTCGCTGTCCTGATCGCTGCTAAGATCTGCCTGTTTGGCAGCTCAGCAGCGATCACATAGCGACACAGCAACGATCCTTATCTGGTCGCATCGCCAGCGGGATCACTGCAGCGTCGTTATGTGAGACGGGGCCCTTAGGGCTGATACTCACTGGAGCCAAAAACGGACGATTGCAAGCCGATAAAAAATCGGATTGCAATCTGACCAATGTTAGTCAATAGGTGTGTTCTCATTTGAAATTTTTTTCTCAGCTGAAATCGGTCTGAGAAAAAAATCGCAGAAATCTGCGATTTACAGCGATTTTGGCATGATAATCGCCAATGCACGTCAATGGGTGTGAGAAATAATCACACAGCACTCGCACCATGCGAGTGCTATCCGATTTATTTGCACCAGTGTCCTTTGAAAAGCTGACAATTCATCCCCGGCTACTGTAAAATCACACTGACAGCTCACAAAACACTACACATATACACATAGAATACATATATATATATATATATATATATACAGTGCCTACAAGTAGTATTCAACCCCCTGCAGATTTAGCTGGTTTGATAAGATGCAAATAAGTTAGAGCCTTCAAACTGCAAACGAGAGTAGGATTTATTAACAGAAGCATAAATCTTACAAAACAAAAAGTTATGTTGCTCAGTTGAATTTTAATAAATTTTAAACATAAAAGTGTGGGTCAATTATTATACAACCCCTATGTTTAATATTTCGTGGAATAACCCTTGTTTGCAATTACAGCTAATAATCGTCTTTTATAAGACCTGATCAGGCCGGCACAGGTCTGTGGAGTTATCTTGGCCCACTCCTCCATGCAGATCTTCTCCAAGTTATCTAGGTTCTTTGGGTGTCTCATGTGGACTTTAATCTTGAGCTCCTTCCACAAGTTTTCAATTGGGGTAAGGTCAGGAGACTGACTAGGCCACTCCAACACCTTGACTTTTTCCCTCTTGAACCAAGTCCTTGGTTTTCTTGGCTGTGTCCTTTGGGTCGTTGTCTTGTTGGAAGATGAAATTACGACCCATCTTAAGATCCTTGATGGAGGAGCGGAGGTTCTTGGCCAAAATCTCCAGGTAACCGTGCTATCCATCCTCCCATGGATGCGGATCAGATGGCCAGGCCCCTTGGCTGAGAAACAGCCCCACAGCATGATGCTGCCACCACCATGCTTGACTGTAGGGATGGTATTCTTGGGGTCGTATGCAGTGCCATCCAGTCTCCAAACGTCACGTGTGTGGTTGGCACCAAAGATCTCGATCTTGGTCTCATCAGACCATAGAACCTTGAACCAGTCTTTCTCAGAGTCCTCCAAGTGATCATGAGCAAACTGTAGACGAGCCTTGACATGACTTTTGAAAGTAAAGGTACCTTACGGGCTCGTCTGGAAAGGAGACCATTGCGGTGGAGTATGTTACTTATGGTATTGACTGAAACCAATGTCCCCACTGCCATGAGATCTTCCCGGAGCTCCTTCCTTGTTGTCCTTGGGTTAGCCTTGACTCTTCGGACAAGCCTGGCCTCGGCACGGGAGGAAACTTTCAAAGGCTGTCCAGGCCGTGGAAGGCTAACAGTAGTTCCATAAGCCTTCCACTTACGGATGATGCTCCCAACAGTGGAGACAGGTAGGGCCAACTCCTTGGAAAGGGTTTTGTACCCCTTGCCAGCCTTGTGACCCTCCATGATCTTGTCTCTGATGGCCTTGGAATGCTCCTTTGTCTTTCCCATGTTGACCATGTATGAGTGCTGTTCACAAGTTTGGGGAGGGTCTTAAATAGTCAGAAAAGGCTGGCAAAAGAGATCATTAATCCACACATGTGAAGCTCATTATTCTTGGTGCCTGAACTACTTCTTAATACTTTAGGGGGACCAAACAGAATTCTTGTGGTTTGAGGGGTTGAATAATAAATGACACTCTGAATTAACTTTTAACGTTTTAAAAAAAAAAAATAAAAAAAAAATTTTTGCTGCAGTGCATTTCCCACTTCCAGGCTGATCTACAGTACAAATGTCACAATGCCAAGTTAATTCCGCATGTGTCAACCAGCTAAATCTTCAGGGGGTTGAATACTACTTGTAGGCACTGTATATACAGTACAGACCAAAAGTTTGGACACACCTTCTCATTCAAAGATTCTTCTGTATTTTCATGCCTATGAAAATTGTAGAATCACACTGAAGGCATCAAAACTATGAATTAACACATGTGGAATAATACATTACACTTTGCAAAAAAGTGTGAAACAACTGAAAATATGTCTTATATTCTAGGTTCTTCAAAGTAGCCAACTTTTTCTTTGATTACTGCTTTGCACGCAGAAAAGGTGAATGGCTGGACTCTACATGACTAGTTTCCACCGTGAAGCATGGAGGAGGTGGTGTGATGGTGTGGGGGTGCTTTGCTGGTGACACTGTTGGGGATTTATTCAAAATTGAAGCGGTGAGCAGTCCAGCTCACCCCAAACCATCTTGATTGCGTTCAGGTCTGGTGACTGTGGAGTAGCACCCCAACACTCTCCTTCTTTGTAATATAGCCCTTACACAGTCTGGAGGTATGTTTGGGGTCATTGTCCTGTTGAAAAATAAATGATGGTATAACTAAACGCAAACCGGATGGAATAGCATGCTGCTGCAAGATGCTGTGGTAGCCATGCTGGTTCAGTATGCCTTCAATTTTGAATAAATCCCCAACAGTGTCACCACAAAGCACACCCACACCATCACACCACCTCCTCCATGCTTCACGGTGGAAACTAGGCATGTAGAATCCATCCGTTCACCTTTTCTGCGTGCAAAGCAGTAATCAAAGCAAAAGGTGGCTACTTTGAAGAACCTAGATTATAAGGCTATGTGCACACGTTGCGGTTTTTTAGCGTTTTGCCGCGGTTTTTCGCGGCGGAAACGCCGCGAAACCGCGGCAAAACCGCTTACACAATACAACTCATTAAGGCCTATGAGATTCCGCAATGCTGTGCACATGCTGCGGGTTTTTCCGCGGCGGAATCGCATCGCGGAGAGAATCCGCAGCATGCGCATTCTTTTTTGCGGAACCGCGGCGATTCCGCCGCCATAGGAATGCATTGAACCGCTTACTTTCCGCATGTGGCTGTGCCCACCATGCGGAAAGTAAGCGGTTCATGTGCGGATGGTACCCAGGGTCTGGAGGAGAGGAGACTCTCCTCCAGGCCCTGGGTACCATATCCATGTAAAAACAATAATTAAAATAAAAAATAATGATATTCTCACCTTCCGGCGGCCCCCGCAGCTTTCCCGCCTCTCAGCGACGCTCCCGCCAATCGCGTTCCCAGGAGTGCATTGCGAGATCACCCAGATGACGTAGCGGTCTCGCGAGATGCTACGTCATCGGGATGATTGCCGCAAAGGACTCCTGGGAACGGAACTTGCCGGGAGCGTCGCTGAGAGGCGGGAAAGCTGCGGGGGCCGCCGGAAGGTGAGAATATCATTATTTATTATTTTTTTTTATTATTTTTACATTAGATCTTTTTACTATTGATGCAGCATAGGCGGCATCAATAGTAAAAAGTTGGTCACACGAGTCAAACACTTGTTTGACTCGTGTGACCACCCTGTCAGATAGCTTGTAAAACGCTAGCATTCTGCAAGCTAATTCCGCTTGCAAAACGCTAGTGTTTAGCGGGAATACGCATACCTATAATATGCGGATTTCCCGCGGCTGGGAGGTGCGGAATTGCCGCGGAAATTTCCATGGCAATTCCGCAACGTGTGCACATAGCCTAAGACATATTTTCAGTATTTTCACACATTTTTGTAAAGTGTAATATATACTTCCACATGTGTTAATTCATAGTTTTGATGCCTTCAGTGTGATTATACTATTTTCACAGCCATGAAAATACAGAAAAATCTTTGAATGAGAAGGTGTGTCCAAACTTTTGGTCTGTACTGTACATGTCATTGTGACACTTCTACATAGTGTAATAGCCGCTTATTCAATTGCCGGCTCCTGTGAAATTACAGACCCGACATGAAGTGACACATGGTTTACATACAGTTAACCATGTATTTCATGTAGTTTGATATATGGTTTTCATAACAATTACATGAGTGTATATGTGCAAAATTTCTGACATCTTGGGGTTAATTAAGGTGTAAAATCGTTGAAAAAAAATGCGTGGACTCCCGCTGTATTTTCTTAACCAGACAGGTAAAGCCAGCGAGTGGGGGCAGATAATAATAGCCTAGGGAGGGTGCATTTATTTTGTGCCCCCCAGGCTACTAACATCTGCCCCCAGCCACCCCAGAAAAGGCACATGTATAATGAGATGCGCCCTTTCTGGCACTTATCCCGTCTATTCCCATTACCCTGTAGTGGTAGCTATTGGGTTAATAATGGGTTAAAGCCACCTTTCTATTGGAAGGTGACTTTAAGCCAGGTTAATAATGGAGAGTTATCAATTAGACATCTATCGATTATTAATCCTATTGTATTAAATGGTTAAAAAACACACACACACATTAATTAAAAATGATTTTAATGAAATAAATACACATATTTTTGACCACATTTTATTTTACTGGTACTCCATTCGAATCCCTTGTTCTCCTGTAATAAAAATAAAATAATAAAGCAACATTATTCTTACCTATCCGGTGTTCAGTCAGGTCCCCCAATGTAATCTTCAGAAAGGGTTAACGTTTACTGCAGTGACCGCAGCTAATGCTGCCTGCCTCACAGTAAACCCCCGAATGAATCATCTCTTCTCCCAGCTGACAGGAGAGGAAGTGATTAGTGTGGGAAGCTTAATTGATTGCTTCCCACTATCACTTCAGGTCAGCCGTTGACACCGCACAGCATCAATGACGTCAGAGGGAATCCCGGCTGACCTGAAGTGAACTGATTAACAAAAATAGGGGATCCCCTCGCAAAAAAAATGACGTGGGGTCCCCCTATTTTTGTTAACCAGCCAGATGAAGCAGACTACTGAGGCATCGTATTTAAGGCTGTTAAGGATCCAATATCCATGAACCTTGCAAGCCTGATAATACCAGGCTAGCAGCAGTCTGCATTTACTTGGTTGGTTAACAAAAATAGGGGATACCCTCGAAAAAAAAAATGGCGTGGGGTCCCCCTATTTTTGTTAACCAGCCAAGTAAAAAGCAGACTGCTGCAGCCTGGTATTAAAAGACTGTCAAGACCCTTGGATTTTGGCCCTCAACAGCCTAAAAATACCAGCCTGCAGCAGCCCCACAATTGGCGCATCCAAAGATGGATAAATGGACCATCATTTATTTTTCAACAGGACAATGACCCCAAACACACCTCCAGGCTGTGTAAGGGCTATTTGGCCAAGAAGGAGAGTGATGGGGTGCTACGCCAGATGACCTGGCCTCCACAGTCACCAGATCTAAACCTTTTTGTTAAGTATATAACTCCACATGTGTTAATTCATAGTTTTCATGCCTTCAGTGTGACTGTACAATTTTCACAGTCATGAAAATACAGAAGTCTTTAAATGAGAAGGTGTGTCCAAACTTTTGGTCTGTACTTATATATATGTGTATTTTACATATAAGTGTATGTATATTTATGCATATTTATTTCCTTTCATTCACTATATGGACTTTATTTGACTTTTTGCTCTTATCATATGGACTAATGTTACTTCAGGTATTTATACAGCCCATGCATCACATTCCTGCATTTACGTGGCACTAGGGTGTCACTCCACTTTATATTTATTCTCTTTTTTAATAATATTTTGTGGTTATGTGATTTTATCTTTGTATATACTGTGGTACACCAAAGGGGGTCTTGATGGATGGGAGATATATTTCTCCTAGCAGACTGGAGTTTGGTCAGGATTTTCCCTGATCTCAAGGACCTGTGATGAGGTCATAGTCACGTGATCAGGTCAGCTGATGTGTACCTCACCTGAGGGTGTGGACTAGGCCTATAAAACAAGGAGCTGGTGTAGTTAGTGGGTGTGGAAGGAAGGAGTTTGGCTGGAGTCAGCCTGGAAGCTTGTTTTGTTACAGTGTGTCAGTGTGCACCAGGAAGCGAGTACCAGACCACCCGGAATGGCACCTGGCGGTCTCTGCTGTCCTGCAGCCGCTTAGTTAAGCCTGTCCCAAGCAAGGGTGAGTCTGGGACCAGTGGTTCTCCAAACTGGAGTGATTTATGTTCTGCTTTGATTTTGTTATCTGGACTTTTTGTTGAACCCGTTATTAAAACCACTGAACTTTGAACTAAAAGCCTGTGTGTATGCCTCATTACTGCGGCCCGGCCCCTGCCTACCAGAGCAGATCCCTACAATACTAATAAAATTATTGTATGGTTAATACAGTTTAGAGCAGGGGCCCAATGTACCCAATCCAAATATAATCTATTTTCAGCAGATTGGAGTGCCAAAAAGTGCAAAAAGTGCTTGTGCCAAGAAAAAAGTGCTAATAAAATAGCAACCTCTCCTCTTTGAAGGATCAATCTACCTTATATGATCAATAAGGAAGTTATACATAATATAACCTGCCACAAACGGATTTATATAGATTAAATCCCGTTTTCATGGATAGCAGGATTATCAACTCATGAGTTATACATTATTAAGTACGTCCATATTAGCGTGATTATGTATCAACTGAAAGGGCATAATAGCTTCACATATATCCACTCAAAAGTCCATAACTCAATACTTGTTCTTCTTATTGTGCTAATGGTGGTATTGTATAAACACATATCATACAGCTCTGAGACATATTGAGTCTCTCTCATTAGTGTCTAACAGATATCCCACTTATGGAAACCTTAGATCTTGCTTGTTGCTCATTACACAAACCAAGACCAACATACAAATGACTCTCGTGAGCTCTCAATAAATTGTTATACTCATCTGAGGGATCGCAAATCGATGACTGCAGTCAAATTCTTATGGGGGGTCCCAGCCTCAGCATATAACATGGCGCCTTTGCCTTGCTGAGTGACCCCTATTATGCAAAAGGCGCCATGTTATATGATGAGGCTGGGACCACCCCCATAAGAATTTGACTGCAGGTATCGACTTGCGATGGAAAAATAAAACATATTTTTGCATTAGCTGCATGAATAATGTACACTGGTTTGCCTATAGATTGCTCCCATCTCATTTTATGTGCATGTTCTTTAGCATGTTTTGCATCCCTGGATTTCAAAACAGGTCATGAAACTTTCAGACCAGTGTAAAATGCAATACTTTTTTAACAAACTTGTATTCTTTTTTAGTCAATGAATATGATAAAGCAGATTAAACAGAAAACTGAAGAAATTAGGAATGTCATTTCTTTTTATAGTGTATGCAATGTTTTGGCAGAATATAATGGGCAGGAAAACTCCAATTTACAGTTAACATAAATAGTTCAAAAATTTCCATCATGATGGATCAGCTTTTAAAGCTTCATAACGTAATAGTTGTTCTTTAAGGATTTTGCCCATTAGATATTGAATTTAAATAGAAATTTATCACCATTGCAATACATTATAACAACTGTACTTGAAAAGGATCAACAGTCTGTGAAGTCACAATAGTTGCAAAAGAAAAAATCACTATTAAAGAAGCAGCTAAATCTTTTATTCCATATTTTACAACACAAGATATTAAAGAATAGTGAAGGTTCAGTTACCTCTTTCGTTCCAAATTATATTTTCTGACATTTAATACTTCAGATGTTTCAAATTCTTCTTATGTCAAAGTTATCATTATGAATGTCCGACTTATTAAAAAGTTTTCTTTTCTGCAAAAGTGTTATTGACCTTTCTTCTGTCCTTTTTTAATCATAGCTGTACAGAGGTATAGTCATAATCTCAAAAGAGAAACAAAGCAATATCTAAAAATGATAGCCTCGTGTATGGTCAAGGTAAACTATGATAATCGTTTTTTAAAATGTAACAAACAGAAATTAGCAAATTAAATCAATGCAAATTAAAATTGTCTAATTTTTAGGAATTCACTAAATCGAGATTATGCCAATAGTCTCTATGAGATGACCGAGTGGTCACCCAAGTATGGTGGGCACTAAGTCCCAGCTCTCCTGCCTATGTGTGAGACCAAAAACATTAAGTGTATGTTTCCACAGTCAGTAAATGCTGCGGATAGGATGCTGCGTAGAGCCACAGCGTCCAATCCGCAGCGGCCAGATGTTAAGGCACAGTGGATGGGATTTCATGAAATCCCATCTCCACCGTGCGTGCACGGCCGCCTCCGGTGGCCCTGCGTATACGCACATGCGGTGCGTCATTCTAGACCGCAGCATGTCTATTTATCTTGCGGAGATGCTCCGTCTCTGCAAGATAAATATCTCACTCCAATGTATAGGATGCGGTGATTCCGCATGGTTCAACAAACACATGCGGAATCATCGAGCGTACAAAAGCCAGCAGCGCTTTGGACAGAGCGGGCATGTGCTGCGACCAAAGCGCTGCCATTACGGTCCGTGGAAACATACTCTCAAAAATATTATATCAATAAATACAGATATTTATGTAAAAATAAAAATAAAGTACAAATATTTGGTATCACCACATCCGGAACGACCTGACATATAAAACTGTCATGCTAGTTTCCCCTTTAGTGAATACCATAAAAAAAAATTAATAATGTGGCAAAATACTATGCTTTTTCATTGTACCATCAAAAAATAAATGCAATAAAATGCAATGAAAAAGTCAAATATAAATAAAAATTGGTAGCCCCGAAAAGGTTATCTTATCGCACAAAAAACAAGCCACCACACAGCTCCATAGGAGAAGAAATAAAAAATTTATAGCTCTCAGAGTACAGCAATGCAAAAACAATTCTTTTTAATAAAATTGTTTTTAATGTTTAAAAGCTGCAAAGCTTAAAAAAAATATATAAGTGTGGTATCACTCTAATGGTACTGACCAGAGTAACAAGGCTGCCTTATCACTTTTACCACATGTTGAAAGGCATTAAAAAAAATCCCTCCATGTTTGGTTTTTGTTCATTCTGCCTCCCAAAAATCATAACAGAAAATGATCAAAAAATGTTATGTGCCCGAAAATGGTAACAATAAAAACGTCAACTTGTTCAGCGAGAAAAAAAGCCCTCAGATGACTGTAAGCAAAAATATAGAAAGATTATAGGTCTTAAAATATGGCAATGAAAAAACTTAGCGTGTGACAGCAGCCAACATAAAAACCTGTATAAATTTGGTATCTCTTAATCGCACCTGTCCTAAGAATACTGAAAATCACTAGTACCGTGTGACTAACAGTGCAAAAAACAAATAGAACCAACTCTTGACCTGCGGATGATTTGTTTATTCTGCCTCCAAAAGATCACTGCATGTCTCAATTCACATTTAACCTGATCTCTACTCTGAGTGCATGCACAGGTGTTTCCATTTATATCTCTGAAAAACGTGACTGAGATGGAACCCCAATGGAATATTCCTTATAACGAGGCAGATGGAGACACATTGAACTCTGCCTGGCCTATATGTGGTAGTGTCCATCCTTTTAAGCATGCATTAAAGCATGGTAAGCCACAGTTTTGTGCAACTCTGAAAAGAAGGACACTGCGGAACAGAGGCCAGATGGAGTCCAGAATAACTGTTGACTCATTAGTGATTGCATCTGTCGGGGGTTTAATGACGTTATCTGAGATTTAGATGGAAACCCCAATGTCATTGCTCAGTGAAGCAGACAGGATAAAAGTGATCCAAAATGTTATGTCAAATATTCCCAATAAAAGCAGCATGGAGGCTCAGTGGTTAGCACTGCAGCATTGCAGCTCTGCGGTCCTAGGTTCAAATCCCATCAAGGACAACATCTACAAGGAGTTTGTACAGTATGTTTTTCCTTTCTTTGTGTTGGCTTTCTCATCTATATACTAATGTTTACTCCCATAATCCAAAGACATAATAATTGGGAAACTAGATTATGAGCCCCAATGGGGACAATGATAAAGAGCTGTGGAATTAAAATTGATATATAAGTGAGTAAAGTAAATAAATAAGTAAATCCACATGAAAAGCAAGATCCCACTCAAGTCTGACACCTGTCAATGGAAATATAGGGGGCGTCTATGTTACTGGTAGCACAAAGGCTCTGGAATATTGCTATGGCCCCTGATTCGCTAAAGAAATTCAGCAAATTCTTTGCTCCAAAATCCAAATGTCTCTTTGCCTTCTGGGTCCAAGGGTACCAAAACCATATTTAGAGTCTACATGTTTCTCATTTCTGTACCAATGAGAGCCAGCTTAAAGTGAACCTGTCAGCAGGATTGTGCTCAGTAACCTACAGACTCTGCCAGATTGGCATCGTTATACTGGTTAAAATGATATCTGGGTTGATAAATTTCATCTAGCGGTTGTTTAATCTAAATTCTCATGCTTTGGGGCGGGTCTGTGGGGGGGTCTTTTTGTGGTGCTCTGATTAAATAATCATCTGTATGGCTTATGACAGGTCACTGATCACTCAGTGACCTGCCACCGGTTTGCAAAAAAAAATTCACATTCATCAGGTCAGCACTGGTAACTGCGGCCATGCAATAATATGCATAACTTAGTTTTATTTAAACATAGTTTTAAAAAAAAAATTTCAAACAAAATCATCTTCAGGAAACCAATTTTTTTTCTCCAACAACATGGCACTTGCAGAGCTTGCACAGTAGCCTCTATCACGTTCCGATTGATTGATTGATGCTACTGCTTAGTCATAGCCGTTAGCACCATTTTATCTAAAAAAAATGTAGTAACAATACTTTGTCTAAATAAAATGAAAAATTGCATATGATCCCCATATCATGCTGCAGCACAGGCGACACCGCTGGCGCCTGCCTGATGAATATGAATTTTTTAAAAACCATATTATATTCAGTCTGTAAATTAGGGGGCAGATCATAAACTATAAAGATTATTATGTAAGCAGAGCACTACATAACCCCCCTCAGAGGCTGCCCCAAGGCACTAGAATCTCATTAACTGCATATAAAGATTAAACAATAACCACAAGATGGATTTTATCAACCCAGGTATCATTGTAATCATCAAACAAAGAAGAAAAACCTTGCCTATATTAATAGCTACTTAGCAATAAATGAACATAAAAAAAAAGGAAAAAAAGCTATTATACTAAAAAAATACAAATTTTATTGAGACATAAATGACACATAATGGTTTAAAAAATGGAGGAGACTGAATGCAAGAAAAAGGGCAAAGACTGGAAATGTATATGATTTAACCCAAAAAACAGAAAAAAATAATTAAATGAGATCAACACATCAAAAAATGTGTATATAGCATAGGGACCACAGCATGTTACATATGAAAATCAAGTTCAAATAACACAGTATACAGGCTTGAAACAGCCTCTCAAAATTGAATCACTTGTGTGTGGAAAGGGTTAACATCTACTATGTAAATTAATCAGAGGCATACTGAACAAAGTGGCCCCACATGCAATGAGGATGTGTGCTGCTAAGGAAATGCAGACATGCAAAGATCAAAGGGTTAACATCAATTATGTAAATGAGTCAAAGGCATACTGAGCAAAGTGTCCCTGTAAACACTAAAGATATATACCGCTAGGGAAATGCAATTGTGCAAAGGGAAAACAAAGCCTAAGGATCAAAATATGGTAAATTAAGATGCCAAGAGTTACCTACCAGCCTGCCGTAGCACCCGACGCGCGTTTCGCGTTAGCTTTTTCTTAGGGAGCGTGCATGGTGTAATGTTCCTCGCTGTGTGTATTTATAGGGTCTGCGATTCAATGGTGGCAGCAGTTGTACGGCGCTTCCGTCCACATGGCCAGTGTGACGTCAGCCTGAGTCAGCGTCACATGATGCCCTGCTCCCCCCAGCCTGATGCGTCAAGGCAGTGGGGAGGACAAGGGCGTCACTCTAGACGCGTTGTCATGGTGACGACAACAGAGGGAGTGAGTGGGAGCGCACACCGCATGAAGCTAGATGACCTAGCTAAAGGAATGTGAACATATGTATGTACTCAATGGCAAACAAAAGAGGAGGGGAGTGAAAGGAAAAAGTAAGGAGGGAAGAGTGCACAATGTCTAAAGAAACCAAGATGATATGAATAAAGTGATTCAACTATAAACTATTACTGGGAAGGGACAGAAAAACCCCCTTTCTCTCAAAAGTGATACTATGTCTGTGTAAAAAATCAAGAAGGGGAAAAATAAAAAAATAAAAAGTGTGATGGCAAGATTGGTAATAAGTGAAGAAAAAAATATAAATAATATCACTTTTTGACTTGAGTGAGTGTATCAAATGTGAATGCAGTAACAAAGTGTTGTTTTAAACAAACCCTAAAACCTAATAAGGTATACATCCCATGAAGAAATGAATAATAATAAATAAATAAATAATAAATAAGTGACAAGAAATAAATAATGAATAAAAACTAAAAATGAAAAATAAAAAATGAAAAATAAAAAATGAATATCAATGTGTACAAGTCCATGGAATAAAGTTGCCAACGGAGAAACTTCTGTTGAATAACAATCTTCACAATTAGCAGGAGTAAAAGTTCAGTCATAAAGAAGGTGACTTGATCATGTAGAGGATAACGGAGCTCATTAGCTGAAAATGTTTGAACGAAGAAGGAAACTCGAACAGGAAAACGAAGACCCAAGAAAGACACTGTAAACTAAAAAATGCACCATTAAAAACAAGAAACATTAAAAAATAATATATACAACATTTTTACAAGAAAGGGGCAAAACTAAGTACTTCATTGAGGCCACGCGGCTGTACTGATTTAATTTTGTGGATCCAACGGGATTCCAATTGTGCAAGTGTTTTTCTCCAGTTACCCCGCGTAGATCAATGTGGACTTTATCAATTCCCATGACTTTAAGAGAAGAGGCATCACAATTATGGCAGACCTTAAAATGCCTTGGAATGGGTTTTAAAGTGGCACAATCATCTACATCTTTGGCGCTAAGGATGTCCCGAAAGTGTCCCTAACTCTGACTTTTAAGGGTCTAGACGTGAGCCCCACATAAATTTTGGCACAGGGGCATACTGCATAATACACCACACCTATGCTGTCACAAGTAATTTGTTGTGTGATCGTAAATTCATGCTTACCGTCACTGGACCAAAAAGTGTTAGCCTTTGTCATGTTGGGGCAAGCTGTACAAGTGCCACAGGGGTAAAAACCCCATTTAGGTTTTCCGAGAGATAGTATCTCACTTGCCTGGGGTCCAAAATAACAACTGTGCACAAGTTGATCCCTAAGTTGGGTGACCTCCTATAGGTGATTGAGGGATATTCGAAGATGTACTTTGACAGGATTGGATCTCCTTGAAGTATCGGCAATATTTCTGGAGAATGTTCCTCATATCCGACCATTTATGATTGTAGGTTGAAATGAACCTTACTTTGGATTCACTGGTGGGTTTAGAGGACGGTTGTAACAAATCTGTCCTTTTTGCTTTTTTGGCTCTTTTGAACCCTTTGTTGATACTTAATCTGTTGGATAAGAGATCAGCTTGTTCATGAAACGTCTTGTCGTCCGAGCAGATTCTCTTGATCCTGAGAAACTGGCTGGTTGGGATCCCATTGATTAAAGGTTTGGGATGGGAGGATGTAGCATGCAGAAGATAATTCACTGCAGTTACCTTAGGAACACATTGGTGCTCAACATGCCCCTGACATTCTTGGAGATAAGGACATCCAAAAATTCTATTTCATGCTGGCTATATTTACAGGACAAATTTTGTTGAAATTTTGAATAACAACTCTTTAAACATCAAGTTGTCCTGTAAATATAGCCAGCATGAAATAGAATTTTTGGATGTCCTTATCTCCAAGAATGCCAGGGGCATGTTGAGCACCAATTTGTTCCGTCATATATGTGGAAACATGTACGGACAAAGCACGTAGCTGAATTACAAAGACACACTGGAGATGTAGGCCAACCTACAGCAGCACCTACATCTTCAGGTCGTGTTGGAGCCTCTACCTCCAGCTCACACACACCTGGTTCGGCTTCCTCAACAGGAAGAACCTCGGTCACTGTTGTCCATAGACAAACTGTTATTCCACCCACAGCAGCAAGTTCACAGTCATCGTCACACTCCCAGGCCACAAAACAGCCATCGGTACCACAGGCATGGGATAAAAGACGGCCATACTCGGCAAACCATCCACGAGCACAGGCTCTGAATTCTGGCATTGCAAAACTCCTGTCCCTTGAAATCTGTCATTCAGGCTGGCGGAGACTCACAGTTTCAGGAACTTAATGGCATTGGCAGTCCCACAATATTATGTGCCAAGCCGATTTTATTTCAGCAGGCAAGCCGTCCCTGCTCTGCAAAAACATGTCGAGGGAAACATTAAACATGCGCTACTAAACGCCGTCAGTAGCAGGGTCCACCTGACCACCGATGCGTGGACCAGTACCCATGGCCAGGGACAATACCTTTCCCTCACTGCCCATTGGGTCAATGTTGTGGAGCCGGGTACAGATCTTGCCAGTGGCGCTGTACGTGTTCTGCCAACTCCACGGATTGCAGGAATCCAGTCTGTACACATTGATTCCTCCTCCTACTCCAGTTCCTCAGAATCATCGCTGCACGAGCCGTCACTGTATACCTCCACATGGACCCGTGAACGCTTACCTGTTTTGCGACCGATATGAGCACAGCCGTGGCCAAACGTCAACAGGCCGTCCTGAAAATGATTTCAATGGGGAATCTAAGCCACACAGCGCAGGAGGTCTGGAATGCCATCAAGCAGGAGAGCGACGTGTGGTTTTTGCCTGCGAATCTCCAGCCAGGCTTGGTAGTGTGTGACAATGGCCGAAATCTGGTGGCAGCTCTGGGCCTTGGCAACCTTACTCACATACCATGTCTGGCACATGTGCTCAACTTGGTCGTGCAGAGTTTTTTGAGGGACTATCCGGATCTTGCTGGACTGCTGCAGAAGGTCCGCATAGAGTGCGCTCACTTGCGACGTTCCAGCATAGCCAGATCGCGCATTGCTGCTCTGCAACGCCAATTTCGCCTTCCTGAACATCGCATCATATGTGACGTACCCACCAGGTGGAATTCCACGTTACATATGTTTGTACAAACTGCAAACAGCAGTAATGGAGTATCAGCTGCATCAGGCGCAATCAAGTCGCTCTTTGCGCCGTCCACACTTCACCACTACTGAGTGGGCCTCTATGAAGGACATCTGCGACGTTTTGCGTGCGTTTGATGTCTCAACGCGGATGGCGAGTGCAGATGATGCACTAGTCAGCATGACTGTCCCCTTATCTGCCTGCTTCAGAAATCACTGAAAGCACTAAAGGAAGAGGTTTTGGAAGAGGTGGAGGATGAGGAGTCACAAATTCAATTACCTTCAGGACAGTCAACGCAACGTGGTTCCTCACAAAGGGCTGGGCAGGGCTCACTTTGTGAGGAGGATGAGGAGGAGGAGGAGTCAATGGAGGAGGAAGAAATCCCTACAGAGGGAGGTACACAACGCTCTAGTCAGTATGTAGAGCGAGGGTGGGGTGATGCAGAGGAGGCAGAGATGACGCCTCTTCCACAGGACAGCTTTTGTTGGCCAGTTGGGAGTCTGCAGCACATGGTTGATTTCATGCTTCAGTGCCTGAGAAACGACCGCCGCATCCCCACATTCTCACCACGTCAGATTATTATGTGTACACCCTCCTAGACCCTCGCTACCGGGACAACTTACAACCCTCATCACACCGGGGAACCGGGACCGTAAAATGCGGGAGTACCAAGACACACTGGTGCAATCCATACTGTTGTACATTCCAGCCGAGAGAGATGCTGCTGCTACTGCTTTACAAAGCAGCTCTGTGCGTCGAGGCAGTGTAGACACCTCTACAACAAGAGGGAGCACAAGCAGCGCCTCTGCACAGGGCAAGAGCTGTATGTTACAAATGTGGTGAAGTTTTGTGACAGCGCCAGCAAGGTTTACACCATCCGAGACGGCTCCAGTCACCAGGAAGCAATGTTTCCGTAAGATGGTGACAGACTACTTGTCTTTCCCTCTAAGTGTACTCCCAGATGCCTCTTCCCCTTTCAAATTTTGGGTCTCTAAGTTGGATACATGGCCAGAGCTTAGCCAGTATGCATTGGAGGTGCTGGCTTGCCCTGCTGCCATTGTATTATCTGAGCGCGTCTTTAGTGCTGTAGGTGGTGTACTAACAGACCGTCGCATGCGACTATCCTCAGAGAATGTAGACCGGCTTACTTTTCTGAAAATGAACAAGGCATGGATATCACCTGAATTTGCCTGTCCTTTTTCAGATTAAATAACTGTTTGGCAACGTTTTCCATGTCTCCTGTTATGTTCATCTTTCTACCACCTGAACTCTACTCCCTGGGCTACAACACCGCCATTTGTTGCTCGTAAGTAATTGGCAGGGGTACTGACTCCTGGCCAGCCTGGTTACAGCACGACAGCTGTTTCCTGGCAGTGTGAACGTCAATTATCCTCTAATAAGTTGTGCTGTCGTGTTGCATTCGGGTTAGCCGACTCTATGGTGCCTGCAGTTTAGGTGATTCCTATGTGTGCTGTGGGATATGTAAATAAAGGCTGTTTCCATTGTGACAATAGGACAAGCACCCACTGTAGGACTGTGTGATTCGGTAACTGCGGACGGCTTGCGTCCTGTCAACTTACATTTCCATGGGTGCGTTCTGCTACCCGTCCGGGGTCCAGTACCGTCAACTGGTTCTCCCCAGTGCCTTTGGCCTAGGTGCCTCCATCTCCGTATACGAGTTCCAGCAACGTCTGCTGGTCCTTGGTAGTGCTTTGGAGCACAGGTACCTCCTGCTTAGTAACCGTGTCACAGTAACGTCAGCTGGTACTCGGTTGTGACATTGCCTCTTTTCCTTCTGCTGCCCGTCCGGGTTCCAGTACCGTCAACTGGTTCTCCCAGTGCCTTTGGCCTAGGTGCCTCCATCTCCGTATACGAGTTCCAGCAACGTCTGCTGGTCCTTGGTAGTGCTTTGGAGCACAGGTACCTCCTGCTTAGTAACCGTGTCACAGTAACGTCAGCTGGTACTCGGTTGTGACATTGCCTCTTTTCCTTCTGCTGCCCGTCCGGGTTCCAGTACCGTCAACTGGTTCTCCCCAGTGCCTTTGGCCTAGGTGCCTCCATCTCCGTATACGAGTTCCAGCAACGTCTGCTGGTCCTTGGTAGTGCTTTGGAGCACAGGTACCTCCTGCTTAGTAACCGTGTCACAGTGACGTCAGCTGGTACTCGGTTGTGACATTGCCTCTTTTCCTTCTGCTGCCCGTCCGGGTTCCAGTACCGTCAACTGGTTCTCCCCAGTGCCTTTGGCCTAGGTGCCTCCATCTCCGTATACGAGTTCCAGCAACGTCTGCTGGTCCTTGGTAGTGCTTTGGAGCACAGGTACCTCCTGCTTAGTAACCGTGTCACAGTAACGTCAGCTGGTACTCGGTTGTGACATTGCCTCTTTTCCTTCTGCTGCCCCTCCGGGTTCCAGCACAGTCAGCTGGTCCTCGTTACTTCCATTGTCTCTTGTTCCATCTGATACCCGTCCGGGTTCCAGTAACGTCAGCTGGTTCTCGGAAATTAGACGACCTTAAAGACCACCCAGAAGAAGATGACGACAACAAGGATGACGAGCATGAAGCCAACCAGCCTGAACACCATCACAAAGAAAAAATAAAAGATTACCCTGAAGAAGATCACCAACAGGATAAAGAAGGTTAAGACAAACTACAAGATACAGAACAACAGACAGAAGAACAATAAGCAGAAGATCAAAAAGCAGAAGAACATGAAGTATAAGACCAAAATGAAGAGCAAAATATATGCTCTAAATTCTAAGCAGAAGAAGACTAAGCAGTGTATGGGGGTGAGTCCGTTCCTCCTCGTGGTGCCCCTGGAAAATGCCTGCTGATGCAGGCTAAACTGAACACGGACAAATACTGTTGTAATTTAAATCTTTTGTGACAGCAAGAACGGAAGAATGAAAAATTCATACTTTTACAGATTACAAGTACAGGAATCTCTGTCACAAATAAGAATATGATGAAGAAGATGAAGAGGAAGAAGATGAAGAATTTGAATATGAAGAAGATTAATAGTTTCATAATAACAATATGAGTAATGTAAACAAAAACATGAATAGCAAGAAGTTTAAGAAGAAGATTAAGAAGGTGAAGATGAAGAATAATTTGATGAGAAAGATGATGCTGCTGAAGATTATGAAGGAGAAAGTGTGGCACTGGCAAAAGTTAAAAAGGTGAAGAGCATGGAAGTTGTGAAACATACATATTTGCCAAAATAGAAAAAAGGTTAACAACATTGTCAATTTGTTCGTCAATCCAAACGTATTTCCAAAAAAATATATATTAATGCTATTCCAATGCATTGGGTTAAACATGTATGCCTTTATTGTCTCCTCAACCTCCCCCAATACATTCTACATTACTCTTTGTTGTACAATTAACCAACAAGGCAATAATGGTTTTTTTTTAATGTCGATATTTGGTTCCCATAGACTTACATTGGACTTCCGGTATCGGTATCGGGTATCGCCGATATTTTAGTGATATCGGCGATACCATTCCGATCCGATATTTTTAGATATCGAGCAGTATCGCTCAACACTACTCATACCTGACTGATATCTGATTCTGTTACTTGAGTCTGATACTTGACTCGATATATGACTTTTATACCTGATTCTGATACCTGACTCTGATACCTGAGTCTGACACCTGAGTGTGATACCTGACGTTGATACCTGATTCTGATACCTGACTCTGATACCTAATTCTGATACCTAATTCTGATACCTGACTCTGATACCTGAGTCAGATACCTGATTCTGATATCTGAGTCTGACCCCTGATTCTGATCAATAACTCTGATACCTGACTCTGATACTTGACTCTGATACCGGACCCAGATACCTGAGTCTGTTACCTGATTCTGATGCCTGACTCTGATACACGATTTTGATCCCTGATTCTGATATATGATTCTGATACCTGAGTATGATACATGATTTTGATGCATGAAACATTCAAACATCAGAATCAGAAGGTTTTTTATATACCTGCAATAGAGTACTTGAAAGGTTCATCTCATACGCTAAGAAAAGAGATCCTTTCACTGCCATTTGAGCTAATGGCTGAGTGGTTAAACACGTGGCTTGTCGAATAAAAAACCTGAGCTCAGCCCAGTGAAAGTAAGCTTTGTTTTTAACTTATGCTTCCTGGTACACAAACTCCAGAGATGATTCACTTTGAGTGAAGAAAGTCACATGTCATAT
Source organism: Oophaga sylvatica (assembly GCA_033576555.1). Classification (NCBI taxonomy): domain Eukaryota; kingdom Metazoa; phylum Chordata; class Amphibia; order Anura; family Dendrobatidae; genus Oophaga; species Oophaga sylvatica. The sequence goes on along the minus strand of JARQOD010000006.1, from coordinate 225,972,029 downwards.
GTCAAAATGAAAGTCCAAATGATTTTTCCACTCACTGAGAGTTTGCAAAGCACATTTCATTGCCAAAGAAAATGAGTACTTGCTATTACTTGAGCTTGTGGCACAATGGTAAGGCTGCTGTCTGTAGAGTGGAACTTTTTCTGGGTTCAAATCCCATGTTTGTATTTTTTTTAAGTAATGCAGGTTACCACACAACCTCCAATCATGTTCCACTTTTAATATCTGACATTCTTATTATCCTCCTGACTTCTAATAAATAATATTTAGCCTAAGGGTGAAGCATCTGCATCACACATAGTTTTGGTTTAAAATAATAAGAAAAACTATAACAAAAAAACTTAAGCTCCATTGCTGGGATCTGAACTCAAAGCTGTCTGTTTAGAAGCTTGCACACTTCACTACTGTGCTATACTCTCACTTTTAGAATATCACTCTTCTATTTGCTTTAGTGACTGTTGATGTAAACATGTGGCTGAGACTCATTGCTGTGTGATTTCTATGAATGAGTCTGATACCTGCTACTTGACTTCTTTCAAACATCAGAATCAGAAGGCTTTTCAGATACCCACAATACAGGACTTAAATGGTTCATCAGCAAAAACCAGGCTCTGGTTCCTGACATTTGAGCTAATGGCTGAGTCGCTAAGCTCCTGGTTTATCTACTAGAACACTGGAGCTCAAGCCCAGTGAAAGAAAGTTTTTTAACTTATGCTGCATGGCACACAAACTCCAGAGATTTTTCACTTTGATGAGTGCAGAAAGTGACATATCACATGTCCGAATGAAAATCAAAATGTATTTTTCTACTCACTGAGCGTTTACAAAGCAGATTTCATAGCTAAATTAAATCAATGCAAGGCATGATATGAGCTTGTGGTGCAATGGAAAGGCTGCTGTCACTAGAGTGGAGCTTTTTTTTGTGTTCAAATCCCATATTTGATTTTTTTTTTTTTTTTTAAATTATGCAGGTTACCACACAAACATTCTTATTATCCTCCTGACAAGTTAGCAAAGCGTTTCAGACATGTTGTGTGTTTACATGGTAAATCACATGGCCAAAGAAATAGAGTGGGAGGCACTAATTTACTATATGTTGATTTTCAAATGACTGTACATTAACTTAATGTTATAGGAAAGAGTCTAATGATCAAATTACTTCATATAATTTTTTTGTTTACATCCACCCAAGAACTGGCTGCAAACTCATGAGCATTAAGGTACTGTCACACTAAGAGAGATCGCTAACGAGATCGCTAAAGCGTCAGCGATTTTATGACGCAGTAGCGATCTCTTTAGCGACGTCGCTGTGTGTGACATGTAGCGGCGACGTGGCCCCTGCTGCGATATCGCTGATCGTTCATGAACGTTCTGAGCCGTTTTTGGTCGTTGGTGTCCCGCTGGTGAGCCTGAATCGCTGAGTGTGAAACCCTTTATGAACGACTTTACCAGCGGCGCAGGCGGGACTAGGTTTTCCCAACTACCGCAGAGGTCGTTATACAGATCGCTGATCTCTAATGAGATCTTTGTGTTTGGAAGCTAACTAGCGACCATATAGCGATCGCACCAATGATGTCGCCAGGTTGTGTTGTTGTCGTGATCGCTGGTGCGATCGCTAAGTGTGACAGTGCCTTTAGGCGTCTCTCTAATCCACTGTGTGCATGGCATGGTCCTTCTGTAGCAGCAGAAATCAGAACTATGGGCATGTCCTACACTATCTGATTCAGCAGGGGATGTGCATGTGTTCATTGCCATCTCACAGATCTGTGAAGCATTGTTTCTCTATGTAAAGCCAGAGTCACACTACCGTAGAATATAGCTGAGTGCTATGCGAGAAAGCATTGCAGCACTCGGCCTAGTGTTAATCTATGGGGAAGCTCACATCAGCGTTCATTTTCTCGGGCATATTCAGCATGCATGTAAAATCGAAGTATGCTGCGATTGTCACCGAGACTCGTCTATATGCAGGATTCAGCAAAGGATACAATCTCTAGGTTCTAATAGAGAAAGACATCTTGTTAAGAACCAGAAGTTCTAACAGTTCTAGTACTATATTAAAACTGTTAAGAACTTCTGGTTTTTCATTTCTCCTATTTCTCCTTGTAACCCTGCTCTTTTTCTACATTGCTATACTTACCTTTTTGTCTCCCAGCTTGACAAACTGTGGGTTACTTGACCTCCTTTGCATTGGATTATACCCCAGGTATTTCCTTTTTTATGCCGGCATCACACTAGCGAGTTTGATGCGAGTTAGTCGCATGACTTACTCGCATCAACACTCGGCATGGCCGCCCGTTCTCAGACCAGAGTGTATGGCTGCATGTATTTCTATGCCGCCGTGCACTCTGGTCCGAGAGCGGGCAGCCGTACTGGGTGTTGATGCGAGTAAGTCGTGCGACTAACTCGCATCAAACTCGCTAGTGTGACGCCGGCCTAAGATGTCTTTCTCTATTATGTTTTTATATGTTCTTTTTTTACCCTTTCAGTGCAATGATCCCTTTGATACCTTTTTTTCATGGATATAGCTTGTTGCTTATCAGAAATAGAACCTAGAGATGGTATCCTTTACTGAATCCTGCATATACTCTATTTAGCTCATTTAGAGTCTTATCACAGCTGTACATTCCTTGACTACCTATCCAGCTTGGGAATCACTAGTATGCATTGTTCACCCAACTTTGAAATCTCCACAGCCACTACCTTCCTATCCGTCTCCTGCTGATGATAAACTTTTTTTGTACATGAATTGTTTTATCTCTATGTGACACTTGTAAATTTGCATCTAATCACACGTGTATAAATTATTTTCTTTTGTCTATGTATTTCCCAGTGACCTTTTGTAAAAAATTCTGATGAAAGTCCTATTGTGGACCGAAAACTTTCAATATACAGTTTGTCCTGATGCAAAATAAAAGGAATTTACTGAATTTCCACAATTTGAGTGCCAAGTATTTTTCTGGTCTAAAAAAATTATGTTCCAAAATTGTGCTGATATAAAGTAGACATGTGGGAAATTTTCAAAATTTTTCATTTTTTTCAAAAATAAACACAAGTCATATCAAAGAAATTTCACCGTACCTACCATAAAGTAAAATATGTCGCGAGACAACATTCTTAGAATCAGTGGGATCCATTGAAGCGTTTCAGAGTTATGACTTCATAAAGTGACGGTGGTCAGAATTGTAAAAATTGGCCTGGTCAGGAAGGTGAAAACAGGCTTCAGGGTGAAGGGGTTAATAGACTAGGAAGGGACCATGGACACTGCCCCCCAGGCTAGAAACATCAGCTCTCAGCCACCTCAGAAAATGCGCATCTCTAAGATGCACCAGTTCTAGCAGTAAGCCTTGCTCTTCCCACTTGCCCTGTAGCGGCGGCAAGAGGGGTGATGTTGGGGGGGGTTGATGTCACCTTTTTGTTGTCAGGTGACATTAAGCCCTGAGGTTAATATTGAAGAGGCATAAATAAGACGCCCCTATTACTAACAACATAATCACATTGTAAGAAAACACAGACACCCAGAAAAAGTTATTTAATTGAAAGAAATACACAGTTTCCTTTAATAACCTTAACTAAACCATACTTATGACGTCACCTTTTCCTCCATGCCCTCGTCATCTGCAAAAGAGGTATAAAACAAACAACAGCATTCCTCACCTTTCCGCAGAGATGATGCTAATCCATTTGTCCCACGATGGGTCTAGCTCTGATACATATAGGTGGCAGGCTGTATGGTAGCATGATGCAACCATGCAGCCTGTCATCCAGCAGATACTGAGCTCTGAGTGAACTGCTATTCCCTGCCTGAGGGCACCGTGAGCATGAGAAAGTTCTGCTTGCGGAGTGATCAGACAGGTCCTGTGAGTTCACAGTCAATAAACTTACTTCACCTTTCTGACATCAGTGCGAATGCCGTGGAAAAGGACTTTTTTCTTGGTTTATGTGTTTTCTTACAATGTGACTGTGGAGTTAGTAATGGGGGCATCTTATTGATGCCTTTCCATTTCTAACCTCGGGGCTTGATGTCTCCTGCCAATACAATGGTGACATCAACCCCCCCAACTATCATCCCACTTGCCACCGCTACAAGGCAAGTGGGAAGAGCGAGGCTAATTGCCAGAATTGGTGCATCTTTCAGATGTGCCTTTTCTGGGGCAGCTTAGAGCTGATGTTTTCAGCATGGGCGGGTCAGTATTCATGGCCCCTTCCTAGGTTATTATTATCAGCTGTCTGCAGAGCCTTTGCTGGTTATTAAATATAGGGGGACCCTAAGTCATTTTTCTTAGGGTACCCAATTTTAATAGCCAGCAAATGCTATACAGTTGTGGGCTGATATTAAAAGCCTGGGAAGCTACATGGGTATTACCCCTTTCCCAGTCTATAAACATTGACCCCAACCATGGGCTTTCCCTTTGCTGGTTATGAAAATTTTTGTCTGAAAAATAATATTTTATTACTCAAATACATGTACAGTAAGCTGCACCCTCACTGTACTAATTGTATTTCTCACAGACATCTATATATCTACCCATTCTTTTTGGATTTACTGTGTGTAATCCATCTCTTCTATCCTGTTGGCTGCTGTAGTGATTTAACAGCACGCAGCTGCTGAATTACTGCCTTTTTTTCTATCTATGTAATATAAATACATATATATATGTGTGTGTGTCACTGACAACTATATATATATATATATATATATATATATATATATATATATATATATATATGTATTCTATATGTATATATCTATTTTATCTATTCTGTTCTAACCTGTCATTTTACTGTACCCGGCACATGAATTGCGGCTTTTCAAAGGACACCTGTGTGTAAAAATCGGACAGCACTAACATGGTCCGAATGCTGTGCAATTTTTTTTTCGCACCCACAGGCTTGCATTGGTGAATCTTGGCCAAGTCTCCGTGACAATTGCAGCATGCTGTGATTTTACACGCATGCTGAATACACCCGAGAAAATAAATGGTGATGTGATCTGCCTCATAGAGTAACACTGGGCCGAGTGCTATGCGGTTTTCTCGTATAGCACTCAGCCGTATTCTACGGCAGTGTGACACCAGCCTTACATAGAGAAACGATGCACCGCAGATCTGTGAGATGGCAATGAAAACATGCACATCCAATGCAGAATCAAATAGGGCAGGACACGCCCATAGTTACGGTTTTTGCTGCTACAGAAGGACCATGTCTCGCACACAGTGGATTAGTGAGACCCCAGTGCTCAGGAGTTTGCAGCCAGTTCTTGAATGGATGCAAAAAAAAAGAATTCTATGAAGTAATTTGATCATTAGACCCTTTTCTATGACATTAAGTAAATGTACAGTCACTTGCAAACACAGCTCTGGCAAAAATTAAGAGATCACTGCAATATATTCAGTTTGTCTAGTTTTTCTCTTTATAGGTTTATTTTTGAGTAAAATGTAAAATGCTCTTTTATTCTTTAAGCTACTGACAACATGTCTCTGAATTTCCGAGCAATAAATTTTGTATTTATTTTCAGAAAATGAGTAATGGTCAAAATAACAAAAAAATGCAGTGCTTGCAGACCTCAAATAATGCTAAGAAAACAAGTTCATAATAATTTAGAAACAACAATACTAATGTTTTAATAGAAGAGTTCAGAAATCAATATTTTGTGGAATAACGATGATTTTTAATCACAGCTTTCATGTGTCTTGGCATGCTTTCCACCAGTCTTTCACACTGCTTTGGGTGACCTTATGCCACTCCTGTTTCAAAAATTTAAGCAGTTCTTTGTTTAATGGCTTGTGACTAAACATCTTCCTCTTGATTACATTCCAGAGGTTTTCAATGAGGTTCAGGTCTAGAGATTGGGCTGGCCATGACAGGGATTTGATGTGGTGGTCCTTCATCTACAAAGAAGAAAAAGTTCCAGCTCCTTAAAATTCAAAAAGTTTATTGATCCATTATAATGAAAAATTCATGAGTGGCAAATGCTCCATGAAAGAATGCCATGTGCAGCGACGCGTTTCGATCAAGAGATCTTCATCAAGGCTGCCTTGATGAAGATCTCTTGATCGAAATGCGTCGCTGTACATGCCATTCTTTCATGGAGCATTTGCCACTCATGAATTTTTCATTTTAATGGATCAATAAACTTTCTGAATTTTAAGGAGCTGGAACTTTTTCTTCTTTGCTGATTACCATTGGACGTTTCAACAGACGTTGTTCCATGCACCTGTGGTGGCTGTTGGTGAGCTGGTTTGCTTTTCTATTGGTCCTTCATCTACACATTGATTGACCTAGCTGTGTGGCATGACGCATTGTGCTGCTGGAAAAAAACAGTCCTCAGAGTTGAGGAACATTGCCTGAGCAGAAGGAATCAACTGTTTTCCAGGATAACTTTGTATGCGGCTTGATTCATACGTCATTCGCAAATATTAACCTGCCCAATTTCAGCCTTGCTGAACCATTCCCAGATCATCACCGATCCTCCACCAAATTTCACAGTTGGTGCAAGACACTGTGGTTTGTATGCCTCTCCAGGTCTCCGTCTAATCATCAGATGACCAGGTGTTGGGTAAAGCTGAAAATTAGACTCATCAGAGAAGATTAGCTTAATCCAGTCCTCTATAGTCCAATCCTTATGGTCTTTGGCAAACTTCAGCCTAGCTCTCCTTTGCTTCTCATTGATGAAAGTCTTTTTTATAGCTTTACATGACTTGAGCCCTGCCTCCAGGAGCCTGTTATGAATTGTTCTTGCAAAATGTGCCATTCCTTTTGTAGGTCACTTGATGTTATCCTGCGGTTGCTGAGTGACATTCGAAGAAGATGACGGTCATACTCGTCAGTGGAGAGTCGTTTTTGCCCTCTGTCGGTCTGTAGCTTTGTTGTCTCCAATGTCTGCTGCTTAACCTTGTTCTAATGGACTGCCGTTTTAGAAATTTTAAGGATGGAGGCAACATGATGCTCACTGTATCCCTCTGCTAGTAAAGCCAGAATTTAGCCCTTCTTTTCATCACTCAAGACTTTTCTTTTCAACTCCTTTGGCATGGTTAAAAGTTATTTTTTCATTTCTATTACTTTTGGGATTTTACTAGCACTTGTTTTGCCATCCAGCTTGTCCTATTGCAAGAAGATTGTGAAGACCACAGCAGTGTTTTTTATAATTTCCTTAATTAATTAAATAAGATATGGTTCAGAAGCACATTAAGTAGAATAAGGTGTGCTCTGGTTGGAATTCAACTGACACTGGAATGGAATGGCTGTCAGACATGTAGAGAAGCTGATTTTTTATAGAACTGTACAGTGGACTCTTATTTTTTGCCAGAGCTGTAGATATATAGTAAATTAGTGCCTCCCACTCAATTTCTTTGGCCATGTGATTTACATCACAGCATGCCTGAACTCTTTGCTAACACGTCAGGAGGATAATATGAATGTCAGATATTAAAAGTGTAATGATTGGAGTTTGTGGGGTAACCTGCATAATTTAAAAAAAACAAAAATAATTCAAATACGGGATCTGAATCCAGAAAAAGCTCCACTCTAGAGACGGCAGACTTAACATTGTACCGCAAGCTCAAGCAATATTTTGTACTGATTTTCTTTGGCTATGAAATCTGGATTGCAAACTCTCAGTGAGCAGAAAAATCTGTCATCAAAGTGAAACATCTCCAGAGTTTGTGTGCCAGACAGCATAAGTTAAAAAACAAAGTTTGCATCCACTGTGCTTGAACTCGACTTTTCTAGTCCACAAACAAAGCATTTTACCATTCAGCTATTAGCTCAAATGACAGTGAGTGTATCCTGTTTCTTTGCTTATGAGATGAATCATTCAAGTACTGTATTGACGTTATCTGAAAGACCTTCTGATTCTGATGTTTGAAAGAAGTCAAGTATCAGGTATCAGACGCATTCATCGAACTTACACGGCAATGAGTTTCAGCCACATGTTTACATCGACAGTCACATAAGAAAATAGAAAGCTAATAACCTACAATTGAGAGTATAGCCCAGGGACAATGTGTGCAAGTTTATAAACAGAGAGCTTTGTGTTAAAATCCCAGCAATCAAACTTACCGTATATACTCATGTATAAGCTGACCCGTGTATAAGCCGACCCCCCTACTTTTGCCACAAAAAAATGGGAAAACTTATTGACTCGCGTATAAGCCAGGTGTATAAACCGCCGTCCTGCTCTGTGCTGCCCCGTCCTGCTCCTTGCTCCCCCATCCAGCTCTGTGCTGCCCCATTCTCCTCTGTGCTCCCCCCCTCCTGCTCCATACTCCGCTGTGCTCCCATCTTCGTGCTCCGTCCTCCTGTGCCCCCCCGTCCTCCTCTGTTCTCCTCTGTGCCCTCCATCCTCCCCCCCGTCCTGCTCCATGCTCCTCTGTGCTCTCCATCTTCCACCCGTCCTCTCCCCGTGCTCCTCTGTGCCCTCCATCCTCCCCCCGTCCGGCTCAGTGCTCCTCTGTGCCCTCCATCCTCCCCCCGTCCTGCTCCGTGCTCCTCTGTGCTCTCCGTCCTCCCCCCATCCTGTTCCGTGCTCATTGTCCTCATCCATGCTTCCCCCGTCCTCCGTTCTTTCCCATCATACTCACCCTCCCAGTGCCATCGCTGAACGTCCCGGCAATCCTGCGTTGTACCCGGCTTCCTGCAGCTCTCCTGTGCTGAGCGGTGACGTAATACCGCTCATTAAGGCTATGAATATGGACGCCACGCCTATGGGAGTGGCGTCGCGTCAATATTACATGACCTTAATGAGCAGTATTACGTCACCGCTCAGCACAGGAGAGCTGCAGGAAGCCGGGTACAACGCAGGATTTCCGGGACGTTCAGCGATGGCATGGGGAGGGTGAGTATGATGTTCCAGCCACCAGCTCCTGCCGCGGCACCCCCTCCCTGGCTGGTTTCTGCCCAGTGACTCATATATAAGCCGAGGGGGCATTTTCAGCACAAAAAAAGGTGCTGAAAATCTCGGCTTATGCACGAGTATATACGGTAAGCTTTTTTTGTTATTATTATTTTTCCTATTATTTTAAACCAAAACTACAGTCATGGCCAAAAGTTTTGAGAATTACACAAATATTAATTTTTACAAAGTCTACTGCTTCACTTTTTCTAATGGCAATTTGCATATACTCCAGAATGTTATTAAAGAGTGATCAGCTTAACAGCAATTACTTGCAAAGTCAATATTTGACTAGAAAATGAACTTTATCCCCCAAAACACATTTCAACATCATTGCAGCCCTGCCTTAAAAGGACCAGCTAACATCTTTTCAGTGATTGCTCCATTAACACAGGTGTGGGTGTTGATGAGGACATGGCTGGAGATCAACCTGTCATAATTAAGTAAGAATGACACCACTGGACACTTTAAAAGGAGGCTGGTGCTAGGCATCATTGTTTCTCTTCTCTTAACCATGGTTATCTCTAAAGAAACACGTGCAGTCATCATTGCAATTCACAAAAATGGCCTAACAGGGAAGAGTATCGCAGCTAGAAAGATTGCACCTCAGTCAACAATCTATCGCATCATCAAGAACTTCAAGGAGAGAGGTTCCATTGTTGCCAAAAAGGCTTCAGGGCGCCAAAGAAAGACCAGCAAGCGCCAGGACCATCTCTTAAAAGTGTTTCAGGTGCGGGATCGGGCTAACAGCAGTGCAGAGCTTGCTCAGGAATGGCAGCAGGCAGGTGTGAGTGCATTTGCATGAACTGTGAGACGGAGACTCTTGGAGCAAGGCCTGGTCTCAAGGAGGGCAGCAAAGAAGCCACTTCTCTCCAGAAAAAACATCATGGACAGACTGATATTCTGCAAAAGGTACAGGCAGTGGACTGCTGAGGACTGGGGTAAAGTAATTTTCTCTGATGAATCCCCTTTTCGATTGTTTGGGACATCAGGAAAACGCCTCATTCGGAGAAGACAAGGTGAGCGCTACCATCAGTCTTGTCTCATGCCAACTGTTAAGCATCCTGAAACCATTCATGTGTGGGGTTACTTCTCAGCCAAGGGAATCGGCTCTCTCACAGTCTTGCCTAATAACACAGCCATGAATAAAGAATGGTACCAGAATGTCCTCCAAGAGCAACTTCTCCCAACCCTCCAAGAGCAGTTTGGCGATCAACAATGCCTTTTTCAGCATGATGGAGCACCTTGCCATAAAGCAAAGGTGATAACTAAATGGCTCAGGGAACAAAACATAGAGATTTTGGGTCCATGGCCTGGAAACTCCCCATATCTTAATCCCATTGAGAACTTGTGGTCAATCATTAAGAGATGGGTGGACAAACAAAAACCTAAAAATTCTGACAAAATGAAAGCATTGATTGTGCAAGAATGGACTGCTATCAGTCAGGATTTGGTCCAGAAGTTGATAGACAGCATGCCAGGGAGAATTGCAGAGGTCCTGAAGAAGAAGGGTCAACACTGCAAATATTGACTTGCTGCATTAACTCATTCTAACTGTCAATATAAGCTTTTGTTACTCATATGTTTGCAATTATTATATTTCTGTCTGTGATAAAAACATCTGTCAAACACACACATAAAAACCAGAGGGCAGCAGATCATGTGAAAATATAATATTTGTGTCATTCTCAAAACTTTTGGCCATAACTGTATGTGTGATGCAGATGCTTCATCCTTTGGCTAAAGATTATTTTATTAGAAGTCAGGAGGATAATAAGAATGTCAGATATAAAAAGTGGAAAATGATTGGAGTTTATGTGGTAACCTGCATAACGTAAAAAAAAAATCAAACATGGCATTTGAACCCAGAAAAAGCTTCACTGTGGAGATGGCAGCTTTAACATTGTACCACAAGCTCACGTGATACCAAGTTCTAATTTTCTTTGGCAATGAAATGTGCTTTGCAAACTCTCAGTGAATGGAAAAATCATTTGGATTTTCATTTTGACATATGACATGTGACTTTCTTCACTCATCAAAGTGAATCATCTCTGGAGTTTGTTTGCCAAGTTAAAAAACAAAGCTTAATTTCACTGGGCTTGAACTCAAGTTTTCTGTTCCATAAGCCAGGCATTTAAACACTCAGCCATTAGCTCAAACGGTAGTGAAAAGATCTTTTTTCTTCGCTTATGAGATGAACCATTCAAGTACTGTATTGAAGTAACCTGAAAAACCTTCTGATTCTGATGTTTGAATGTTTCATGCATCAAAATCAGGAATCAGACTCAGGTATCAGAATCATGTATCAGAGTCAGAGATGAGACTCAGGTCTCAGACTCAGGTATCAGAGTCATGTATCAGAGTCCCTATTATACTATTTCTACTGGTGTGAAATTGATGCCACATCTGTGGTATAAGGCCCTCATTTATTTAAATGTAAACACTCCTTTTTGGGTGTCCATTTGCTGGATTGGGTTTAGTGGAAGAACTGTTGGTCCCTATTATACTATTTCTACTGTGGTGAAATTGATGCAACTTCTCTGTTGTAAGGCCCTCATTTCTTTTAATGTGAACATTCCTTGCAGGGTGTCCATCTGCTGGAATTGGTGTAGTAGAAGAACTCTCGGTCCTTATTATACAGTACTATTTCTACTGTGATGAAATTGAAGCCACTTCTTTGGTGTCTGCCAATAATTTTTGGAAATGTAAACACTCCTGGTTGGGTTTTCTTCATGCGTGTTGTCTGTAGCAATAGGCCACTGAGACCGTCAGGCCTCCATTTCCTTGGAGTCAACTACCCGTGTTACTATCCTTAAATTTTTCTGACAATAGAAGTCTACAAAACTGATATTTGTGCCACCTGAGTGTGACTCAGCATGAAAACAGGTAGTAGTGTTTCATGTGGTATCAGGGCTCCCAGCAAAGGGGCCCTACACCAATCTCTCACCTACCTCATCTTACTGTGATGGACAATTGAAAGCTGTAAATGCTGTTCCAGACCCCGTTTCCTCATGCCTGGCTGATTGCTGCAGAGCCATGCTAACAACTGTACTGTAGGTGAATTGAGGCCACTTTCCTAGTCTCTGTCTCTCATTTGATGAGTTTTGACAGCATTTGTGGCCATTATAAGGTGTTGTGCATGCATTTGTTTTTGCCTCCCATTGAGGGGAATGTCGTTAGCTCATGTTTGGTGAATATTCGACGAATTAATCAGCGAATATTGCAAATTCGGCAAACGTAATCCAAACCGAACATTGAAATATTCGTTCATCTCTAATCTGCACTATGTTATAGCTCTCCTTTCCTTTAGAACTTTCCACTGAGCCTAAAAACTATTTCCTAAATACATAAAGGGTATTGGCGCACTCAGGTGAAATTGCATAACAAACTTTGCAGCCCCTTTTATCCTATTAGCAATATAACAATTAAAAACTTGGTGCTAAATCAATATTTTAGTGGTAAAAATGTAATTACTCTTTCTGCAACCGCCCAATAATATAAAATTCTGTACAGCACATGTTGTGTCAATATGCTCATTGCACCCCTAGATGAATTCATTGGAGGTGTAGTTTGTAAATGAGGTCACAGAAAGAAGGGTTCTGCTAATCTGGCACCTCAGGGGCTCTGGAAATGTGACAAGTCAACCTCAAACGATTCAAGCAAAATCTGAACTTCAATATAGTGCTCTTTTACTTCTGAGATTTGCACAGATGGTTTTACTCCTTCACTGGAGTCCAGCTGTGTTTAATTAAACTGATAGGACTTAATTTGTAAAGGCACACACCTGTCTATATAAGACCTCATAGCGCATGTCAGACCAAATGAGAATTATGAGGTCAAAGGAACTGGCAAAGGAGTTCAGAGACAGAATTGTGGCAAGGCACACACCAGACCAAGGTAACACAAGAATTCCTGCAGTACTCATGGTTCCTAGGACCACAGTGGCCTTCATAATCCTTAAATGGAAGAAGTTTGGGACCACCAGAAGTCTTCCTAGACCTGGCCATCCAGCCAATCTGAGCAATCATGGGAGAAGAGCATTGGTGAGAGCGATAAAGAAGAACCCCAAGATAACTGTGGCTGAGCTCCACACATGCAGTAGGGAAATGAGGGAAAGTTCCACAAAGTCAACCATCACTCCAGCCCTCCACCAGTCGGGCCTTTATGGCAGAGTGGCCCAACTGAAGCCTCTCCTTAGTGCAAGACATATGAAAGTCCGCATAGAGTTTGATAAAAAAAAACACATGAAGGACTCCCAGACTATGAGAAATAAGATTCTCCGGTCTGATGAGACAAAGAAAGAACTTTTTGGTGATAATTCTAAGCGATATGTGTGGAGGAAACCAGGCACTGCTCATCACCTGCACAATACAATCCCAACTGTGAAACATGGTGGTGGCAGCATCAGGCTATGGGGATGTTTTTCAGCTGCAGGAACAAAACGACTGTTTGCAATTGAAGTAAAAGTGAATGCGGCCAAGTACAGAGATATCTTAGATGAAAACCTCTTCCAGAGTGCTCTGGACCTCAGACTTGGCTGAATGTTCACCTTCCAACAAGAAAATGACTCCAAGCACACAGCTAAAATAGCAAAGGAGTGGCTTCAGAACAACTCTGCGACCATTCTTGACTGACCCAGCCAAAGACCTGACCTAAACCCAATTGAGCATCTCTGGAGAGACCTCACAATGGCTGTTCACCAACATTCACCATCCAACCTGAAGGAACTGGAGACAATCTGCAAGGAAGAATGGCAGATGATCCCCAAATCCAGGTTTGAAAAACTTGTTGCATCATTCCCAAGAAGACTCATGGCTGTATTAGCTCAAAAGGATGCTTCTACTCAACACTGAGCAAAGGGTCTGAACACTTATGACCATGTGATATTTAAATTTTTGTTTGCAAAAATTTCTATATTTCTGTTTTTTTTCAGTAAAGATGGGATGCAGAGTGTACATTAATGAGAAAAAAATAACTTTTTTTGCATTTACCAAATGGCTGCAATGAAGCACAGAGTGAAAAACTTAAAGAGGTCTGAATACTTTCCAAAATCACTGTAGATAGTCAGTATCATCATCAATATCAACTACTACTTTTCGTATTCCGACTGCTAATAATCCTCATTCTCCATTGCACTGTCAATTATCTTCCTAATTGTGTGGCCAGAAAACAATAAATGTCCAGTCATCAATTTGTAAACAATCTCAACTCGCATCTGAAGTTTATAATTGTGCAGTCACTGCCGCATCACTAAATATTTTCTGGAAATTATTATGTGTGTTCATATTCACTGGAAAATACCCAGCCACCTTTATTTTTTGCAGAATGGGGTGCCTGCTTTGTGCAGAAGATTGTGGCCACTTTTTGGACTTGTCATAGAGTTTAAAAGTGCACTGCACAATCAACAGGTGGAAAAATTCAGATTATCTATTTCACAGACTACTATGTTAGTGATTTTTTTTTAAGTAATGTACCAATTCAGACAGGAGAGGTGGTAACATAGACCTCACACCTCACAATGTTGTCAGCTCAGGTTTATCACAATCTCCATCACATTGACTGCCCTGAAATTAAAGCTGAAGTTGTATGTAATCAAACTCAGTTCAGCTATACTTCCCTAACTCTACAATGACTGCCTTAAAGGGAACCTGTCACCTAGTTTTGCAATATAAGATGAGGTCACTGCCTTTCAGGGATTATCTACAGCATTCTGTAATGCTGTTGATAAGCCCCCGGTCCGACCTTAAAAATAAGAAAAAGAGATTTTATTATACTCACCCAGGGGGGCGGTCCAGCGCTTGATCACTGCTGTACTTTGCTCTGCCCCCAACAAGGTAGATCAGTACGCCTATGCAGGAGCGTGACAGGAAGCAAACAGGATGACAATATCGCATGAAGATGGGATGCGCAGGACCCGAACCTGTGACACCCTTCGGACCAGACCGCATTGGACTGCCCCCCGGGTGGGTATAATGAAACCTCTTTTTCTTATCTTTCTTGTCGGAGCGTGGGCTTACCTACAGCATTATTGAATGTTGTAGATAAGCCCTGAAAAGGCAGTGGCCTCATCTTATAGTGGCAAAACGAGGTGACAGGTTATTTTCAAGATAAAAGCTGGATGTGTTTATAATCACACTCAGCTCAACTTTCTTCCTCCTCCTCCTTTCATATCCTCCCTGATATGAAACCTTAAAGTGTAATTACACTCAACTCTTTGATCAGGAAATTACAAGTAATTACATGTCCCATACTGGTAAATCAGGTTCATATGACCTTCTGGGGGAGTGTTCTTTGTCCCCTGCATGATGCCTCCTGCTTATGATTGGTTAATATCATGCAGAGGAAATAGTACACACCCATAGAGAAGAATCTCTGATCAGGCCACATTGGGCTTATCATAAATTATTATTATTATTATTTATTATTATAGCGCTATTTATTTCATGGCGATTTACAGGTGAAAAGGGGTATACATAATAAAAATGAGTAAAGTAATCTTAAACAATACAAGTCACAATGGATATAGAAGGAGTGAGGACCCTGCCCACGAGGGCTCACAATCTATCAGGGATGAATGAGGATAAAGTAGGTGAGGTAGAGCTGGCCATGCAGTGGCTTGGTCGATCTGTGGTTACTGCGGGTTGTAGGCTTGTCGAAAGAGGTAGGTCTTCAGGTTCTTTTTGAAGGTTTCCATGGCAGGCAAGAGTCTGATATGTTGTGGTAGAGAGTTCCAGAGTAGGGGTGATGCACGGGAGAAATCTTGTATGCGATTGTGGGAAGAGGAGATAAGAGGGGAGTAGAGGAGGAGATCTTGTGAGGATCGGAGGTTGCGTGTAGGTAAGTAATGGGAGATGAGGTCAGAGATGTATGGAGGAGACAGGCTGTGGATGACTTTGTATGCCATGGTTAGGATTTTGAACTGGAGCCTTTGGGTAAAGGGGAGCCAGTGCAGGGTTTGACAGAGGGGATAGGCAGGGAAATAGCGGGGGGACAGGTGGATTAGTCACGGATCCGAGAAATATTTTTGAGTTGAAGTCGGCAGGAAATGGAAAGGGCTTGGATATGTGGTTTGAAAGAGAGATCAGTGTCAAGGATTACCCCAAAGATGATATTTCATATTTTTTTATTTGATAAGTTAAAATAGAGAAGATACAAAGCGTTTTGGATATAGTATATATCCTTTTTCAGGTATCATAAAAACACAGTACAAATCCTACTAGTTTAAAATTCAATTACACTTATATATAGCAGCAAACCTTTTTTCTCAGTCTCAGAAACTTGATTTGGGGTGTGGACCAATAGGATTTGTACTGTGTTTTTATGACACCTGAAGAAGGATTTATACTGTAACCAAAACATGTTGTATCTTCTCTATATTAACTTATCAATTAAAAAATTATGAAATTTATTTACATCTTTATTTATTCACATCTTTGAATGTGAGTCCCGGGAAGCACTATCATCATGGGCTGGATGTGCCTTTCTTGATTTACTCATCCTGTGTAAGCCTGAATCTGGCTCTTTCACTTTGATCCCCCTGAGGCAAGCTGCAGGCCCTGTCTATTAAAAAGTATCCCAGAAGGATTTTTAAGGAAACACAATCTAAAGCCATATTAGTCTTCTATCAGGTGAGTGCATAAAATTGTGCACCCTTTTAAAGACTATAGTATTGTGTTTACGCACTTAGGGCGCCATGATTTGTCTATTCTTCTCTCCCAAACAGGGTTTTTTTGTATATTGTTACCAAAAGGAGTTCTTACTAATTGGTTGAAGACTGACACCCAGACAGCAAAGGGGATTGAGCAGCCTGGAGTGCGAATGGAGTATTATAATAACAGAATTGAGAGGAGAAAGGAGCTGTTATCATCCATTAAGAACATGACTAATACAAGGTTGGATAATTCCTGTACTGAATCTGTGATTGATGTTGAGACAAAAAAGACCATCACTGGTCTTATTTTGGACTTTGAAAAACATATGAAGATGGAAATAAGACATCAGATCGATGCAGAATTTCTAGGTATTTGTATTGATCAAAAATAGTTCCAAATGGTTTGAAGATACATTTTAATAGTACTTTTTCAGATGATAGTAATGTTACCAATAATTAGAATAATAATTTAAATGATTGTTCTTATAGTCTTATGAGTTTGTTAGTGGAAAAACATTCTGAACTAGCCAGCAAAGCCGCAATGATTTGTGAAAAAAAATTACTTGAACTTGAAAGGCTTAAAAGTTTACATTTTTTAAATTTGTTAAATGATGACATTACTAGGAAACTCTAAAGGTACTGCCACACTAAACAATCCGCTAGCGATCACAATAACGACGCATACTAATGCGATCGCTAGCGGGATTGTTTCTATATCGCTAAATGCGGCCACATTTAGCGATATAGTTAACGACGCTATCGCCGTTAGCGATCTTCTTAATGACTTTAGCGGTACAAAAGTACCGCTAAATCGCTAAGAAAAGGTGCCACACAGCGATAAGATACTTACCCAGCGGGAGCGCCAGCGATGAAATAGGGTCCGGAGCGATTCCAGCGACGAGCGAGATCACAGCAGGAAGCTCGTCGCTGGAAGCTGCCGCACTGAACAATATCGCTAACGGGATCGCTAAATAGTGACGTTTTTTAGCGATCCCGTTAGCGATATTGTTTAGTGTGGCATACCCTTAAGTATTTGAAAATGATCTAGTGGATGTAAAAATAAAAAAAATTTCGTAGGGATACCGTTAAAACTAAACCAATATCAAAAGGAACCGATCAGGAATAAAAACCTGATAGGTATCAATGAAGCTACAAAGAAAAACAATGGTAATTTAAGAACACAAGTCCTGCTCCCACAGGAATTATGTGTAAAACAAATAAGGAATATAATCAATTCAAATATAAAAAATATACATGACATTGAAGCAACTATCTCTCACATTAAATTACCTCTAAATACGTCTACCCCCGAGAATTTTCACACTATATTTAATAGAAATGTACAAAAGAAAAAACCTCCACCAATTGAAAAAAACTTTCCATTAGAGCCCAGGATCATTGTAATGAAAAATGCTCCATTACCTCTCCCTAATACTGGACTTCCCCCAATGGAAATTCCAACTGTTCCCCACAGGTTGGAAACTTCCAATGTTGAATTTGATATAAACGAACTAACTATCCTTGACAATACGGAATCCTCATCTACATTTACCACAGTATTACAAGCACCTACACCATCCCCATCCTCAGTAATATCCAATATCTCTTTTTTAGAGATAATTCCCACACGTCCAAGTGTTTTGAGAAATAATTTTACAACCACTAATCAATTCTTCACAAACAGCCCAAATTTTAAGTTCAATACAAAAGAATCACATTACAAATTACTTCGCACCAGCTGTAATACCGAGATCCAAAAAAAGGAAAGTAGAGCAAGAGGAAAAAGAGGAAAGGGATCTAATAGAAATCTGAGAATACAAAAAAAAGCAAGGAACCCAGAAACTAATAAACAACCAAATCTGCCTCTGGTTAAAATATTTAATTTATCATCCCACATTTATCCTCTTCAGAAATGGAAATTTTAGGTAGGGGACTAAACTTCTGCCCTGCTCAAGATATGAATGCATTTAATCTTTTTCTCGATTTAAATGCATACACTCGCAAAATTACTCTTAAAAGGAATTTATTGTTGACTGAAAAAAATGGGGACATTGGGGATCCCAAAAAAATACTGATCCCAATAGAGACAAACAAAGAAAAGGAATATATCCACAAGGAGTTACATCCAAAATCTCTACTTAATCCTCATCAACAAAGAGGACCAAACATAGACACTTTTTTTTCATTAGTATCTGAAGAATTTAAGAAATGGGAAAATAATAATAATAAAAATAAAATCAAAAAGCATGGAATTGGGAAAAATAAGATAAAAAAGGAGAACAATATCTCTAAAAGAGAAAAAGTGGCATTGGAGGATTTGAGACAAAATACAGATATAGTAATAAGCCAAGCTGATAAAAGGGGGGAGTAGTTGTGCAAAAACGGATCTGACTATATTGAGGAAGCTTTGAACTTATTTTATGATATGAGATATTACAAAATTTTAAAAGAAGATCCTACATAATCATTTGTTCGGGACTATCACCATATGATTAAGGAAGCCTATGAGAGGAACATTCTTAGTAAAACAGAAAAAAGGTTTCTAACTAGTGTTGAGCATTCCGATACCGCAAGTATCGGGTATCGGCCGATATTCGCTGTATCGGAATTTCGATACTTAGTTCCGATATTTTTCCTATATCGTATACCGGAATCGGAAGTTCCCATAATTCTTTGAGAGGCACTGTGATTTTAGTCAGCCAATGAGGAATCCTACGAAGTGTGGGCACATCCTGTAATGCTGCGGTCATGTTAACTAATGGCATGGCTGTGATTGGCTGCTGAAATGATGTCAGAATGCACTATAAAAGGCGCCGCCGACATTTTAGCGTCACTGTGCTGTGAATTCAGTTAGGGACAGAACGCTGCTCTGCTGACTCTGAGGGACAGTTACAGATAGCGTTTTTGTGAATTGTTCTGTAGGCAGGCTATTTGAGAAACCGCTGTGTAAATCATCCTTTTTCCTTGCAGTGTTGTTTTCACAGCTCTGTGCAAGGTGTGTGTGTGAGTGCAGGTGACGCTGCAGTTTGCTCTGCATCCAACGCTGTTTGTAGTCATCTGCACGTGTCACTCACTGACTCTTTTTTTTTTTTATTTTGTGGAATTGGTGCTGCTCCATTCAATTGAAATTAACAGTGATCTATTAGTGTGACGTGCTTCCATCCGTATACAATACATTGGTTGCAAACACTATAGAAGTACACAAAGGAGCCTTTCACAGATAGTGAACAGTTGTGTGCAGTGTTCAATATAGCCTGTGAGGTTTTGATTTTTTGAGTGCAGATCACGCTCCAGTTAGTTCTTCAACCACTGCTGGTTGTAGTCTGCTGAGCGTGTGTCACTGCCTCATCCTTGACATTTTTCTCTAATCGGTGCTGCTCCATTCTATTTCAAATAACTCAAATCTATTAGTGTGACACGCTTCCATCCGTATCCAATACATTGGTTGCAAACAATATAGAAGTACACAAAGGGGCCTTTCACAGCTAGTGAACAGTTGTGTGCAGTGTTCACTGTAGTCTGTGAGGTTTTGATTTTTTGAGTGCAGATCACGCTCCAGTTAGTTCTTCAACCACTGCTGGTTGTAGTCTGCTGAGCGTGTGTCACTGCCTCATCCTTGACATTTTTCTCTAATTGGTGCTGCTTCATTCTATTTCAAATAACTCAAATCTATTAGTGTGACGCGCTTCCATCCGTATCCAATACATTGGTTGCAAACACTATAGAAGTACACAAAGGGGCCTTTCACAGCTAGTGAACAGTTGTGTGCAGTGTTCACTGTAGTCTGTGAGGTTTTGATTTTTTGAGTGCAGATCACGCTCCAGTTAGTTCTTCAACCACTGCTGGTTGTAGTCTGCTGAGAGTGTGTCACTGCCTCATCCTTGACATTTTTCTCTAATTGGTGCTGCTCCATTCTATTTCAAATAACTCAAATCTATTAGTGTGACGCGCTTCCATCCGTATCCAATACATTGGTTGCAAACACTATAGAAGTACACAAAGGGGCCTTTCACAGCTAGTGAACAGTTGTGTGCAGTGTTCACTGTAGTCTGTGAGGTTTTGATTTTTTGAGTGCAGATCACGCTCCAGTTAGTTCTTCAACCACTGCTGGTTGTAGTCTGCTGAGCGTGTGTCCCTGCCTCATCCTTGAAATTTTTCTCTAATTGGTGCTGCTCCATTCTATTTCAAATAACTCAAATCTATTAGTGTGACGCGCTTCCATCCGTATACAATACATTGGTTGCAAACACTATAGAAGTACACAAAGGGGCCTTTCAAAGATAGTGAACAGTTCTGTGCAGTGTTCACAGTAGTCTGAGGTTTATATTTTTGGAGTGCAGATCACGCTACAGTTAGTTCTTCAACCACTGCTGGTTGGAGTCTGCTGAGCGTGTGTCCCTGCCTCATCCTTGACATTTTTCTCTAATTGGTGCTGCTCCATTCTATTTCAAATAACTCAAATCTATTAGTGTGACGTGCTTCCATCCGTATACAATACATTGGTAGCAAACACTATAGAAGTACACAAAGGGGCCTTTCAAAGATAGTGAACAGTTCTGTGCAGTGTTCACAGTAGTCTGAGGTTTATATTTTTGGAGTGCAGATCACGCTACAGTTAGTTCTTCAACCACTGCTGGTTGGAGTCTGCTGAGCGTGTGTCCCTGCCTCATCCTTGTCATTTTTCTCTAATTGGTGCTGCTCCTTTCTATTTCAAATAACTCAAATCTGTTAGTGTGACGCGCTTACATCCGTATGCAATACATTGGTTGCAAACACTATAGAAGTACACAAAGGGGCCTTTCACAGCTAGTGAACAGTTGTGTGCAGTGTTCACTGTAGTCTGTGAGGTTTTGATTTTTTGAGTGCAGATCACGCTCCAGTTAATTCTTCAACCACTGCTGGTTGTAGTCTGCTGAGCGTGTGTCCCTGCCTCATCCTTGAAATTTTTCTCTAATTGGTGCTGCTCCATTCTATTTCAAATAACTCAAATCTATTAGTGTGACGCGCTTCCATCCGTATACAATACATTGGTTGCAAACACTATAGAAGTACACAAAGGGGCCTTTCAAAGATAGTGAACAGTTCTGTGCAGTGTTCACAGTAGTCTGAGGTTTATATTTTTGGAGTGCAGATCACGCTACAGTTAGTTCTTCAACCACTGCTGGTTGGAGTCTGCTGAGCGTGTGTCCCTGCCTCATCCTTGACATTTTTCTCTAATTGGTGCTGCTCCATTCTATTTCAAATAACTGAAATCTATTAGTGTGACGCGCTTCCATCCGTATACAATACATTGGTTGCAAACACTATAGAAGTACACAAAGGGGCCTTTCAAAGATAGTGAACAGTACTGTGCAGTGTTCACAGTAGTCTGAGGTTTATATTTTTGGAGTGCAGATCACGCTCCAGTTAGTTCTTCAACCACTGCTGGTTGTAGTCTGCTGAGCGTGTGTCCCTGCCTCATCTTTGAAATTTTTCTCTAATTGGTGCTGCTCCATTCTATTTCAAATAACTCAAATCTATTAGTGTGACGCGCTTCCATCCGTATACAATACATTGGTTGCAAACACTATAGAAGTACACAAAGGGGCCTTTCAAAGATAGTGAACAGTTCTGTGCAGTGTTCACAGTAGTCTGAGGTTTATATTTTTGGAGTGCAGATGTAAGGTTCTGTGTATCTGTTTCTGAAACTCAGTTTGTTCGTCGGCCATTTTGCTTTCTGTTTTGCTGCAGCTATCTTGCCCTCAGTCAAGATGGAGTTTTCCAGCTTGCATGTTCCCGCCCTGATTCTCTCCGTTTGCTTCTTAAACAGCCACAGCTGAGCAATCAGTGCTTCAGAATCTAGCCTGCAGTGAACCTGTGTTCTGACTCCTGAAGCCTTGGACCTTGTACTCCAGCCATTCCTACTGAGGAACTCTGAAGCACTTGTGGACTCTGAACTCTGCTCTTGAGAGCCTCACGTTTGCATGGACTTGCGGTAACAGAGAAGAAGATCTGAATCTGTATTGGAGAGTTATTGCTGAGCTTAGATTACTCTGGCCTGCTGTGTCTCCTGCTTCTGTGTTTGCAACCTGTGTGTTTATTTTTGCCAATTTGTATGAAGCAATACAAGACTTTCTTTATCAACCTGTGTCTCAAGTATTTTCATCGCACCCAAGCACAAGACGCTATATGAACTGTACCACATACATTACAAGATTCTGAAGCCAAACGTTAGTGTCTGCTGGGTCTGGAAAGGCTTGTCTGCTGTACTGTGGATATCGGATGTCCGGTTGTACTTTCTGTGATGACAGTGGTTGTGACTTCTCACAACCATTCCAGGTGAGCAATTCCCTTAAGTCTTTTTTCTGCAGTGTTATCACAGGTAAACACTATTGTTTTTTTTTTTTTTCTTTTCTCTTTTTGTCTGCTGAAACTCTGGATATCAGATGTCTGGTTGAAAGCTTTCTGTGATGATAGTGGTTGTGACTTCTCACAACCATTCCAGGTGAGCAGTTCCCTTAAAGTTTTTTCTTTCTTCAGTGTTGCCACAGGTGAACACTATTGTTTTTTTTTTTTCTCCTCTTCTTCCAGTATCCTGTCTTAAAAGATCTGGAAAATGGAGGCCCGCATAAAGGAACTTTGCGGAGTGACTGATAATATCTTTGCAGATTTGCAGAATATAAAGACCCGTTTTACAAATCTTCAGGACCTAAATAATCACAATTTGCAAGTGGTTGGACAGACTACCCTGGATTTGCGAGCCAGGATTGAGGTTCTGGAGGGGCAAGTCCAGGCTCCTGCCGTGGCCCCGAGTTCTGGGATTCCCAAGTTGCCCCCTTTTCGTTTTGGTGGTGAACGTGAAAAATTCAGGGGATTTGTTAATCAATGCAATCTTTTTTTTTTCTGCACATGCTTCACAATTTCCTACTGAACGATCTAAGGTGCTTACTATAATTATGTTGCTTACCAACAAGGCTTTGATGTGGGCAAACCCTCTGATTGAGACTGAGGATGATTGTTTGAATCACCTTGATGATTTTATTTCAGCCATGGGGCAGGTGTTTGATGACCCCAATCGAGGTGCAACAGCTGAAGCAGCCATGTTAGCTTTGCGCCAAGGTAAGCACTCGGTAGCTGAATATGCCTTGGATTTCAGGAGATGGGCCCTTGATACCACCTGGGACAATTCCGCCAAAAAATCTATTTTTCGAAAGGGGTTATCCCCACTGATTAAGGATGAACTTGCTCGTGCCGACCCTCCCACTGCGTTAGGTGACTTTATTAACTACTGCATCCGTATTGATACTCGTTTAACTGAACGCAGGCAAGAGAGATGGTTCGAAAGCAATCGTACTAACCTTTTCCTACCTTCCTCTCCAGCTAAGGAACCTTTGAATAGGATTACATGGGAACCTGAACCTGAACCCATGCAGGTAGACTCTTTACTACGACGGGTTAGTGATGCACGCAAGGAACATCTTTTTAAGGAGAATCTATGTTTTTATTGTGGTAAGTCAGGGCACTTTATTATTAACTGCCCCAGCCGTTCTCGCAAGACTACTGCAGCACTCATTCATTGTGAGTGTTGCGAGAGGGGATCTGTCAGGTCCGAGCCTCAGGCTCCAGAGAGATCTGCAGCAACAGATCTTGATTTCTCGGACTTAAACTCCGTTACCTCTGAGGACGTTGACTATGTAAATGCTGCCATCTTTCAAGTTTCCTCAGCGGTGTCCCAGCTGAGTTGTAAAAAAAACAATTCTCACTGTTTTCTTTCCATCAAACTCTGGGTTGACTCAGCCTGGGTGTCTAGCTCTGCTATGATCGACTCAGGTGCAAGTGGAAATTTTATGGATGTCTCCTTTGCTCTGAAACAGGGAATACGTTCAGTGAAGAAGGCTACTCCAGTACAGATGGAAACTGTGGATGGCTCCCTGCTGACCTCTGGACCAGTGGATCAGGAAACAGAGCCTTTAAAGGTTCTTATGGGTAAAGATCATCAAGAGAAACTGTCCTTTATGCTTATCTCTTCTCCTCACTTTCCCATTATTCTAGGGCTACCATGGCTGCAGGCTCAGAATCCTACCATTAACTGGGAGACCAAGGAATTACACTTTCCAGAGAAACAGATGAGTCCAAAAATTTCAGCTTGCTCTGTTCCTAAAGGAACCATGTCAGTCCCTGAACTACCAGCTGTATACCAGGACTATGTGGATTTATGTGACAAGAAGAACGCTGACCAGCTTCCTCCTCACCGTCCATATGATTGTCCAATTGAATTATTGCCTGGAGCAGAGATACCTTTTGTAAGATCTACCCCCTGGCGGGGCCCGAGCTGAAGGCTTTAAAAGAGTACATAGACGAAAATCTAGCCAAGGGCTTCATACGCCCCTCTTCATCTCCTGCAGGGGCACCCATATTCTTTGTAAAGAAGAAAGATGGATCCCTGAGACCATGCGTAGACTATAGGGAACTCAATAAGGTTACTATTAGAAACCGTTATCCATTGCCTTTAATCCCTGAGTTATTGGAGAGAGTGCGACATGCCAAATTTTTTCTAAACTAGATCTTCGTGGAGCCTATAACTTAGTCCGTATTAGACCTGGGGATGAATGGAAGACTGCATTCAGGTCACGCTATGGACACTTTGAATATCTAGTTATGCCTTTTGGTCTGAGTACCGCCCCAGCCACTTTCCAACACTTGGTGAATGACATCTTCAGGGATCTCCTGGATACATTCGTGGTAATTTATTTGGATGATATTTTAATTTTTTCTAACTCCACAGAGGAACATCATGGACATGTGAGAATGGTCTTGGAACGTCTAAGACAAAATCATCTTTACATCAAGCTTGAAAAGTGTGAATTCCATAAGACCGAAATTCAATTTCTGGGGTATGTACTGTCTACACAAGGAATTAGTATGGATGGAAGTAAAACCCAAGCCATCAATGATTGGCCAAGTCCTAGAAATGTGAAGGAGGTACAGCGCTTCATCGGGTTTGCAAACTTCTATAGACGTTTCATTAGAAATTTCTCTGAGGTAGTGTCACCTATCACCCAACTTACCCGGAAAGAGTCTAAGTTCTCCTGGACTCCCAAGCCCAGGAAGCATTTTCCCGTCTAAAAGATAAATTTACCACTGCTCCTATCCTAGTACATCCCAACCCAGAGCTTGCCTTCATAATAGAGGTGGATGCTTCAGACTGTGCCGTGGGAGCTATACTCTCTCAGAGAACAGGTGAGAAGAATGTCTTGCATCCCTGTGCCTTCTTTTCCCAGCAGTTGTCTTCGGCTGAGAAGAACTACGATGTGGGCAATAGAGAGTTGTTGGCCATTATTGCCGCCTTCAAAGAATGGAGACACCTTCTTCAAGGAGCTGCACAGCAAATAGTTGTTCTGACAGACCATCGTAACCTTGAATTTATCAGGTCGGCTAAGTGCCTGACTCCTCGCCAGGCTCGCTGGAATCTTTTCTTAAACCAATTTAATTTTATTATTTCTTATAGACCAGGATCGCGCAATGGAAAGGCTGATGCACTCTCTAGGATTTACTCAGCAGAGACACGTCCAATTACTCCTCCTAAGACTATTCTTCCTGACTCTAGATTCCTAGGAGTGATTCATCATCAAGACCTAATTAAAGACATCAAGGAAGCATACCATGCGGATTCTTTTTTGGCTCAACCCCCAAGGGACGTAAGTCTTGTCTTTAAGAATGGTGTGTGGATTCTGGGACAACGTCTGTATATACCTGAAACAGTCAGATTGAGAGTATTGCAACTCATTCACGATTCCAAAATAGCCGGGCATAGAGGAATTCTAAAGACACAGGAATTTCTTTCTCTTTTTTTTGGTGGCCCACTTGTAGGAAGGATGTTTTGGACTATGTCACTTCGTGTGAGGTTTGTGCAAGATGCAAAACACCTCGCTCCTCACCAACTGGTCTGTTACAGCCTCTTCCCACCCCGTCCCGCCCGTGGGGATCCATTTCTATGGACTTCATTGTGGAATTACCAACCTCTCAGGGGAAGAACACCATTCTAGTGGTGGTTGACCGTCTAACAAAGGCAGCTCATTTTATCCCTTGTGTCGGCTTACCCACTGCAAAACAGACATCAGATTTGATGATTAAAGATGTGTTTCGCTTACATGGAGTACCGGATGAGGTTATTTCGGATCGAGGGGTGCAATTCACTTCTAGGTTTTGGCAAAATTTCTGTGCAGCATTGGACATTAAAGTAAACCTTTCTTCTGCTTTTCATCCCCAGACTAATGGACAAACCGAACGAACCAATCAAACCCTGGAGCAGTATCTCCGCTGCTTTATCTGCCACCTACAGGATGATTGGGTGGATCTACTTCCATTGGCTGAGTTCTCTTACAACAACTCTCAGAGTGCCTCCACTAAACAGTCTCCTTTTTACTCTAATCTAGGTTATCATCCTAACATTCTACCACGATTTCCCATAGAGACGCCTTTGCCAGCAGTGGCTGAAAGAGTCACGACTTTACAGAAGAATATGGATCTTCTAAAGGAGAATCTGGAATCGGCTCAGGAAAGGTACAAGAAGGCAGCAGATAAATTTCGTAAACCTGCACCAGCTTTTAAGGTAGGAGACCTGGTCTGGCTGTCAACCAGAAATCTTAAGTTAAGGATTCCATCGTCTAAGTTGGGACATAAGTACATTGGACCCTATAAAATCAGTAAAATTATAAGTGCCGTTGCTTGTCGTCTTCAATTGCCCAGAACTATGAGAATCCACCCTGTCTTTCATGTATCCCTACTAAAGGCTGCGACACCCAATACGTTTCCTGGACGTTCTTCTCCTTGCCCTGACCCAGTGCTAGTCGATGGTCAGGAGGAATTTGTGGTGGAAAGGATTTTAGATTCCAGGTTGTATAGAAATCAGTTACAATATCTGATTAAATGGCAGGGCTACCCAGTGGAGGACAACTCATGGGAGCCAGTCAATAACGTTAATGCTCCTCGCTTGCTCCGTCAGTTTCATCAGAGGTACCCACACAAGCCTGGTCTGAGGTCATCCGGAGGTTGTCCCTAAGGGGGGAGTAATGTAAGGTTCTGTGTATCTGTTTCTGAAACTCAGTTTGTTCGTCGGCCATTTTGCTTTCTGTTTTGCTGCAGCTATCTTGCCCTCAGTCAAGATGGAGTTTTCCAGCTTGCATGTTCCCGCCCTGATTCTCTCCGTTTGCTTCTTAAACAGCCACAGCTGAGCAATCAGTGCTTCAGAATCTAGCCTGCAGTGAACCTGTGTTCTGACTCCTGAAGCCTTGGACCTTGTACTCCAGCCATTCCTACTGAGGAACTCTGAAGCACTTGTGGACTCTGAACCCTGCTCTTTGAAAGACCCACGTTTGCATGGACTTACGGTAACAGAGAAGAAGATCCTGAACCTGTTGTGGAGAGTGATTGCTGAGCTTAGATTACTCTGGCCTGCTGTGTCTCCTGCTTCTGTGT
Organism: Oophaga sylvatica; assembly: GCA_033576555.1. Lineage (NCBI taxonomy): Eukaryota > Metazoa > Chordata > Amphibia > Anura > Dendrobatidae > Oophaga > Oophaga sylvatica. The sequence goes on along the minus strand of JARQOD010000006.1, from coordinate 225,944,034 downwards.
CTGCAAACTGTGTGACTATTTTGCCAACTTGTATGAAGTAATACAAGACTTTCTATATCAAACCTGTGTCTCATGTATTTTCATCGCACCAAGCACAAGACGCTATATGAACTGTACCACATACATTACAGCAGATCACGCTACAGTTAGTTCTTCAACCACTGCTGGTTGGAGTCTGCTGAGCGTGTGTCCCTGCCTCATCCTGACATTTTTCTCTAATTGGTGCTGCTCCATTCTATTTCAAATAACTCAATCTATTAGTGTGACGCGCTTCCATCCGTATACAATAATTGGTTGCAACACTATAGAGTACACAAAGGGCCTTTCAAGATAGTGAACAGTTCTGTGCAGTTTCACAGTAGTCTGAGGTTATATTTTTGGAGTGCAGATCACGCTACAGTTAGTTCTTCAACACTGCTGTTGGAGTCTGCTGAGCGTGTGTCCGCTCATCCTTGACATTTTTCTCTAATTGGTGCTGCTCCATTCTATTTCAATAACTCAAATCTATTAGTGTGACGCGCTTCCATCCGTATACAATACATTGGTTGCAAACACTATAGAAGTACACAAAGGGGCCTTTCAAAGATAGTGAACAGTTCTGTGCAGTGTTCACAGTAGTCTGAGGTTTATATTTTTGGAGTGCAGATCACGCTACAGTTAGTCTTCAACCACGTGGTTGGAGTCTGCTGAGCGTGTGTCCCTGCCTCATCCTTGACATTTTTCTCTAATTGGTGCTGCTCCATTCTATTTCAAATAACTCAAATCTATTAGTGTGACGCGCTTCCATCCGTATACAATACATTGGTTGCAAACACTATAGAAGTACACAAAGGGGCCTTTCAAAGATAGTGAACAGTTCTGTGCAGTGTTCACAGTAGTCTGGGTTTATATTTTTGGAGTGCAGATCACGCTACAGTTAGTTCTTCACCACTGCTGGTTGGAGTCTGCTGAGCGTGTGTCCCTGCCTCATCCTTGACATTTTTCCTAATTGGTGCTGCTCCATTCTATTTCAAATAACTCAAATCTATTAGTGTGACGCGCTTCCATCCGTTACAATACATTGGTTGCAAACACTATAGAAGTACACAAAGGGGCCTTTCAAGATAGTGAACAGTTCTGTGCAGTGTTCCAGTAGTCTGAGGTTTATATTTTTGGAGTGCAGATCACGCTACAGTTAGTTCTTCAACCACTGCTGGTTGGAGTCTGCTGAGCGTGTGTCCCTGCCTCATCCTTGACATTTTTCTCTAATTGGTGCTGCTCCATTCTATTTCAAATAACTCAAATCTATTAGTGTGACGCGCTTCCATCCGTATACAATACATTGGTTGCAAACACTATAGAAATACACAAAGGGGCCTTTCACACCTACTGAACAGTTGTGTGCAGTGTTCACTGCAGTCTCTGCGGAATAACCACACTTAGACCTTATAACTTTTCTGACTTTCTTTATCAATCTACCAAGATGAAGAAGGCAGGGAGTAAGGCACGTGGTCGTGGCCGTGGAGTTTCAGCAGTGAGAGGACGTGGGGATTCTGTGGCTGCTGCCGCCCCCAGTGACACAGCATCCACCAGTTTTCCCCGTGAGCGTTCCTTTATGCGCCCTTTTGTAGGAGCTCGGCGTACCCCCCTGCTGCGGGAAGAACAAATTGAAGCCGTTGTTGGTTGGATGGCAGCCAATGCATCGACTTCAATTGCTTCTATATCCTCTCAGGACCACAGCACTGTTGAGCAACCATCTGTCTCTTCACCGCCTGCCAAATTGCCCAGGCAGTCAGAGAGTTCTGTACAGGAGCCAGCTGAGTCTCTGCTTCTGTTCTCAGAATCTGTTGGCTTGCAAACAGGGGCCCAGCCAAGCAGCATTCTGGAATGTGAAGAAGAGGGAGTATGCAGTGATGCACAACAGCTGTGTCTCTCTGAATCTGAAGAGGCGGGTGAGCCAGTGCTGATGGTCAGAACACCGCAGAATGCATCTGATGATGATGAGACTCAGGTGCCAGTTTCTGTTGAGCATGGTGCTGGCCAGACCACCCAACAGCAGCAGGTGTTGGAAGAGGGTAGTGGAGATGATGAGGTCCAAGACCCAACATGACGTGAGGAACAGGAAGGTGGTGGGAGCAGCTCTGAGGAAGAGATTGCCCCAACGGTCCAAACAGGAGGGAGAGGTAGGCTGCAGACTCGGTTGCCTGTAGCCTCCAGTTTGGCACCTGTTCGGAGCAGTTCTCTTCCAAAAGTCAAAACGGGCGCTCCCAGGACTTGCACTGCGTGGTCCTTTTTTGACACACTTGCAGATGATATTTGCTATGTCAAATGCAAGCTGTGTAATCAAAAAGTAAAAAGAGGTAAAAGTGTCAGTAACCTCAATACCACTAATATGTGGAAACATGTGCGGACAAAGCACGTAGTTGAGTTACAAAGACACACTGGAGATGTAGGCCAACCTACAGCAGCACCTACATCTTCAGGTCGTGTTGGAGCCTCTTCCTCCAGCTCACACACAGCTGGTTCGGCTTCCTCACAGGATCGCTATGGAATAACCTCGGTCACTGTTGTCCAGAGACAAAGTGTTATTCCACCCACAGCAGCAAGTTCCCTGTCATCCTCACACTCCCAGGCCACAAAACAGCCATCGGTAGCACAGGCATGGGATAAAAGACGGCCATACTCGGCAAACCATCCACGAGCACAGGCTCTGAATGCTGGCATTGCAAAACTCCTGTCCCTTGAAATGCTGTCATTCAGGCTGGTGGAGACTGACAGTTTCCGTAAATTAATGGCATTGGCAGTCCCACAATACAATGTGCCAAGCCGATTTTATTTCAGCAGGCAAGCCGTCCCTGGTCTGCAAAAGCATGTTGAGGGAAAAATTAAACATGCGCTACTAAACTCCGTCAGTAGCAAGATCCACCTGACCACCGATGCGTGGACCAGTACCCATGGCCAGGGACGATACCTTTCCCTCACTGCCCATTGGGTCAATGTTGTGGAGCCAGGTACAGATCTTGCGAGTGGCGCTGTATGTGTTCTGCCAACTCCAAGGATTGCAGGAATCAAGTCTGTACACATTGACTCCTCCTCCTACTCCAGTTCCTCAGAATCATCCTTGCAGGAGCCGTCACGGTCTACCTCCACATGGACTCGTGAACGCTTACATGTTGCGACCGATATGAGCACAGCCGTGGCCAAACGTCAACAGGCCGTCCTGAAATTAATTTCCATGGGGAACCGAAGCCACACAGCGCAGGAGCTCTGGAATGCCATCAAGCAGGAGAGCGACGTGTGGTTTTTGCCAGCGAATCTCCAGCCAGGCTTGGTAGTGTGTGACAATGGCTGAAATCTGGTGGCAGCTCTGGCCCTTGGCAACCTCACTCACATACCATGTCTGGCACATGTGCTCAACTTGGTCGTGCAGAGTTTTTTGAGGGACTATCCGGATCTTGATGCACTGCTGCACAAGGTCCGCCTAGAGTGCGCTCACTTGCGACGTTCCAGCATGGCCAGATCGCGCATTGCAGCTCTGCAAGTCAGATTTCGCCTTCCTGAACATCGCATCATATGTGACGTACCCACCAGGTGGAATTCCACGTTACATATGTTGGAGCGGTTGTGTGAGCAGCAGCCAGCAGTAATGGAGTATCAGCTGCATCAGGCGCAATCAACTCGCAATTTGCGCCGTTCACACTTCACCACTACTGAGTGGGCCTCTATGAAGGACATCTGCCACGTTTTGCGTGCGTTTGATGAGTCAACGCGGATGGCGAGTGAAGATTATGCACTAGTCAGCCTGACTGTCCCCCTTATCTGCCTGCTTCAAAAAACACTGCAAGCACTAAGGGATGAGGTTTTGGAAGAGGTGGAGGATGAGGAGTCACAAATTCCATCACCTTCTGGACAGTCAGCGCAACGTGGTTCCTCACAAAGGGCTGGCAGGGCTCACTTTGTGAGGAGGATGAGGAGGAGTCAATGGAGGAGGAAGACATCGCTCCAGAGGGAGGTACACAACGCTCTAGTCAGTATGTAGAGCGAGGGTGGGGTGATGCAGAGCAGGCAGAGATGACGCCTCTTGCAGGGGACAGCGTTTCTTGGCCAGTTGGGAGTCTGCAGCACATGGTTGATTTCATGCTGCAGTGCCTGAGAAACGACCGCCGCATCGCCCACATTCTCACCACGTCTGATTATTGGGTGTACACCCTCCTAGACCCTCGCTACCGGGACAACTTACAAAGCCTCATCACACCGTTGAACCGGGAGAGTAAAATGCGGGAGTACCAAGACACACTGGTGCAATCCATAATGTTCTCCATTCCAGCCGAGAGCACTGCTGCTGCTACTGCTTTACAAAGCAGCTCTATGCGTCGAGGCAGTGGAGACAGCTCTGCAACAAGAGGGAGCACAAGCAGCGCCTCTGCACAAGGCAAGACCAGTATGTTCCAAATGTGGCGAAGTTTTGTGGCAGCGCCACCAATGTATTCACCATCCGAGACGGCTCCAGTCAGCAGGAGGCAACGTTTCCGTAAGATGGTGACAGACTACATGTCTTGCCCTCTCAGTGTACTCCAAGATGGCTCTTCCCCATTCAAGTTTTGGGTCTCTAAGCTGGATACATGGCCAGAGCTTAGCCAGTATGCTGCCAGTGTATTATCGGAGCGCGTCTTTAGTGCTGCAGGTGGTGTACTAACAGACCGTCGCATGCGACTATCCTCCGATAATGTAGACCGGCTTACTTTTCTGAAAATGAACAAGGCATGGATCTCGCCTGAATTTGCCTGTCCGGTTTACGATTAAATAACTGGTTGGCAACGTTATCCATGTCTCCTGTTATGTTCATCTTTCTACCACCTGAACTCTACTCCCTGGGCTACAACACTGCCAGTTGCTGCTCAGAAGTGTCGTGTCCACAGACCAATACACTAGCTATAGTGTTAGTGGGATTCAGTAACGCCAGCTGTTCCCCTGCTGTGTGTCCGGCAAGAAGTCTCCTGTTCCCTACACATGCATAGAAAAACCCATGTCGAACATGCTCCAAATAGGGAAGAGCCGTCACCCTGATTGTTATGCTTAAAACAGGAAAGATTGAAGTTTTCAAGGCCTAAAATGATAAATTTTAATAAGAAATATTAATTTGTCATCACAGCGCATATCTGCACATGGCTAGTAGAAATGGTAACAAAAACTAAAACATAGTGTTTACTTTTTGAAATTAATGCATAAAAGTACATTTCATAATTATCAATTAATGCTTCTTAAGGAATGTTATCTGTACCTGTAAGATAATGCAGTCAATGGATGTACGAATCATAAACATCATCATCATCATCCTCACGAGTTATATTTATGACAGACATAATAAAATACACAGACTGAGGACAACTGTAACTTCACACACCATATATGAAATGGCCAGCATCTAAACCTGGTAATAATGCGCAATAATAAATAATTACATCTAGAAAGTGCATCATGCATACTGACAATAGGTAGTTAGACCAGCAAGTGCTGGTGAAACAACCACAACAGATATAAATTAATAATGTTATATAGGTATCACAGTGCATAGCTACTCATGGACAATGTCGATCTAATACTGTACCTCAATAAAGGCAGCGTCACCCATCATGCTTGTTTGTCTTGTAGATTGTTGAAGAGGGAACGTGCTTGTTTTGTTGCTCATAGGTGGAGTTTTATACAGTAAATGATTACTGCTGTCGTATTTTTTGCGTCCCTAGGGCAGAATAACGCTGCGTAACGTCACATTTTAGAGCGAGTCATATAATAGACACACGCTACCCTACCCGTGACAGTAGGAAGGTAGTGTTGCCGGATAAATCCTTGCTCAACCAGACATGCTTTTACCCTCTTCAACACTGTACAAGCAAAAAATGCATGATTGCAGTCGCAGCCTTTATTGACGTACAGTATAACATCGCCATTACCCATCAGAGGCTGGCCACTGTCTGATACAGACATAGTATATACCTTTGCTATCCGTAGCCTTTGTTTCACCTCCACTTGCAGGCACCCACTTAAATTGTGACAATGCATAATGTTTTTTTTAAATGTTTATTTTTTATCGTACATTATTGCGTCATCACATTGATGAGTCCATGCTGGACATGTAATAAATGCTGTCCGAAGTAACAATTTTCGTAACTGAAATAATTAAAATCTGTGTGACTGTCACATATAAATTGTAATGATGATGATGAGTGACTATTACAAAATCCATTGTCTTCACTATGTTATGGTTTAACATAGCGTTCCTTACGCATCATTCCTAAATACAAAAATGGACTTTTATTCAGAAATTTACAACACTATATTTTGTAAAATAAATTTTGAGTGGTGTGTTGTTCCATTTCTTGTTGCCATGTGCTTATATGCGTTTATATTTTAAGGGTGTTTATTTTTATTCTTGGAATTGAAATTCATCATTTTATTGTCCTAGTAAACCTTCATTTTTTCTTGTTTGAAGTACATACATTTGCAATGGCCATGTAACAAGGCAATAACTCAATATTTTATTTCAAAACCCTTCTTGACCCTGGGCTTCAACACCGCCAGTTGCTGCTCAGAAGTGTTGGATGCACAGATCAAAACAATTGCTGATGTATTTGTGGGGTTCAGTAACGCCTGCTGTTCCCTGCTGTGTGTCTGGCAAAATTACTGCTGCTAACTCCAAATTAAACTGCCAACATCTCATACTAGGCCTCTACAGCCTCCGTGACCCTGGGCTTCAACACCGCCAGTTGCTGCTCAGAAGTGTTGGATGCACAGATCAAAACAATCGCTGATGTGTTTGTGGGGTTCAGTAACGCCTGCTGTTCCCCAGCTGTGTGTCCGGCAAAAATTACTGCTAGCTAGCTACACATGTTGAAAAAAACATGACATGTCTAAGTGGCTAGTGCTACACATAGATATGAGGCTACACCCTTATTTCTAAGCTGTAAACAAGTGAAACGTAACCTTTAAAACCATAAAATGATTAGTCTTTGTCACAAATCTGTAACAAAATAATTGTGACATATTAGTGCAGATATGCACATGTCGAACACAAATGCTAACACAAAAGCCTACTTATGCTATAGTTTACTGATGGTGAACCTTGTCACTCCATAACTTAGACAAATCCAACTCACATCATGCCTCAAATGCTGCAATGTTGGAAGTGCATAATATGGGTTGAACTTTGACAACAGCTGCAGTGTGAAGGTTAGCCTTCAGTGTTCTTGGCTTTTAAATAAAAGCATACAAGTAAATATAATAATCCATTGTTGATTAAGGGACGTGATGTACACCTGTAATATTGTGCAAACAATGCATGTAGGACTAGTCCTCTTCAACATTACTTATATTTGTGTCATTTGAAAAAATACATATTTAATTACAAATTTAACACCCCATATCATAAAGGTCCATTATGTAAACATGAGAATCGTTAACAAAAATCATGCATTACCTTGTTAAAGTCAATAGTACATAGTCACAATAGCAAAATATATACCTGCAAGTGGTGCTGAAACAACGACAACTGATAGAAAAGGTGAATGATATCTAGTTATCAGACTGAATAGCGACACCTGTACAATGTCGATATAATACTGTACCTTAAAAAAAGGCTGCGTCACACCTCACACGCATTTTTCTTGTAGCTTCTTATGTAATAGGGAACATGCGTGTATGTTTCATCATAGGTGCATGTTTACTGAGTAAAGCAGTCATGACAACGCCTTTGTGTTGTAGGTACGCTAGCGATGATGAACGATGCGCAACCTGAATGTTAGTCTGCGTCATAAGACGCACAAACACTCCACTACCCAACGCGTCACAACAGGAAGGCAGTCTGTGCGTCCAAACAAAGGCGCAAGCATACATGCACGTACCCTGTTTATAAAGCTATATAAAAAAATTTATGTAGTAGTGACGCACACTTTATTGGGTACAGTATTACATCACCATTCACCATCTGTGGCTATGCAGTCTCATCTATATATACCTTATCTATCGGTTGTCATGCTTGCAAGTCCACAGTCAGGCATAAATAGCAATTTTCACTATGCACTATGCACTTTTTAAAGGTTATGTTTGTTAATAAAAATGATTATTGGCACATATTATGAGTATTACATGATGGAAATTTGATATATTTTTGTAAACTGTTTAGTGACATTATTCAGCAAATGTAACGTTTTATGAATGTCACAGATAACTTGTAATGCTGATGATGTTTTGAAGTCAGACATTCATTGTCTATACAATAAAAATGGTGTACATACTGTTACTTATCCATCATTAATGGATTCTGATATGTACTTGTATGCTTTTATTTACAACCGTATAGCAGATTCCTTAACCAATTTTTTTTGTGGTTTGCATTGCTTTTCAACATGTTAATGTATGCGTTTATGTTTGTCAATTCTTTATTTATATTGAATTTTTTTAACTAAAATCATCATCTTATGGTAGTAAAGGTTATCTTTCTCTTGTTTGGAGTATAGACATTTTTAATTGACAGGTAACAAGGAAAATACTTGATCTAGTATTTAAAAATCCTCCTTGACCCTGGGTTCCAACACCGCCAGTTGTTGCCTGGAAGTGCTGTTAGCACAGTCAACACTTGCTCCTGTGTTACTGGGGTTCAGTAATGTCAGCTGTTCCCCTACTGTGTCATGGAAATGTATATGTATTCCATATATTCAAAGTATATTCACATATATATATATATTTACAGTTCACAGTTAGATAGATCTCACTTGCTAAAAATCCTGTGCTCATGCCAGCTATAATCAGTAATTTTAAACGAATCCGGCCTTCATAAGGCCTTCATAAGGAACAAGTACATGGAGTCTTATTAGATATCTGTTGTTTACCTTATATTCATGCAAGACAACTAGGTCAAAAGAATATAAAACAATAATTCTGCAACTTCAGCTCTTTTATCATGATTATCATAATTATCATATTTACACTAGAACAGCCAATAATCTAGCAGCTTTTAATTGTATGTTAATTGACTAACCAGACCCTTTTTGTAAACGTATAAAACCTTGAATGAATAATAAATGTATGTCTTTGACGAACTGCTATACTGACACTTTTGTGTGGACAGTCTCATTTCGTTCTGAGCGCTCAAAAAGACATTAAATAGAGATTTGGAAAAGCAAGCAGCAAACACGGAAGGATAAATTCATCCTAATTAAATTTCCATAACAGTGGCGCCTGCACGAGGGGCATTGGACGAAACGCACGAGGACCCGGCCGACCGGAGAGACGGGGGTGTTGGCCCTGGCCTTGGCACACGGGACGGAGACTGCAGCTCCATAAGTAAGGTACGAAAACTCTGTCATCTTACCTGAATGTTCCCTGTGCCTAGTCCTAGCATACACTTCCAGCCGGTCGGACGTGGTCATCACCGCATTCCCAGGTAGTGTAAAAAGTCCATACCCTTATCCAAAAGCCCTGGGATATAAGCCGAGTTGTTTGCTGCTGTGCTGTATATGTTTCATGTTTTATGTGAACCGGGAGAAAGTTGGAACGGTGACTGTGTTTTTGCTTGCTGATTTCTGGGGGCTGTATAGCAAAAGACAAATTGCTGGAAAAGTTCTCACAATAATCGTCCACGCACCGGGAGGCCATCCCAGTCAAATCAGACGTGGATAGTGAGAATTTTGATTAAGGCTATTGCAGATTACTGTGACCGGCGCACCGGCCAGGGCGTACGGTACAGAGAGCGATAGACCTCGAGCCTCACCGCGCTCAGTGCAATTGGTGAGTTATCAGTTACCAGAGCAGCTTGTATGGGTCACAGATCATCAAAAGAGGGATTCGTGTCAACTGTCTGTATCAGGTACTGTCGCTTTAAATCACATCTCCGTGCGCTCTGTCAGTACCTCATTCACTGCTGGCTGTAGCAGCGAGAAAACCCCTTTGACCCCCCCTCCTCTGCTAATCACGTGGTTACATCTGTGTCCTGGTTTTGATCTTTTTTAAGCTAGATTTTTTTATTGGTTACAGGTTTTAACGTGAAAAATCTCAGGCATTCAGACTGAACTATATTCATTTTTTGCTATTCTGAGGAATAATATATATATATTTTTTTTACGTGATTTCAGTGTCTGGAGAGACAGCAAGCAGAGATATAAGGGAGGGGGGAAGTGCTGGCAGCAGCCAGCTGACATGCCAGAGGGCGGTAGGAAAAAAGCCTACGCTACCAGACAAAACCTTTGTTTTTTATCATTTTACAATCAGTTTTTTCCACCTCTTTTCTGTTTTTTTAATTAGCTGTTTTAGTAACAAGGGTTGTTTTTCAGAGTTTTATGATTAATACAGTTTTTTCTTTTCTCCCCTTTTTGGTGAATTTATTTATTTTTTTTCCTTTTCTAGAGTTTTTTTACTAAATCTAACTTTTGTTTTTAAAGTTTTCTTTTAAGTACATTTTTAAATAATTTTGGAGAGTTTTTTTTTTTTTTCTAAGTTTTATTCTCCAACCTTTTTTTTTTCTTTCTCCTTTACCAGCCTGCTTTAGACCAAGGTCACTCCACAGATAAGGAGAATTACAGGCTGAGGGAGAGAGCACACACAAACTACGCAGCGGTTTGACTAGCCCCTCCCGTCGGGCATTCGGTGAGGACGCACAAGAATCAGAGTGCAGCAGTTTTCAGATTTTTAAATCACCTTTGTTGAATAGGTTTTTGGAATAGACACAGTACGTGAGAATCGAAGGGCTAGGCATGTGAATAGAAGGTCAGAGTATGTGAGAAGCAAATAGACAGGCAGCCTTTACGCTGCATAATGAAATGTTTTTTTTTTCTTGTTTTTGGTTATTTGAAAGGTAACGGGAAAGTTTGTTAATAGATTACCATCTGCTATAAAAGAGCAATGGTGCATCGTGTAGAAGGTACAGCAAGTTAATTTGAACGGACCAGGAAGTGATTTTTTATGTGAATAAGTTTGAAAAGGTGTTTAATCGTCTGTGAGAAAAAGATCACTGACATGTCACAAGAGCAGAATTCAGAGTCACACACATCACATGTCCATCATGTGGAGACACGGGAAAGGTGTAGGCTGCTCTCATTGAGTAAGGAGCCTTGTACAGGGAAAAACGCTCCCCGCCTCTCTCCACAGGGAGAAGGCATTTTTGTTTCAACCATCCCCTCTCAAGAGTCACAGGGGGGACACCCTCTCCTTTTTCTTCTCTCAGTCCCTTTCTCCTTCTTCTTCAGATTTTTCTCCTCTTTCCTCGCTGCCATCCCTCTCATTCCTTCTTTCTCCTCCCTCACATCTCTGACACATCCATTTTTTTCATCTTCCTCTTCTTCTATCTCTTCCTCTCTAACTCTCAAATCTTCTTCTTCATCTTCTTTTACTTCTCCCCCTCCATCTTTCTCCTCTCTCTCTCCTCCATCTTTCTCTCTTTTCCCCCTTTCACTCTTCTCTCCCTCCCCTCTTTCCTTTTCCTCCCTTTCTCCTCCCACACCACACCCACCTGCTCATGCTTGCTCTTCTCCTTCCTCCTCCTCTCAGGCACACTCCACCTCTTCTTCACCCTCCCCTCCATCTCTCTCCCCTCCTCTTTCTCTCGCTCCTCCCTCACACCTCCCTTCTCTTCCTCTTTTTTCTACTTTGTTATCAACTGGGTCAACGCCCAATCCAACCAATGTGGTGTCCCTGTATTCAGTGTCTCCAGCACAGGGCACCCTGTCTATCCCAAGCACAGTACAAACATTGCCAGTCATTATATCAGGAGAAGAAAGTGCAGATCTCCCTACACAAAACGCTACATGTAGCCCCCAGACACAACAGCCACAGCTAGGGCTTCACAGGGGGGTGGTATAGCTACAGGGCTGCTAGCATGGAACCATGACACTGATGCACCGCAGCTTCAGCAAGGAAGTGGGAAATCCCCATGCAGCAAGACAATTTTAAAGCCCAAATCTCACCCAGTGTATACACCAAGTACACCATGTCACTTCTTATCTGATGAAGATGAAGATGCAATGTCACACATGCTGCCCAATACTAGGGAAGAAAACACACAAGCACCAATAGAGCAGGGACAGGTAGAGGCACCATCCTATGAGCCCTTCATCCCAAGCCAGGTGATCAGTATGCTGCCAGACCCAGGGATACACCCATGCCATTTTGCCAAAAAATGCAGCAGATCCAGCGAACGTATGCAGCAGCCTGGACTGATCTCTGGACCGTAATGGAAATAAAAGCAGGTGATGCATTCTGGCCAATTATGAGAGAACACTTCAAACTTCCAACAGAGTTAGATGCGTATGCCTGGGAGACAGGACCAAAGCTAATTGAGCAACTCAGAGAATGGGCCAAAAGCAGACTGACAGGACAAACTCTCAGCCTACATGTCACGAGTCAAGACAAGACAGAGTCTGTGGAGAAGTTCCATGACAGAGTAATGCAAGTGTTTCAAGATTTGGGCCTCATTACCCATGATCAGACACACAGACGGATGTTGGCACATGCTTTTGTGCATGGACTGAGAGAACCAATCAGGAAACCACTGGTAGCAGCCAGGCCTGAGTACACGTCAATAGCAATGGATACCCTGCTCACAGTAGCAAAAAGGATTGAGTCCCGCCGGGACAGAAGGGATGTCAAGTGTTACAACTGTGGCGAGTTTGGTCATTTCCGGAACCGGTGCAGGACACTGACTTCACCCAGAAAAAGAAGAAACACAGAAAGCAGTGAAGAACCCCATCCATAGGACAAGAGCACACCAAGTCCACAGGGAACCCCACCAGTGGGACCAATATCCTGAGAGTGGATGGCGTAGTCAGATCTTTTCTTGTGGAACTCCGCAACCTCACCTATCTATCAGAATCTTCTGCTTCCTGCATGGGAATTGATGGTCAAGTCAGATATTTCCAGATTATGAAGCCCCTGAGCGTGTGGACTCAGCCAGAACACTCCATCATGTCCCGGTTTGTTGTGTCAAAGACCTGCACCCTCAACCTATTGGGCGTGGACTTACTGCAGAAGCTGAAAGCGACCAGAGTGTTCCAGGAAGATGGGACCATGACACTTTCTTCACCCCTGACCCAAGAAGAAACAGGAACCTCAAACAACCACACTGCAGACCTATCACAGGAGGTGCTGGACATAGTACCAGAAAAGCCACTCCATCACCCAGAGTCAAGATGTCTCTGACCAAATGAAGGTCTAAGTGAACTCGCCTAAGAAGACGGCCTGAGAACTTTGACATTGGCCAGGATATTCAACTCAAGAAGGACCCTACTCGCTTCATGGAATGGCAACACCTCATCCAGCTCTAACGCCAGAGGTTCATCTTTTGCAAGCACCAGGAGGTGCCCCCTGCAATCAACCAGTTCACTCAGGCCCTAGACCGGAAAAAGGCCACTCAGCTCTTCAAACTTGTGCACAAATACTGACCTAAGACCGAGCTGGAGAAAAAGAAACTACTGATGGCCCGTGCTGAGAGAAAAGCAGCCGTTTAAGGAGACGTCCCAACAAGAAGACCCCCTGTGACCAGAGCAGGTGCTAACACAGTGACTGTCTTGGTGGAGAACAAGAAAGCCAGCTGGTCGTCATCTCTCATGATGTGGATCCTAGTAGACGGCTTGTTTTCTCACCAGCTCTGTGCCGGGAGATGGGAGTCCCCTGCAGCATACTGAAGGACAAGGCCAAACTGGGCTGCCTCGCCCATCGGAATCAATCCCAGCTTTCCACAGTGAAGAAAAAGACTGTAAACCCCACTGAGTTCAGAATGGTGCAAGGCCTGGAGGCCGAAAAAGAGGCTACGGTATTTGAAACCCCAACAGTGCTGAACCATCACACTCTGCTCTCAAGAGTCCCAGTCACCGCAACGGTATTCACGGTGATCAACCTGGCCAGTACCTTCTTCAGTGTTTCCCCTCCACCTGGAGGCCTGCTTTCCCGCACCAGTGCAGTGCATATGGACAATGTTGCCTCAAGGTGCTCAAAACAAGCCCTTCAAGTTTCACCAAGACAATGTCCTCCATCCTCGTCAACTGGATTGCAGAATATGCAAGAGTCACTCTTCTACAACACGTGGATGACCTTCTCTTTTGTGTGGTTGACATCGACACCTGCACAGTCTATTCCTTGTTCTCTCCCACTCTACCTGGAAGAACAGCAACGTAAGGTCTGGAAGAACAAAGTCCAGTGATGCCAGAAGCAAGTTACATCCCTGGGACACTGTATTGCCCACCAGACGAAACACATGTCAAAAGACTGGAAGACCACTGTGGAGAAGATGGCTCCCCCAACAACTCCAAGAATGCTGCAGGCCTTCCCTGGTCTAGTGTCGTATTGCAGAACCTGGATCCCTGATGCCTCAGTCCTAATGCAGCCTCTGTACGCTTGCATCAACGCAACCCCGCTCCTTCTATCAGACGCAGCCTTCAACCCATTCAGGAGATTGGAAGAACTCCACAGTCTCAGCGCCAATACCAGGCCTACCTGACTATGAAAAGTCTTTCCGTCTACCTGATGGAAGAAAGAAGGTCATGCTACTGGAGTCCTGGCACGGATTCACGGGGGAAAACAGAGACTTTTAGGCTGCCTCTCAGCCCGCTTGGATCCAGTTACAAGAAGAGCACCCTCCTGCCTGATGGCAGTATCTGCAGCACACACCCTTCTGGACAAGGTTGCTGACATCACTCTTGGACAACCACTGGAAACTCTCACTCCACATGACATCTTGGTAATCTTCAATCAAGCTCAACCAACAGTAATCTCCCCACCGCCAGGCATCTTTGTGGCGCCTCTATTGCCTTTGTCTCATAATGTCACCGTCTCCAGACCTACAGTCCTCAGTCCGGCCACTCTACTCCCACTCCCAAGGGGGGATACTTGGATGGCTCCAGATTTGCAGATGATGAAGAAGTTTCAACACAGGAAGTGCAGTGACCAGCAATCAAGAAATCCTGTGGTCCAGAAGTCTGTCACCTAGCCTGTCAGCCCAGGAAGCAGAACTGATAGTGCTGACGAAGGCCTGCCAGATGGCAGAAGGCAAGACTGCAAACATCTACATGGACTACAGGTACTTGCATGGCATAGCACACGACTTTAGACCCATCTGGGCTACAAGGGACTTCATCACAGCAAACGGGACAACCGTGAAGCATCATGGAGCCTTCAGGGACCTACTGGGTATACTCCAACTTCCAAAATGGTGGCAATTTGAAAAATCAAAGTGCATGGAAAACTGAGAACAGAAGAGGCGTGAGGCAATAACATGGCGGACATGGCAGCCAAAGAAGCAGCCAAAAGAAGACAACATGGAGAAGTGGGAGAGGTCGTAGAGCCGGACGGCTACTACATGACGACTGAAGACAAGAAACCTGACAAAGAGACGTCCTGGAATCTGCTCAAGAAGTTACAAGACCAAGCTCCAAAAGGAGAAGAAGAGCTGAATGGGAAAGAAGCAACACGTGAAGAAGGAAGGCTATCAATAATAGACTTCAAACTCTGCCTACCACAAAGTATGCACCCTATGGTGGTCCAATGGGTACATGGACCCACATCCACATATCAAAGACACAGATGAATGATCTGATTGGTGCTTACTGGTTCGCTTCAGGGATCTCCACCCTAACAGCCAAATTCACCAACAGCTGTCTGACCTTTGGCAAATGCAAGCCTGGATGTATGGAAGAAAGTCCCCCTCACCTCATCTGGAAAGACCACTCTACCAGCTTCAAAGGATCCAGATAGACCACATCCAGATATCGCCAAGTGAAGGATTCAAATACGCCATTGTGGTCAAAAGAAGTATTTTCAAGATGAACAGAAGCCTTCCAAGTCAGCAAAGACTACTGCAACAAAGCTACTTTCGGAAAATAGTGTGCAGATACGGGGCTCCAGAAATGATAGAAAGTGATCAGGGACCCGCATTCACAGCAAATCTGACACACGAGACCCGATTAGCAGTAGGGTCAGACTTAGGCCTACACACTCCTTACCACCCCCAGAGCAGCAGGAAGGTAGAAAAAAACTGAACGAAACACTTAATAGAATGCTGAAAAATTGCCCAAAAGACACGCAAACCATGGCATGACACACTCCTAATTGCACTGTTTAGCGTAAGGCACACTCCCAGAGACCCAGAAAAGCTGTTTCGTGCCTGCATCTTCTGCTAACAGATAAGACATTTTCTTCTTTTAGTTTTTTTGGTGCTTGCAGTTTAGTTCAGCCACTGTTGTTTGTTCATTTGCCTTTTCCAGTTTTT
Source organism: Oophaga sylvatica (assembly GCA_033576555.1). Taxonomy (NCBI): domain Eukaryota; kingdom Metazoa; phylum Chordata; class Amphibia; order Anura; family Dendrobatidae; genus Oophaga; species Oophaga sylvatica. The sequence goes on along the minus strand of JARQOD010000006.1, from coordinate 225,927,806 downwards.
TCAGTGGTTGCTGTTTAGTTTTTGTTACACCAGAGAACTAATTTAGGTGGTAGAGGTCGTGTGATCTCAGGTGTTTTTGTAATTAGTAGAGTTGGTACTTTTCAGGGATTTTTGGGGTTGCAGTAAGTGCCTTTCCTATCCTTTTCTATTTAGGAAGTTTGGGCCCCAACGTTTGCTCATACTATTTTCTGTCTGTGTCAGTATTTCCTCTTGTCTAACCGCCATTACATGTTTGGGGGCTTTCTATGTTCTTTGGGGATCTGCTCCGGGGCAGATAGGTTTCCTTTTTCTATCTTTAGGTGTAGTTAGCTCCTCAGGCTGTGACGAGGCGTCTAGGACCAACGTAGGAACGCTCCACGGCTGCCTTTAGTTGTGGTGGTTAGTCAGGGTACTGCAATCCCATGGATTCCAACCTCTCTGGTGTATTGCCTTTTTTTTGCCTGCTCTCCTCAGCTACCAAATCATAACACTTATGTAATTGAATTGGTCAAAAACTAATGTCCATTCTCGAGTTTTTCTCTTCACTGCCAGATTTGATGATCCTGTCCAAGAGCCCCAGATGACACCAACCTCTGTGTAACTAGAGGGAAAGCCTGTTTGGATCCACGTATCGCATTGCAAGGAAGCTACCGTACCAGGAGAGACACCTAAGCCATGAAGGATGTCGTGGATGCTCTGACTGACCAGACAGATGACCTACTTGATGAGTTCAAGGCCAGAGACCAAGTTAAAGCAGGATTTGAGTCACTATTGCCACTAGTAACTATAAACAAAAATGTTGATTGGATAAATTACATCTATTATAACCAGCAGAGATTTGTTAACTTCACCATAGATGCTGTAAAAAGTTTGGCAGCACAGTTAGGCCCCACTTACATTATGGCATTCCAGAATAGAATGGCTTTGGATATGATTCTAGCTGAGAAAGGAGGTGTTTGCAAAATGATCAAAGACACCTGTTGCACCTACATCCCAGACAACACTGGCCCAAATGGTAAAGTCACAATGGCAATACAGAAACTTACTGAGTTATCAGAGGAACTGAAACAGAACTCAGGTGTCACTGACCCATGGGATCGATACTTTGGGTGGATGAGTGGGTGGCAGAAAATGTTGGCACAGGTTGGGACAGTCATTATGGGGGGTCCTCATTTTTGCATTAATTACTGGTTGCTGTGTAATTCCTTTATCTGCAGGAAAATGGAAAAAACTGTTCAAGAGACAACAAATTTGATGCCACTCACCATCTTGGACCTCGCACCAGTCCGAATGGAACTGCCTGGCTTGACCAGATCTCCGAACTACCTCCAGACTGAGAATACACATCCTTGATGAAACATCCTATCAACTATGAGATTATGATTGCAAACACATAAACCCCCGACAGGGACAGTCCTCCTGACCTCCCATTTGCGAAAAGTTTGTATTCGGTGGGGGAGGCATGTACTAGGGGTGTCTCAACTCGCCGGCAGCACAAAAGAGTTGCAGCACATTGGGCCAGGAGCAGGTTTTTAGGGCAAGTGGTATCTAAGGGGGGACTGTCATGGAAATGTATATGTATTCCATATATTCAAAGTATATTCACATATATATATATATTTACAGTTCACGGTTAGATAGATCTCACTTGCTAAAAATCCTGTGCTCATGCCAGCTATAATCAGTCATTTTAAACGAATTCGGCCTTCATAAGGCCTTCATAAGGAACAAGTACATGGAGTCTTACTAGATATCTGTTGTTTACCGTATAGTCATGCAAGACAACTAGGTCAAAAGAATATAAAACAATAATTCTGCAACTTCAGCTCTTTTATCATGATTATCATAATTATCATATTTACACTAGAACAGCCAATAATCTAGCAGCTTTTAATTGTATGTTAATTGACTAACCAGCCCCTTTTTGTAAACGTATAAAACCTTGAATGAATAATAAATGTTGTCTTTGACGAACTGCTATACTGACACTTTCGTGTGGACAGTCTCATTTCGTTCTGAGCACTCAAAAAGACATTAAATAGAGATTTGGAAAAGCAAGCAGCAAACACGGAAGGATAAATTCATCCTAATTAAATTTCCATAACAACTGTGTGTACGGCAAAAAGTCCTGCTGCCTCCACCATGTTCTCCTCTCATCCCTGGGCTCCAACACCGCCAGTTGTTGCCTGGAAGTGCTGTTAGCACAGTCAACACTTGCTCCTGTGTTACTGGGGTTCAGTAATGTCAGCTGTTCCCCTGCTGTGTGTACGGCAAAAAGTCCTGCTGCCTCCACCCTGTTCTCCTCTCATCCCTGGGCTCCAACACCGCCAGTTGTTGCCTGGAAGTGCTGTTAGCACAGTCAACACTTGCTCCTGTGTTACGGGGTTCAGTAATGTCAGCTGTTCCCCTACTGTGTGTACGGCAAAAGTCCTGCTGCCTCCACCATGTTGTCCTCTCATCCCTGGGCTCCAACACCTCCAGTTGTTGCCTGGATGTGCTGTTAGCACAGTCAACACTTGCTCCTGTGTTACTGGGGTTCAGTAATGTCAGCTGTTCCCCTGCTGTGTGTACGGCAAAAAGTCCTGCTGCCTCCAACCTGTTCTCTTCTCATCCCTGGGCTCCAACACCGCCAGTTGTTGCTCGGAAGTGCTGTTAGCACAGTCAACACTTGCTCCTGTGTTACTGGGGTTCAGTAATGTCAGCTGTTCCCCTGCTGTGTGTACGGCAAAAAGTCCTGCTGCCTCCACCCTGTTCTCTTCTCATCCCTGGGCTCCAACACCGCCAGTTGTTGCTCGGAAGTGCTGTTAGCACAGTCAACACTTGCTCCTGTGTTACTGGGGTTCAGTAATGTCAGCTGTTCCCCTGCTGTTTGTACGGCAAAAAGTCCTGCTGCCTCCACCATGTTCTACTCTCATCCCTGGGCTCCAACACCGCCAGTTGTTGCCTGGAAGTGCTGTTAGCACTGTCAACACTTGCTCCTGTGTTACTGGGGTTCAGTAATGTCAGCTGTTCCCCTACTGTGTGTACGGCAAAAGGTCCTGCTGCCTCCACCATGTTTTCCTCTCATCCCTGTGCTCCAACACCGCCAGTTGTTGCCTGGAAGTGCTGTTAGCACAGTCAACACTTGATCCTGTGTTACTGGGGTTCAGTAATGTCAGCTGTTCCCCTGCTGTGTGTACGGCAAAAAGTCCTGCTGCCTCCACCCTGTTCTCCTCTCATCCCTGGGCTCCAACACCGCCAGTTGTTGCTCGGAAGTAATTGGATCGGGTACTGACTCCTGCCCAGGCTGGTTACAGCACGACAGCTGTTTCCTGGCAGTGTCAACGTCAATTAGCCTCCAATAAGTTGTCCTGTCGTGTTGCATTCGGGTTAGCCGACTCTATGGTGCCTGCAGTTTAGGTGATTCCTATGTGTGCTGTGGGATATGTAAATAAAGGCTGTTTCCATTGTGACAATAGGACAAGCACCCACTGTAGGACTGTGTGATTCGGTAACTGCGGACGGCTTGCGGCCTGTCAACTTACATTTTCATGGGTGTCTTATGGTACCCGTCCGGGTTCCAGTACCGTCAGCTGGTTCTCCGCAGTGCCTTTGGCCTAGGTGCCTCCATCTCGGTATCCGAGTTCCAGCAACGTCTGCTGGTCCTTGGTAGTGCTTTGGAGCACAGGTACCTCCTGCTTAGTAACCGTGTCCCAGTAACGTCAGCTGGTCCTCGGTTGTGCCATTGGCTCTTTTCCTTCTGCTGCCCCTCCGGGTTCCAGCACAGTCAGCTGGTCCTCGTTACTTGGATTGGCTCTTGTACCTTCTGCTACCCGTCCGGGTTCCAGTACCGTCAACTGGTTCTCCGCAGTGCCTTTGGCCTAGGTGCCTCCATCTCGGTATCCGTGTTCCAGCAACGTCTGCTGGTCCTTGGTAGTGCTTTGGAGCACAGGTACCTCCTGCTTAGTAACCGTGTCCCAGTAACGTCAGCTGGTCCTTGGTTGTGCCATTGGCTCTTTTCCTTCTGCTGCCCCTCCGGGTTCCAGCACAGTCAGCTGTTCCTCGTTACTTCCATTGTCTCTTGTACCATCTGATACCCGTCCGGGTTCCAGTAACGTCAGCTGGTTCTTGGAAGTTAGTCAGCCTTCTTGTACCTTCAGCTACATTTACAAATTGAAGATGTTTTCAATGTTTTTTTGGGTAATCACTCTGGATCTCCAACAATGAAGACGACGACCCTGATGACCACCCCGATGAAGATGACGACCACAAGGACGACGAGCATCAAGCCAACCAGCCTGAACACCATCACAAAGAAGAAATAAAAGATTACCCAGAAGAAGATCACCAACAGGACAAAGAAAGTTAAGACAAACTACAAGATACAGAAAAAGAGACAGAAGAACAATAAGCAGAAGATCAAAAAGCAGAAGAACATGAAGTATAAGACCAAAATGAAGAGCAAAATATATGCTCTAAATTATAAGCAGAAGAAGACTAAGCAGTGTATGGGGGTGAGTCCGTTCCTCCTCGTGGTGCCCCTGGAAAATGCCTGCTGCTGCAGGCTAAACTGAACACGGACAAATACTGTTGTAATTTAAATCTTTTGTGACAGCAAGAACGGAAGGAAGAAAAATTCATACTTTTACAGATTACAAGTACAGGAATCTCTGTCACAAATAAGAATATGATGAAGAAGATGAAGAGGAAGAAGATGAAGAAGTAGAATATGAAGAAGAATAATAGTTTAATAAGAACAATATGAGTAATGTTAACAAAAAGATGAATAGCAAGAAGTTTAAGAAGAAGATAAAGAAGGTGAAGATGAAGAATAATTTGATGAAAAAGATGATGCTGCTGAAGATTATGAAGGAGAAAGTGTGGCAAAAGTTAAAAAGGTGAAGAGCATGGAAGTTGTGAAACATACATATTTGCCAAAATATAAAAAAGGTTAACAACATTGTCAATTTCTTCGTCAATCCGAACATCTTTAAAAAAAAAAATATTAATGCTATACCATTTGATTGGGTTAAACATCTATGCCTTTCATGTCTCCTCAACCTTCCCCAATACATTCTACATTACTCTTTGTTGTTTTCCTTCATGTACAATTAACCAACAAGGCAAGAATGGGTTTTTTTAATTCCGATATTTTGTTCTCATAGACTTACATTGGATTTCCGGTATCGGTATCGGGTATCGCCGATACTTTTTGGGTATCGGCGATACCCATTCCGATCCGATACTTATTGATATCGGAAAGTATCGCTCAACTCTATTTCTAACTAATCCTGCACCAACCATGGCGTTATTTTGTAATTTACCAAAATTGCATAAGAACCCTGAAAAACCTCCTGGCAGACCAATTATATCAGGAATATGGTCTTTGACTTGTTATCTTTCTCATTATATTGACTTGTTTTTACAAGATTTAGCAAAGTCTCTTCCTTCATATTTGAGAGATTTCACATAATTAATTAAGGAATTAAGGGATATTGAATGGGAAGATAACTATTCCTTTATCTCGTTGGTTGTAAATTTATTATATTCCAACATAGATCATGAAATGGGGATAAATGCGGTGGGTTTTTACTTAGCAAAGACAGAGGTGCTCCCCGAACAAAGAGATTTTCTGTTAAAAGGTCTGAAATTCATTCATGAACACAATGTGTTCATTTTTTAAGGCGTACTGTACTTACAGTTGCTCGGCACCGCGATGGAAACTCGGGTAGCACCAAGTTTTGCAAACTTATTTATGGGGCGATTCGAGTCCTCATCGTCACTCTCTAAGTCTGTTTTCAATGACAAAATAAGGCTTTATAGGCGCTTTATAGATGATCTATAAAGTCATAAGAACTGTGCTTTCAAAATATTGGTATATCTTGAAGCGTGACCCTGTTTTGGGAAACATCACCCTGATAAACTAGGGATTTCATATAGGAGGGGGAAATCTTTGAAAAATTTGGTGGCCCCCAGTAAATTAAAAAAAACAGTTAAAACAGTTGGATTCAAAAAGAAAAAACATAAAAAAGTACGGATCAAATTTTATGTGGTGTTTTACAAGGAACTGGAGTTTTTAAAAGCAACTCCAAAAAATGTTGTACCTGTGGGATCCTAGATCAAGGAGGCTAAAATTATCAAATGTAATAATACTGGTGAGGTCTTTGAGATCTCACAAAGACTAACTTGTAGCAGTGATTATGTTGTATTTGTCATCACATGCAGTTGTGGTTTGAAATATGTGGGACGCACTGTGCAGACACTGCTGTCCCACATTAAGGGTCACAGAAGCAGAGCAAAAAATGGCTTTTTTAAACATAGTCTCTCAAGGAATCTGCTAATTAAACATAACAAAATTGTTTACAAAGTAACTCCGGTAGAGCAAATACCCTCTGGTGTTGTAAATAGGAATGCTCTTTTAAACCGGAAAGAAACGTTTAGGAAAATCCTCTGGGAACTTTATATCCAAATGGATTAAATGATATCATAGAGAGAGTTTAAACATTGCCTTTTTTATTTATTTTTTTCTGTTTTGTTTTTTTTTTCTTCTTCATCTGGGTTTTTTTTTCTTTCTGGGTTTTTTTTTTTCTTGCATCTATGTTGTCAACGTTGGATCAATCAGTAGGAGTGTTCCTGAACTTGGTCCACACCCAAATCAAGTTTCTGAGACTGGGATTAAATGTTTGCTGCTATATATAAGTGTACTTAAATTTTATACTAGTAGGATTTGTACTGTGTTTTTATGATACCTGAAGGAGGATATATACTGTATCCAAAAAGCTTTGTAGCTAATCTATTTTAACTTATCAAATAAAAAATATGAAATATTTTTTAATGTGAGTCCCGTGAAGCACTGCCATTCATGGGCTGGATGTGCTTTTCTTGATTTACTTATCCTTTGTGAGCCTGAATCTGGCTTTTTCACTTGGATCCACCCGAGGCAAGCTGCAAGCCCTGTCTATTGAAAAGTATCCTAGAAGGATTTTTAAGGATACACAATCTAAAGCCATATTAGTCTTCTATCAGGTGAGTGCATAAAATTGTGCACCCTTTAAAGACTATAATATTGTGTTCACTTAGGGTGCCGTGATTTGTCTGTTTTTCTCTCCCAAACATGTATTTTTTGTATAAGGGTTACCCCAAGGCAGCAAGCTTTGGGACTGGGGAGGGTGGGTAGCTATTTACTTTAATGGATATGTCCACTGGGGGGTCGAGTGAGATGGGGAAAGATGATGAATTTTGTTTTGTCCATATTAAGTTTTAGAAATCTATCAGAGAAGAAGGATGAAATAGCAGACAAACATTGTGGGATTCTTGTTAGTAGGGAGGTGATATCTGGTTCAGAGATGTAGATCTGTGTGTCATCAGCATAGAGGTGTTACTGAAAGCCTTGAGATTCCATGAGCTGTCCGAGGCCGAAGGTGTAAATGGAGAAGAGCAGAAGCCCTAGGACTGAACCTTATGGGACTTCAACAGATAGCGGGTGAGGAGGGGGTGTTTTCGAGTGGGAGACGCTGAATATTCGGTCTGTTAGGTATGAGACAATCCAAGATAGGACCAAGTCTGTGATGCCAAGAGATGAGAGGATCTGTCGTAATAGGGAATGGTTCACTGTGTCAAAGGCAGAGGACAGGTCCAGGAGGAGGAGGATAGAGTAGTGTAGCTTGGCCTTGGCGGTTAAAAGGTCATTGGTGACCTTAATTAGGTCAGTTTCAGTGGAGTGGTTTGGCTGGAAGCCAGATTGTAAGCGGTCAAAGAGGGAGCAAGAAGACAGTTTGGTGGATAGTTCAAGATTGACGTGTTGTTCCAGTAGTTTTGAGGCATAGGAGAGAAGTGACATAGGGCAATAGCTAGATACAGAGGATGGGTCAAGAGAGGGCTTTTTGAGGATAGGTGTGATTGAGGCATGTTTAAAGCTTGAAGGGAAAATACCAGTTGTTAGTGATAGGTTGAAGAGATTCGTTAGGGTTAGCATGAAGATTGTGGTGAGGTTTGGGATGAAGTGTGATGGGATCGGGTCAAGTGCACAGGTGGTGAGATGTGATCTTGAGAATAGAGTGGAGAGTCGATTTTCTGTAATGATGGAAAAGTTGGTTTTGGAGGAGGAGGGATGGGCAGTTAGAAGGAAAGGCTCTGGGGGTTGTCGACCAAAACTGTCTCTCATGTTATCAATCTTTTGCTTGAAAAATGAGGCAAAGTCTTTGACTGATATGAGTGGAGAGGGAGGAGGTGCTGGGAGAGAATTGAAGGTGTTGAATAGCTGTTTAGCGTTGTGAAACAGGGAGGATGTGAGAAATGAGAAGTAGGTTTGTTTTGCTGCAGTGAGTGTGACCTTGAAAGTATTGAGGGCCTGTTTGAATGCGATCAAGAGCTTGTTGGAATGGGATCTTTTCCATCTCCGCTCAGCAACCCTTGTAGCCTGTCTCAGTTCTTTGGTTAGGTTGGTGTGCCAGGGCCGCCTATTGATTTTGCAAGCTTTGGTATGTGTGAGAGGGGCAACCAATTCCAGAGCTACAGCTATTGTGGTGTTATATAGAGTGGCAGCAGCATCCACATTGTGTAGGGAACTTATGTCTGCAAGAGGGAGAAGGAATTCAGACAGTGAGTGTAGATTGAGGTGTTTAAGATTTCTTCGAGGGTGTGCAAGTTTGTGGGATAGGGATTGTGGATCTGGAGCGGAGAGGGAAGAGAATTTAAGTAGGTTGTGGTCAGAAAGAGGTAGAGGTGAGTTAGAAAGGTTAGAAAGAGAGCGGAGGCGGGTGAAGATGAGATCCAGTGTAAATTATAACCAAAAATTTACAAACCAATATTTTCACAAAGGAGAAAAGAAATACTAAACAAAAAGTATGTTTTTTTTAAAACTCTGCAGCCATTATTCTATAATGTGGTAATTTTGATATGCTAAAACTGGTGAAAGGACATATTTAAAAAAGCTGGTGCTGATGACCATAATAGGGTCTAGGCATTTTAACTTATGTGGAAAAGCATGACCTTTGGACTTTGCAGAAATAAAATGTGTTGCTTGAGCATCTCCTGATTTGCCATATTATAATGAATTAGAATTTACTGTTTATATATCAGAGAATGTCTGACGAGGATATATTATAGAAGTGACCAATTAAATAATGTAGCAGACAAACTAGCTTGGATTACTTTGAATTTTACAATTGGCAGATGGTGAGGGAGATATGTTATAACTGGTAGAAAAAGACATGGTCTGCACATCAAAAAATTATCTAATGCCGCCAAGCAAAAATGTACAAAATTGACCATGAAATTGTTAATTTAACATTCTGATCAGCCTGTATGAAGCCCACTATCATATCACTGTGAACTTCTAATTGAGTCCCTAGCCTAAAAAGGTGGGTTGCAGAGGTCAAACCACCACCACAGCAACAATATACTAGCAGGGCTGGTGACACGGTGCCTCTCAGCACCCATTTTGAGAGGTTGAGTCCACATGACTCCAGGCCACTCCACCCCAGAGGCACATCATCACAGCAACAATTGCCACTACACAGCACCAACACCAGGTGAATATATGTGAAATAGTCCACCTTCCACAGGCTCTCAGATTGTGAGCTAAGAGCAAAAATAGACAGAACCCCTCTTGCAGTCTCCTGCAAATTTTAAAAACAGCTGGGTCAAATGGAAGGAGTGATGGTCCAACTAAAACAAGAAAAAGAAGACACAGTCATGCAAAATTATATAACTGCAGAAAAAAAACATAGACCGCACATCCAAAAATCATAAAATCTAATAACGCTTGGCAAAAATGTACAAAACTGAAAATGAGGTTCTTAGTTTAACATTCAGAGGCATGGCTCTGTGCACAAGCCACTTCACAGTGACAGTGCATCAGCCTAGTGTGTGCCCTGTTAACTCACAGCACACTTGCTGTGAGCCTGAGTCTCCATGACTACAGGCCACACTACCCACAGACACAACACCACAGCAACAATGGCTGTCACACACCACAAACACTGGTTGAAAAAATGTAAAAACATCAGCTTCCACAAGCTCTCAAATTGTGAACTGAGAACAAAATTAGGCTGAATCTGCTGACTAAATGTATCACAAAGAGAGACTCCTTCAACGTATCAAAAATCCGTTGCTCCCTCACCTGTGCCAGTGTTATGACAGCAACAAGTTTCTGATGCAGCAGTATTACAGTATTACAATATGAATGAAATGAAGGACCAGATGTTTAACAAATGCTAAGCCACTTGTGCCAGAAAATCAGGAGAGATTAACATCTAAACAACATGGTATGGTCATACCTGGTCTGAGTCCTTTCTCTAGCAGATACATTGAGCACTGACCCAGTAGAAATCTAGACCAATGGCAAGAAATGGACTGTTTGCCTTGAGCATACTGTCTTGACCAGCTTAATTTTACTGTCAGAGAGGGTACTTCATATGGCAGGTTTCTTTGTTATGCTGAAGCAGACCATATTGTTCTCTACAACGTGCAACAAGCATAATGTATATATGGTTGTGGGCAAACAAGCTCTCTATATGATACTCATATTTAAGTCCACATCATATATTAGGATCATATACTGACCAACTGCATATAAATGATTAACAACTAGAAAAAGGCAGTCATAAAGTCTACGAATTAAATTTTATTGATACAAAAATTCATACAAAAAGTAACATAACACAGATAAAAGGCATATGGAGTGGTAAACGGGGGGTACACCAACTACCCACATACAAAATTGCCAAAAAGGGCCACAAGTAACTGCAAAACCTTGTTTAAATATGATCATAGACAACACCATGCCAGGGCTGTAATGATGTATTAATACACACCCATCATGACTCAAATGAGTTCCAGGAATTAATCAAGTAAAGGTAAATACCTTATGTATAGTCAAAATGGCATATAGTGTGTATATCCAATTCATCAATCGTTAATAATCAGCATCATTAGCAGACAGAGACGTCCTATTGATAGCATACAATGGATAAATAAAGGTATGTACCTTGCACAAGGTCAAAATAGCCTATAATTTGCATATCAGATTGCAAATATCATTGATGATCAACATCACCATCAAATAGAGGCATCCCGTCAGCAGCATACTGGATGGCAGGCATATCAAAAGAGGCAGAGTAAAATAACCAAATATAATTACCTAAATAGGAGAAGGTCAGCGGTCCTGTGGCTCACCCTGACGCGAGTTTCGGAGCAAGCAGCTCCTTCCTCATTGGGCGTGGTAAATGTGTGCAGGAAGCGCATATATATATATATATATATATATATAAAAGGGTGCAGTGTACCGACAACTCGCCGCCGAAGCCAGCGTTTGCCCAGAGAAATGTGGATAAGCTTATCTTTGTTAAAGTGAAACAGGCATGAACAGGTTAGGATTCCAATGATTAGGTCAGCCAGAGAATCTCCTACCTGACCATAATGTTCTGTAAATTTGCTCTGTATTTTGTAGCCTGATAGCTTTAAATGCCCTAGCTACTCCATCTATCAGATCCAAGGAGAACCCCAACCATCACTCCTTCACTTTGCAGGAATTTGGACTGCAAATTCACACAAGAATTTGGACTTATGCAAGGATAAGCAGGCTAGCAAGGCAATGAATGTCAAATAGCAGAGTAAGAACCAGGAAATATGGATTAGTGAAAAATGTGAGCCAAAATTTGAAGTCAAAAATAATTTTGTTGCAATATTTGAAATAAGCCGTGGCATCTTGTCTTCTTTATACTCATTTCATCAATTGAAACCAAAACCCAAGTTTTATTTCACTATTTTTAGTGAGATTCACTTTTTCAAAAAGAGAAATTTACATTTTTACATTCTTCACAGTTCGCAATGTACTTTTTACATTTTCAGTAAAAAACACGAAAAAGTTTGCTGCCCTGCTAGTCAAAAAAAATCAATATTGCTGTAATCAGCCACTGAATCAGCAATTGCTGTATTATTATTTTTTTTAAGTCATTATTTTTGGTGTGGGGAAGATGAAAACTAGCAAACATTTTTACTGCTCTCCAAAAAACATTTCTTTCTCAAAGAAATAAAACTCTTTGCTGTTCCATAAGCCATATTGTCTGGACAAGCAAAGTCAATGCTTTTTGATTTACCAGCCACTAAACCTGTTGCTGATCCTGAATTTTTGAAAAGCCATTTGTTAAAAGCCATATTTTTTTCCATATATACCTGTTACCATCTGCATACCCATGGTTATATACATTACTGTGCAAAAGTATTTAACAAGTGTGGTAACATTGCTGCAAAGTAAAAATGCTTTCACAAAAAGAAGTGTTAATAGTTTATTTTTAACAAAGTACAAAATGTAAAGTGAATGAATGAATGAGAAATCTAAGTCAAATCAATATTTGGTGTGACCACGTTGCCCTTTGAAACAGGTTCAAATCATCAATTCTTCTAGCTACATTTGTATTTATGTAATCCCACGTAGACTAAAGATATGGAGATTAAAGCTTTGGGGGTCTTCCAGGACTCCATGTTCTTTATGCTGGAAATCTTTTTTTTAATTTCTAAATAAAATTCTTTTTGTTTTGTTTCTATATATAGTTTGTCTATATACCACAACAAATTATGAAAATAATTTAATAAATAATTAATGCAACAAAATTGGAGCAAACAAATGAATTGTATCCATTTTAGTTATTCTTATGAAAATTTCTCATTTGCCACTATTTGTCTATGAAGGAATATTACAGCCACAAGGCGCTACAATCATTTATGAAATCTTCTGCGTCTACATAAATTCTAAGCAAGAAAGATTGTTATACTAATGTAATCTCTGAACAGCTATAATGACTACATTTTTTGTTATAAAAAAATAGAATCACCAATGGATATGCAGGTAAAAACAGTACCTACTGTACAGTATGTGCTTTCCTAAGTATTCATGTGAAATGTTATCATGTACATTTTATTAATGGAGTGTGCTGCATAAAAGACAACAGGCATAAATGCTGAAATATGGATCTAATATATATTTCAGACTGCATTTTTTGCACGTAAAATTCTTCACTGTGAAATTACAGCAAGGCATTTTATGGATTGATTCAATAATTTTTGGTATTGTGATGATATAGTGACTTTGGAAATATTTAACTATATGTCTTTAAAGTGATTTTCACAGAAACTTTCTAAAGAAAGCAGAACACTAACTCCGTAAGGCCTTCTTCACACATGCATTTTTTATGTCTGTATGCGGTCCATTTTTTAGGGACCACAAATACGGACATATGTACACCCAATTGTCAGCTGACATCAAGCCCAAGGGTTAGAAAGGGAGAGGCATCTATTAGACAATCCTCACTCTGTTTTAAAAATGTATTTAAAAATAGAATGCAAAGTTATACTCACCTTACACTTATTCCATGGAAGCCCTTGTATCCTGTAAAATAACAAAAATAAAAACAAACACATCTCTCACCTGACTGAAATGATGTTTAGCAATACTGTCCAATGTCATAATCCATGTCTGTGATATGTGGTTTACAACTTGAATAGTGGCATAATGCGACCGTCCAGGCTGAATACCATAGGAGAATGAGATGCTGTGAATGCAGCATTAGTGACTGATGTCATCGAGGTTACCGAAGGTCACTGAGGCTGCATTCTCACACTCACTTCACTGTGAGCCGGGATGATGAACTGCGGTGACCTCAAGGAGATCACTGCGATGGTGGTTATGAAAATTGCACAGTAGCCCACTCCTTTTTTATTTAATTAATTATTTTACAAAGAAGGGACACAGCTACTGCTGAATACAACTCCCTACATTGTCTCCTTGTCACGCCGATCGCATCGTGAGTAAGAAGTAATATTGAGAGTGTAACGAATGGAAGCGGAGGCAGAGATGGTGAAGTTCACATTCATCTATTATTTTAGAAGTGGAACCTCGTGACCGCAGTCCGGGAGGCTCTGAAGGGGGCGTAACTAGTGAGCCCGGGTACCCGTAGTAAGGCCCCTCGAACAGGACCAGAATGGAATACCCAGAGGACACAGGTGCTACCTCCTGTTAGACCCCAGAGGGACCAAAAGAGGGTAACAGATATGATATAAGAAACTGTGTAGTGGTAGATGCAGGTGAGGATGGTTCTGGTTCAGAGTGGATGGTAGCAGGCTGGCTCCAGTAACTTTGTCACAGTCAACGGATATGGATGGCTGATGGCGGAACGGGATGACACTTGCACGAGTGATAGCAGAGTTTGTCAGGGATAGCTGGATACAGGATACCATTGATCTGTGGAGACAAATAGAATGAGCAAAGCACAGAGACTGCTAACGCAGCGCAGACAGATCAGAGTCAGAACCGGATATAGCAATGGTAGAAACACGTTGTTCCGGCACTCCCCCTATGGTGCAGTGGCCAGATATAGAAATCAGTGCGCTGCCATTGGTTGATTGACATATTCAAAAAATGCACGCTGTCCCTTTAAGAGAGACGATGAGGGCGGCCTCGCGTCCTAAGCATTCTTCCTGGAGGCCTGCTGGCAGCGTGCCAGGAACTGGGGGAGGAAACAGGACGCTGAGAAGCAGAGGGAGCAGGAGACCCCAGCCCGTTCACAGGCTGCTGCAAAGGGACTACTTGAAGAGCAGAAGGTGAGTGACCAGGACAGAGTGCAGAGCCAGCACGGGGACCGAGTGTAACATAGAACTCTCTTCAGCAGCCAGTAGGTGCCTGGGAATAGCTCGAACTGTACTGCTTCTTCCCAGGCACATGTCACATTGATGACAATGACCATCATTGTCTCCAGGTCGCCCTAATCTCATATCGACCGGGCGGCAATGATGAGAGCTGCCTTCAGCAGCCGGCACCTGGGATCAGCGCGAATTATAATGCTTTTCACAGGTGTTGGTAAGTGTCACATGTACACATGGATAGCACATGAATGTAACACACAGACACATGGACATAGTGACACACGGACATAGATATAAAAAAGTAGGTTTAGGTCTAGTAGTGTTAGATTAGGTTTAGGTTTTTTGTTAGGCAGACATATAAAATAAAACTATTGCAAGCAGAACATCCATCAGGAAATCTGCTCTCAACCACCAAGTGCTGTGACTCCCAATCCCTCCCTGCATTTCCCCTGGCTCAATTTCACATTTGATCGCATCACAGAAGAAGAAGTCTCCAGACTCCTCTCTTCCTCTCGTCAGACTACATGCACTACCGACCCCATTCCCTCACACCTCCTCCAGTCTCTCTCTCCAGTTGTCACAACTCACCTAACTACAATCTTTAATCTCTCACTCTCCTCTGGCATTTTCCCATCCTCCTTCAAACACTCCATCATTACTCCACTACTAAAGAAACCTGCTCTCGACCCTTCCTGCACAAACAACTACAGACCGGTCTCAAATCTCCCCTTCATCTTTAAACTTTTGGAGCGCCTAGTCTACTCCCGCCTTACCCGTTACCTCTCCACTCACTCCCTCCTAGACCCTTCACAGTCCGGCTTCCGACCCCTACATTCGACAGAAACTGCACTCATCAAAGTGACCAATGACCTTCTGACAGCAAAACGTAACGGTGACCACTCTCTCCTCATTCTTCTTGACCTTTCTGCAGCTTTCAACACGGTTGACCACCGTCTCCTATTGTCTAGGCTCCAGTCACAAGGTATTAAGGACACTGTTCTCTCCTGGTTCTCCTCCTATCTTTCTGACCGCTCCTTCAGTGATTCGTTCTCTGGCTCCACATCATCTCCTCTTCCTCTCACTGTCAGTGTACCCCAGGGCTCAGTCCTTGGCCCCCTTCTCTTCTCTCTCTACACGGCCCCAATTGGACAGACCATCAGCAGATTTGGCTTTCTGTACCATCTTTATGCTGATGACACACAACTATACACGTCATCACCCGACCTTACCCCCGCTGTACTACAGAACACCACCGACTGTCTGTGTAATGTATGTAGTACAGTTCATATAGCGTCTTGTGCTTGGGTGCGATGAAAATACATGAGACACAGGTTTGATATAGAAAGTCTTGTATTACTTCATACAAGTTGGCAAAAATAGTCACACAGTTTGCAGACACAGAAGCAGGAGACACAGCAGGCCAGAGTAATCTAAGCTCAGCAATCACTCTCCACAACAGGTTCAAGATCTTCTTCTCTGTTACCGTAAGTCCATGCAAACGTGGGTCTTTCAAAGAGCAGGGTTCAGAGTCCACAAGTGCTTCAGAGTTCCTCAGTAGGAATAGCTGGAGTACAAGGTCCAAGGCTTTAGGAGTCAGGTCACAGGTTCACTGCAGGCTAGATTCTGAAGCACTGATTGCTCAGCTGTGGCTGCTTAAGAAGCAAAAGGAGAGAATCAGGGCGGGAACATGCAAGCTGGAAACTCCATTTTGACTGAGGGCAAGATAGCTGCAGCAAGACAGAAAGTAAAATGGCTGACGAACAAACTGAGTTTCAGGAACATGTACACAGAACCTTACATTACTCCCCCCTTAGGGACAACCTCCGGATGACCTCAGGCCAGGCTTGTGTGGGTACCTCTGATGAAACTGACGGAGCAAGCGAGGAGCATTAACGTTATTGACTGGTTCCCATGAGTTGTCCTCCACTGGGTAGCCCTGCCATTTAATCAGATATTGTAACTGATTTCTATACAACCTGGAATCTAAAATCCTTTCCACCACAAATTCTTCCTGACCATCGACTAACACTGGGTCAGGGCAAGGAGAAGAACGTCCAGGAAACGTATTGGGTGTCGCAGCCTTTAGTAGGGATACATGAAAGACAGGGTGAATTCTCATAGTTCTGGGCAGTTGAAGACGACAAGCAACGGCACTTATAATTTTACTGATTTTATAGGGTCCAATGTACTTATGTCCCAACTTAGACGATGGAATCCTTAACTTAAGATTTCTGGTTGACAGCCAGACCAAGTCTCCTACCTTGAAAGCTGGTGCAGGTTTACGAAATGTATCTGCTGCTTTCTTGTACCTTTCCTGAGCCGATTCCAGATTCTCCTTTAGAAGATCCATATTCTTCTGTAAAGACGTGATTCTTTCAGCCACTGCTGGTAAAGGCGTTTCTATGGGAAATCGTGGTAGAATGTTAGGATGATAACCTAGATTAGAGTAAAAAGGAGACTGCTTAGTGGAGGCACTCTGAGAGTTGTTATACGAGAACTCAGCTAATGGAAGTAGATCCACCCAATCATCCTGTAGGTGGCAGATAAAGCAGCGGAGATACTGCTCCAGGTTTGATTGATTTGTTCAGTCTGTCCATTAGTCTGGGGATGAAAAGCAGAAGAAAGGTTTACTTTAATGTCCAATGCTGCACAGAAATTTTGCCAAAACCTAGAAGTGAATTGCACCCCTCGATCCGAAATAACCTCATCCGGTACTCCATGTAAGCGAAACACATCTTTAATCATCAAATCTGATGTCTGTTTTGCAGTGGGTAAGCCGACACAAGGGATAAAATGAGCTGCCTTTGTTAGACGGTCAACCACCACTAGAATGGTGTTCTTCCCTTGAGAGGTTGGTAACTCCACAATGAAGTCCATAGAAATGGATCCCCACGGGCGGGACGGGGTGGGAAGAGGCTGTAACAGACCAGTTGGTGAGGAGCGAGGTGTTTTGCATCTTGCACAGACTTCACATGAAGTGACATAGTTTAAAACATCCTTCCTGCAAGTGGGCCACCAAAAGAAACGAGAGAGAAATTCCTGTGTCTTTAGAATTCCTCTATGCCCAGCTATCTTGGAATCGTGAATGAGTTGCAATACTCTCAATCTGACTGTTTCAGGAATATACAGGCGTTGTCCCTGAATCCACACACCATTCTTAAAGACAAGACTTACGTCCCTTGGGGGTTGTGCCAAAAAGGAATCCGCATGGTATGCTTCCTTGATGTCCTTAAGTAGGTCTTGATTATGAATTACTCCTAGGAATCTAGAGTCAGGAAGAATAGTCTTAGGAGGAGTAATTGGACGTGTCTCTGCTGAGTAAATCCTAGAGAGTGCATCAGCCTTTCCATTGCGCGATCCTGGTCTATAAGAAATGATAAAATTAAATTGGTTTAAGAAAAGATTCCAGCGAGCCTGGCGAGGAGTCAGGCACTTAGCCGACCTGATAAACTCAAGGTTACGATGATCTGTCAGGACGACTATTTGCTGTGCAGCCCCTGAAGAAGGTGTCTCCATTCTTTGAAGGCGGCAATAATGGCCAACAACTCTCTATTGCCCACATCGTAGTTCCTCTCAGCCGAAGACAACTGCTGGGAAAAGAAGGCACAGGGATGCAAGACATTCTTCTCACCTGTTCTCTGAGAGAGTATAGCTCCAACGGCACAGTCTGAAGCATCCACCTCTATTATGAAGGCAAGCTCGGGGTTGGGATGTACTAGGATAGGTGCAGTGGTAAATTTATTTTTTAGACGGGAAAATGCTTCCTGGGCTTGGGGAGTCCAGGAGAACCTAGACTCTTTCCGGGTAAGTTGGGTGATAGGTGACACTACCTCAGAGAAATTTCTAATGAAACGTCTATAGAAGTTGGCAAAGCCGATGAAGCGCTGTACCTCCTTCACATTTCTAGGACTTGGCCAATCCTTGATGGCTTGGGTTTTGCTTCCATCCATACTAATTCCTTGTGTAGACAGTACATACCCCAGAAATTGAATTTCGGTCCTATGGAATTCACACTTTTCAAGTTTGATGTAAAGATGATTTTGTCTTGAACGTTCCAAGACCATTCTCACATGTCCATGATGTTCCTCTGTGGAGTTAGAAAAAATTAGAATATCATCCAAATAAATTACCACGAATGTATCTAGGAGATCCCTGAAGATGTCATTCACCAAGTGTTGGAAAGTGGCTGGGGCGGTACTCAGACCAAAAGGCATAACTAGATATTCAAAGTGTCCATAGCGTGACCTGAATGCAGTCTTCCATTCATCCCCAGGTCTAATACGGACTAAGTTATAGGCCCCACGAAGATCTAGTTTAGAGAAAATTTTGGCATGTCGCACTCTCTCCAATAACTCAGGGATTAAAGGCAATGGATAACGGTTTCTAATAGTAACCTTATTGAGTTCCCTATAGTCTACGCATGGTCTCAGAGATCCATCTTTCTTCTTTACAAAGAAGATGGGTGCACCTGCAGGAGATGAAGAGGGGCGTATGAAGCCCTTGGCTAGATTTTCGTCTATGTAATCCTTTAAAGCCTTTAGCTCGGGCCCCGCCAGGGGGTAGATCTTACGAAAAGGTATCTCTGCTCCAGGCAATAATTCAATTGGACAATCATATGGACGGTGAGGAGGAAGCTGATCAGCGTTCTTATTGTCACATAAATCCACATAGTCCTGGTATACAGCTGGTAGTTCAGGGACTGACATGGTTCCTTTAGGAACAGAGCAAGCTGAAACTTTTGGACTCATCTGTTTCTCTGGAAAGTGTAATTCCTTGGTCTCCCAGTTAATGGTAGGATTCTGAGCCTGCAGCTATGGTAGCCCTAGAATAATGGGAAAGTGGGGAGAAGAGATAAGCATAAAGGACAGTTTCTCTTGATGATCTTTACCCATAAGAACCCTCAAAGGCTCTGTTTCCTGATCCACTGGTCCAGAGGTCAGCAGGGAGGCATCCACAGTTTCCATCTGTACTGGAGTAGCTTTCTTCACTGAACGTATCCCCTGTTTCAGAGCAAAGGAGACATCCATAAAATTTCCACTTGCCCCTGAGTCGATCATAGCAGAGTTAGACACCCAAGCTGAGTCAACCCAGAGTTTGATGGAAAGAAAGCAATGAGAATTGTTTTTCTTACAACTCAGCTGGGACACCGCTGAGGAAACTTGAAAAATGGCAGCGTTTACACAGTCAACGTCCTCAGAGGTAACGGAGTTTAAGTCCGAGAAATCAAGATTAGAGTTGAGCGATACTTTCCGATATCCTAAAGTATCGGAATCGGAATGGTATCGCCGATATCACTAAAATATCGGCGATACCCGATACCGATACCGGAAGTCCCATGTAAGTCTATGGGAACAAAATATCGCAACTAAAAAAAACCCCATTCTTTCCTTGTAAACACTAAATATACACACATAGAATACATATATATATAAATACATGTCATTGTGACATATATATATACATATATGTATAGTTTATACACTTCTACATAGTAAAATATCCTTTGATTCAATTGCCGGGTAAAGCCGGCTTCAGTGAAAAGACAGAAGCACCCGACATGAAATGACACTTGGTGTACATAGGGTTAACCATGTCTTTTCATGTCGTTTGCTATCTGATTTGCACAAACAATTAAATCAGACTATGTGTGCAAAATTTCACACCTGTAGGGTTAATTAAAGGTGTAAATTCGTTGTAAAAAAAACGGACTTTTTTGCTACGAATTTACACCTTTAATTAACCCCTACAGGTGTGAAATTTTGCACACATAGTCTGATTTAATTGTTTGTGCAAATTAGATAGCAAAGGACATGAAAAGAAATGTTTAACCCTATGTACACCAAGTGTCATTT
>JARQOD010000006.1:225727823-225907253 GCA_033576555.1 Oophaga sylvatica | reverse complement strand
GGAAACAGCAAGCGGAAACTCCTTTTGATGAGGGCAAGATAGCTGCAGCAAGACAAAAGTAAAATGGCTGAGAAAAAAGAGTTTAGGAACGTCCCAAAAACCTTCATTACCCCCCCCTTAGGACAACCCCGGGGATGACCTCAGGCCGGGGCTTGTGGGGTACCTCTGATAAACTGGGGGAGCAAGCGAGACTTAAAAATTTTTGACGGTTCCCAGGTTTTTTGTCCCCACGGTAGCCCTGCCTTAAAATCGTTTTGTAACTATTCTTAAACCTGGAATCAAAATCTTTCCCCCCAAATTTCTTCCTGACCTCACAACATGGGTCAGGGCAAGGAGAAGAACGCCGGGGAAAAAATTGGGTGTCGCCCCCTTTAGGGGATCATAAAGACAGGGTGAATTCTCATATTTTGGGGCTTTGAAGGCAAGAAACGGCACTTAAATTTTATGTTTTTTAAGGTAATGTCTTATGCCCCAAAATTGCATGGAATCCTTAACTAAGATTTCGGGGTTCAGCCGACCAATCTCCTACCTTGAAAGCTGGTGCGGGGTTTTCGAAATGACGCTCCCTTTTTTGTACCTTTCCTGAGCCATTCCGATTCCCCCTTTTAAAAATCCAATTTTTCGTAAAGAGTGATTTTTTCAGCCCCTGCGGGGAAAGCGTTTTAGGGGGAAACGGGTAAATTTAGATGAAACCGATTGAGTAAAAAGGAGATGCTTAGTGGAGGCACTCTGAGGAGTTGTTATACGAAACCCTAATGGAAGTAATCCACCCAATCATCTGTAGGTGGCAGATAAAGCAGCGGAGGATACTGCTCCAGGGTTTGATTGATTTGTTCAGTCTGTCCATTAGTCTGGGGATGAAAAGCAGAAAAAGGTTTACTTTATGTCCAATGCTGCACAGAAATTTGCCAAAACCTAGAAGTGAATTGCACCCCTCGATCCGAAAATAACCTCATCCGGTACTCCATGTAAGCGAAACACATCTTTAATCATCAAATCTGATGTCTGTTTGCAGTGGGTAAGCCGACACAAGGGATAAAATGAGCTGCCTTTGTTAGACGGTCAACCACCACTAGAATGGTGTTCTTCCCTTGAGAGGTTGGTTAACTCCACAATGAAGTCCATAGAAATGGATCCCCCACGGGCGGACGGGGGGAAGAGGCTGTAACAGACCAGTTGGTGAGACGAGGTGTTTTGCATCTGCACAGACTTCACATGAAGTGACATAGTTTAAAACATCCTTCCTGCAAGTGGGCCACCAAAAGAAACGAGAGAGAATCCTGTGTCTTTAGAATTCCTCTATGCCCAGCTATTTGGAATCGTGAATGAGTTTGCAATACTCTCATCTGACTGTTTCGGAATATACAGGCGTTGTCCCTGAATCCACACACCATTCTAAAAGACAAGACTTACGTCCCTTGGGGGTTGTGCCAAAAAGGAATCCGCATGGTATGCATCCTTGATGTCCTTAAGTAGGTCTTGATTATGAATTACTCCTAGGAATCTAGAGTCAGGAAGAATAGTCTTAGGAGGAGTAATTGGACGTGTCTCTGCTGAGTAAATCCTAGAGAGTGCATCAGCCTTTCCATTGCGCGATCCTGGTCTATAAGAAAATAAAAATAAATTGGTTTAAGAAAAGATTCCAGCGGCCTGGCGAGGAGTCAGGCACTTAGCCGACCTGATAAACTCAAGGTTACGATGATCTGTCAGGACGACTATTTGCTGTGCAGCACCCTGAAGAAGGTGTCCTCCATTCTTTGAAGGCGGCAATAATGGCCAACAACTCTCTATTGCCCACATCGTAGTTCCTCTCAGCCGAAGACAACTGCTGGGAAAAGAAGGCAAGGGATGCAAGACATTCTTCTCACCTTTCTCTGAGGAGTATAGCTCCAACGGCACAGTCTGAAGCATCCACCTCTATTGAAGGCAAGCTCGGGTGTGTGGGATGTACTAGGATAGGTGCAGTGGAAATTTAATTTTTTAGACGGGAAAATGCTTCCTGGGCTTGGGAGTCCAGGAGAACCTAGACTCTTTCCGGGTAAGTTGTGGTGATAGGTGACACTACCTCAGAAAATTTCTAATGAAACGTCTATAGAAGTTGGCAAAGCCGATGAAGCGCTGTACCTCCTTCACATTTCTAGGACTTGGCCAATCCTTGATGGCTTGGGTTTTGCTTCCATCCATACTAATTCCTTTGTTAACAGTACATACCCCAGAAATGAATTTCGGTCCTATGGAATTCACACTTTTCAAGTTTGATGTAAAGATGATTTTGTCTTAGACGTTCCAAGACATTCTCACATGTCCATGATGTTCCTCTGTGGAGTTAGAAAAAATTAGAATATCATCCAAATAAATTACCCGAATGTATCTAGGAGATCCCTGAAGATGTCATTCACCAAGTGTTGGAAAGTGGCTGGGGCGGTACTCAGACCAAAAGGCATAACAGATATTCAAAGTGTCCATAGCGTGACCTGAATGCAGTCTTCCATTCTTCCCCAGGTTCTAATACGGACTAAGTTATGGCCCCACGAAGATCTAGTTTAGAGAAAATTTTGGCATGTCGCACTCTCTCCAATAACTCAGGGATTAAAGGCAATGGATAACGGTTTCTAATAGTAACCTTATTGAGTTCCCTATAGTCTACCATGGTCTCAGAGATCCATCTTTCTTCTTTACAAAGAAGATGGGTGCACCTGCAGGAGATGAAGAGGGGCGTATGAAGCCCTTGGCTAGATTTTCGTCTATGTAATCCTTTAAAGCCTTTAGCTCGGGCCCCGCCAGGGGGTAGATCTTACGAAAAGGTATCTCTGCTCCAGGCAATAATTCAATTGGACAATCATATGGACGGTGAGGAGGAAGCTGATCAGCGTTCTTCTTGTCACATAAATCCACATAGTCCTGGTATACAGCTGGTAGTTCAGGGACTGACATGGTTCCTTTAGGAACAGAGTAAGCTGAAACTTTTGGACTCATCTGTTTCTCTGGAAAGTGTAATTCCTTGGTCTCCCAGTTAATGGTAGGATTCTGAGCCTGCAGCTATGGTAGCCCTAGAATAATGGGAAAGTGGGGAGAAGAGATAAGCATAAAGGACAGTTTCTCTTGATGATCTTTACCCATAAGAACCCTCAAAGGCTCTGTTTCCTGATCCACTGGTCCAGAGGTCAGCAGGGAGGCATCCACAGTTTCCATCTGTACTGGAGTAGCTTTCTTCACTGAACGTATCCCCTGTTTCAGAGCAAAGGAGACATCCATAAAATTTCCACTTGCCCCTGAGTCGATCATAGCAGAGTTAGACACCCAAGCTGAGTCAACCCAGAGTTTGATGGAAAGAAAGCAATGAGAATTGTTTTTCTTACAACTCAGCTGGGACACCGCTGAGGAAACTTGAAAAATGGCAGCGTTTACACAGTCAACGTCCTCAGAGGTAACGGAGTTTAAGTCCGAGAAATCAAGATTAGAGTTGAGCGATACTTTCCGATATCCTAAAGTATCGGAATCGGAATGGTATCGCCGATATCACTAAAATATCGGCGATACCCGATACCGATACCGGAAGTCCCATGTAAGTCTATGGGAACAAAATATCGCAACTAAAAAAACCCCATTCTTTCCTTGTAAACACTAAATATACACACATAGAATACATATATATATAAATACATGTCATTGTGACATATATATATACATATATGTATAGTTTATACACTTCTACATAGTAAAATATCCTTTGATTCAATTGCCGGGTAAAGCCGGCTTCAGTGAAAAGACAGAAGCACCCGACATGAAATGACACTTGGTGTACATAGGGTTAACCATGTCTTTTCATGTCGTTTGCTATCTGATTTGCACAAACAATTAAATCAGACTATGTGTGCAAAATTTCACACCTGTAGGGGTTAATTAAAGGTGTAAATTCGTTGTAAAAAAAACGGACTTTTTTGCTACGAATTTACACCTTTAATTAACCCCTACAGGTGTGAAATTTTGCACACATAGTCTGATTTAATTGTTTGTGCAAATTAGATAGCAAAGGACATGAAAAGACATGTTAACCCTATGTACACCAAGTGTCATTTCATGTCGGGTTCTGCATTTTCACAAAAGCCGGCAATTGAAATTAGCGCTATCTATATACTATGTAGAAGTGTATGAACTACAAATATAAATATATATATATATATGTGTCACAAATTCAATGACATGTATATATATATATATGAGGTGTAAAATTGCTGAAAAAAAATGCGTGGGCTCCCGCCCTATTTTCGCAACCAGACAGACAAAGCCAGTTTAGTGGGGGCAGATAATAATAGCCCAGAGAGGGACCATTATTTTTGCCCCCCCCCGGCTACTAACATCTGCCCCCAGACACCCCAGGAAAGACAAATCTATAATTAGATTCGCCCTTTCTGGCACTTTGCCCGTCTATTCCCATTGCCCTGTAGCGGTGGCGAATGGGTTAATATGGGGTTAAAGCCACCTTGCTATTGAAAGGTGACCTTAAGCCAGGTTAATAATTGAGAGCTGTCAATTAGACAACTATCAATTATTAATCCTATTGCATGAAATAAAAATAAAACACACACACTTTAATTAAAAATCATTTTAATGAAATAAAGACACATGTTTTGACCATCTTTTATTTTACTGCAAAAACCATTTCCTGTAATAAAAATAAAATAAAAAAGCAAAATTATTCTTACCTATCCCATGCACAGTCAGGTCCCACGGTGTAATCCTTCAGAAAGGGTTAATGTTTACTGCAGGGACCGCAGCTAATGCTGCAGCCTCACAGTAAACCCCAAATGAATGAGTTCCTCTCCTGCCTGACAGGAGAGTAAAGGCTGGGTGTCACATAACGATACACCAGCGATCCCGACAACGATATGCACTTGTCAGGATCGCTGGTGTATCGCTACATGATCGCTGCTGAGCTGCCAAACAGGCAGCTCAGGCAGCGATCTGGGACAGCGACACTGCGGGTAACATCGCTTAAGGGCCCGTCTCACATAGCGATATCGCTACCGAGATCGCTGCTGAGTCACTAGTTTTGTGACGCAGCAGCGAGCTCACCAGCGATATCGCTGTGTGTGACATTCAGCGACGATCAGCCCCCTGCCGGGTATCGCTGATCGTCGCAGAAATGTCAGGACCTTTTTTTGATCGCTGGTTTCCCT
This sequence comes from Oophaga sylvatica, assembly GCA_033576555.1. Taxonomy (NCBI): domain Eukaryota; kingdom Metazoa; phylum Chordata; class Amphibia; order Anura; family Dendrobatidae; genus Oophaga; species Oophaga sylvatica. The sequence goes on along the minus strand of JARQOD010000006.1, from coordinate 225,902,073 downwards.
CTGACAGGCACGCATCGCTGCGTGTGACAGGCGGGAGACCAGCGATCCGCTGGTAACCAAGGTACACAGCGGGTTTCCAGGCACCGCGCAGCGCTTGGAAACCCGCTGTGTACCTTGGATACCAGCTCCCTGCATCAGGGCGCTGGTATCCAAGGTACACAGCGGGTTTCTAGGCACAGCCCCGCGCCTGGAAACCCGCTGTGTACCTTGGTTACCAGCGGATCGCTGGTCTCCCGCCTGTCACACGCAGCGATGCGTGCCTGTCAGCGGGAAACCAGCGATCAAAGGTCCTGACATTTCAGCGACGATCAGCGATACCCGGCAGGGGGGCTGATCGTCGCTGAATGTCACACACAGCGATATCGCTGGTGAGCTCGCTGCTGCGTCACAAAACTAGTGACTCAGCAGCGATCTCGGTAGCGATATCGCTATGTGAGACGGGCCCTTAAGTGGAAAGCTTAATTGATTGCTTTCCACTTTCACTTCAGGTCAGCCAGGGACACAATCAGTGACGTCAGAGGGAACTGATTAACAAAAATAGGGGTTCCCTTCGAAAAAAAAATGGCGTGGGTCCCCCCTATTTTTGTTAACCAGCCAGATGAAGCAGACCGCTGAGGCCTGGATTTTCAGGCTGTTAAGGAGCCAAGATCCATGGACCTTGCCAGCCTGATAATACCAGGCCACAGCAGTCTGCATATCTTGGCTGATTAACAAAAATAGGGGATCCCCTCGAAAAAAATTGGCGTGGGGTCCCCCCTATTTTGTTAACCAGCCAGATGAAGCAGACCGCTGAGGCCTGGATTTTCAGGCTGTTAAGGAGCCAAGATCCATGGACCTTGCCAGCCTGATAATACCAGGCCACAGCAGTCTGCATATCTTGGCTGATTAACAAAAATAGGGGCGAATTCCCCCTCGAAAACAAAATGGCGTGGGGCAATCCCCCCGTATTTTTATGGTTCTAACCCCATGGCGTTTTTTTGAACCAGACCGATGACGACGCGAGGCCTGGTTTTTCAGGCTGGTAAGGATCCAATATCCATGGACCTTGCAAGCCTGATAATACCAGGCCACAGCAGTCTGCTTAGCTTGGCTGGTTAACAAAAATAGGGGATCCCCTCGAAAAAAAAACGGCGTGGGGATCCCCCCTATTTTTGTTAACCAGCCAAGTAAAATGCAGACTGCTGCGGCCTGGTATTAAAAGACTGTCAAGGCCCATGGATTTTGGCCCTCAACAGCCTGATAATACCAGGCTACTGCAGCCCCACATTTGGCGCATCAAAAGATGTGCCAATTGTGGCACTTTACCCGACTCTTCCCACTTGCCCTGTAGCGGTGGCAAGCGGGGTAATAAGGGGTTATTGTCACCGTTGATTGCACGGTGACAATAAGCCCGGTTAATAATGGAGAGGCGTCAATAAGACACCGATCCATTATTAATCCCAAAGTTATTAAATGTTTAAAAAAAAGACACAGCAAGAAAAAAGTCTTTTAATGAAATAAAAGAGACAACACAGCTTTCATTAATTTTATTACTCTCTCATTCCTGCGACGCCATCGATCTCCTGTAAAAAAAGAAAAAAAAACAAACCAACAGTATACCACCTGTCCGACGCAGTCCATAACGATAGTCCCACGACGATCCAACTCTGCTACATCGCAATGACAGGCAGAGCCTGTCATTGCAACGCAGCACAGCTGATTACCTGCTTCCCCGGCGGTGACGTCATCGGACTGACTGCTTTACGGCCGGGATTACCCAGCAGTCACTGCAGTTATCGCGAGAAACTGCATGTGACCGCCGGGGAGAAGAGGATGGCGGCCATGAAGCAGTGCAGGACGTGACCGCCGGAGATCTTCTGCCAGGTAAGTGCCGCTGACTCCTGACAGACCCGACCGACGGACACTGACAGTGACAGTGACAATCCCGATTCCGGTATCCGATAAGACGAAAATATCGGAACTCGGAATCGGAATTCCGATACAGCTAATATCGGCCGATACCCGATATTTGCAGTATCGGAATGCTCAACACTAATCAAGATCTGTTGCTGCAGATCTCTCTGGAGCCTGAGGCTCGGACCTGACAGATCCCCTCTCGCAACACTCACAATGAATGAGTGCTGCAGTAGTCTTACGAGAACGGCTGGGGCAGTTTATAATGAAGTGCCCTGACTTACCACAATAGAAACATAGATTTTCCTTAAAACGATGTTCCTTGCGTGCATCACTAACCCGTCGTTGTAAAGAGTCTACCTGCATGGGTTCAGGTTCAGGTTCCCGTGTAATCCTACTCAAAGGTTCCTTAGCTGGAGAGGAAGGTAGGAAAAGGTTAGTGCGATTGCTTTCGAACCATCTCTCTTGCCTGCGTTCAGTCAGACGAGTATCAATACGGATGCAGTAGTTAATAAAGTCACCTAACGCAGTGGGAGGGTCGGCACGAGCAAGTTCATCCTTAATCAGTGGAGATAACCCCTTTCGAAAAATAGATTTTTTGGCGGAACTGTCCCAGGTGGTATCAAGGGCCCATCTCCTGAAATCCAAGGCATATTCAGCTACCGAGTGCTTACCTTGTCTTTATATTCTGCAAATCTGCAAGGATATTATCAGTCACTCCGCAAAGTTCCTTTATGCGGGCCTCCATTTTCCAGATCTTTTAAGACAGGAGTACTGGAAGAAGAGGAGAGGAGAAAAAAAAAACAATAGTGTTTACCTGTGGTAACACTGCAGAGAGAAAAAAAATTAAGGGAACTGCTCACCTGGAATGGTTGTGAGAAGTCACAACCACTATCATCACAGAAAGTTCACCCGGACATCTGATATCCACAGTTACAGCAGACAAAAAAGAGAAAAGAGAAAAAAAAAAACAATAGTGTTTACCTGTGGTAACACTGCAGAAAAAAAAAAACACTTAAGGGAATTGCTCACCTGGAATGGTTGTGAGAAGTCACAACCACTGTCATCACAGAAAGTACAACCGGACATCCGATATCCAGAGTTACAGCAGACACAGCCTTTCCAGACCCAGCAGACACTAACGTTTTGGCTTCAGAATCTTGTAATGTATGTAGTACAGTTCATATAGCGTCTTGTGCTTAGGTGCGATGAAAATACATGAGACACAGGTTTGATATAGAAAGTCTTGTATTACTTCATACAAGTTGGCAAAAATAGTCACACAGTTTGCAGACACAGAAGCAGGAGACACAGCAGGCCAGAGTAATCTAAGCTCAGAAATCACTCTCCACAACAGGTTCAGGATCTTCTTCTCTGTTACCGTAAGTCCATGCAAACGTGGGTCTTTCAAAGAGCAGGGTTCAGAGTCCACAAGTGCTTCAGAGTTCCTCAGTAGGAATAGCTGGAGTACAAGGTCCAAGGCTTTAGGAGTCAGGTCACAGGTTCACTGCAGGCTAGATTCTGAAGCACTGATTGCTCAGCTGTGGCTGCTTAAGAAGCAAAAGGAGAGAATCAGGGCGGGAACATGCAAGCTGGAAACTCCATTTTGACTGAGGGCAAGATAGCTGCAGCAAGACAGAAAGTAAAATGGCTGACGAACAAACTGAGTTTCAGGAACATGTACACAGAACCTTACAGTCTGTCTGCAGTCTCCAACATCATGTCCGCTCTCTATCTGAAACTTAACCTCTCCAAAACTGAACTTCTTCTGCTCCCGCCATCTGCTAACCTCCCTAAATCTGACATTTCCCTCTCCGTGGGCGGCACCATAATAACACCCCAGCAGCAGGCTCGCTGTCTGGGTGTTATGTTTGACACCAATCACTCCTTCACCTCCCATATACAATCTCTTGCCCGCTCTTGCCGCCTACACCTAAAGAACATCTCTAGAATCCGCCCTTTTCTCACCATGGAAACAACAAAAACCCTCACGGTAGCATTGATCCACTCCCGCCTGGACTACTGCAACGCTCTATTACTTGGCCTCCCCATTACTCGACTATCCCCTCTCCAGTCCATCCTTAATGCAGCAGCAAGGGTCATCCATCTGGCTAATCGGTACTAGGATGCGTCCGCTCTTCGCCAGTCCTTACACTGGCTGCCCATTCATTATAGGATCCAATTCAAAGTACTGGTTCTCACCCACAAAGCTCTCCACAGTGCAGCACCCCCCTACATCTCCTCCCTCATTTCTATCTATCGGCCTAACTGACTGCTGCGCTCTGCAAACGACTTTCGACTAACCTCTGCACTAATCCGTAACTCCCACTCCCGACTCCAAGACTTCTCCCGCGCTGCGTCAATCCTCTTGAATGCTCTACCCCAAGAAATTAAGATTATCCACAATTTGCATGGTTTCAGGCGCTCCCTCAAAACACATCTGTTCAGAGCGGCCTATCACATTCACTAATCAGTCATTCTATGTGTAAGTGTGTGTGTGTGTAGCCCATTCACTATCTCCATCCATCCCTCACTCCCTCAAGATGGCTGAACCATCATTGTAAATGCACCATTGTATACACACACCTGTACTTTGTATTCCCCACCTCATTGTAGATTGTAAGCTCTCACGAGCAGTGTGGTCTTATTTTGCTTTAATTAATGTATTGTTAACGTTGTTACTTATGACTTGTGTTTTGAAACTGTTAAACTGTAAAGCGCTGCGGAATATGATGGCGCTATATAAATAAAGATTATTATTATTATTCAGCACGGAGCAGGCATACACCCTACTTTGATACATCAGCTCTGGCAGTGAAACAAAATCTACCTCTGAAGTAGAGCTGTTTTCAGAGAGTGAGAGTCACTGCTGAAGCGTCAGAGGCAGAACCAAGTTCTGCAGTCCACCATCGCTGTCGAGTCCCAACAGTGCATTTCCCCTCAAATTCCCCCTTATTTAACAACTCTTGGAATAAAATTAGATGTCACTAATTTTAACCCCTTGAATTTTTCCAAATTTTCGTCACCCCAGAAGTCCTACAATTGATTGCCCACCAAACCGATTTATATCCCTGACAATGCATTTTCCAGAAACTCACTGCCTTTTATTCCCATTCATGAATCCCCACAAATGTCCCTGACATGAAAAAGATTGTTAGCCTTAACCTAAACATGGGATTAGTAAAAAAAAACACACTCTGCTCCTACTTGGCAACAAAATCTATCGACAGTAATCCTGTATTTGCAGTTGTCATGTACCAAGTCAATTACGAAGCCCTAATGATATTCTTTCATTATAATGATAATTACCAAGCACCCCCCCAAGAAATGACCCCAACTACAACTGCCTTAACAAATTGAGATCCTTTTTTTCCCTCCACAAGATTAATTCCTAAATTGAAAAACCCCAGAGCAAATTGTGACAGTCGACGAGTCTTTGATAAGTTTTAATGGCAGTCTGTCATTCCGCCAATTCATCCCCTTCATGCAAGCCAAATATGGTGTCAAATTGTGCAAAATGTGTGAGAGCACATCAAGGTACACATATACTTTCTTAATACAGTGGGTACGGAAAGTATTCAGACCCCTTTAAATTTTTCACTCTTTGTTTCAATGCAGCCATTTGGTAAATTCAAAAAGTTCATTTTTTTGTCATTAATATACACTCTTCACCAAATCTTGACAGAAAAACACAGAAATGTAGAAATTTTTGCAAATTTATTAAAAAATAAAAAGTGAAATATCACATGGTCATGAATATGTAGACCGTTTGCTCAGTATTGAGTAGAAGCACTCTTTTGAGCAAGTACAGCCATGAGTCTTCTTGGAAATTATGCAACAAGATTTTCAACCTGGATTTGGGGATCCTCTGCAATTCTTTCTTGTGGATTCTCTCCAGTTCCATTAGGTTGGATGGTGAATGTTGGTGGGCAGTCATTTTCAGATCTCTCCAGAGATGCTATATTGGGTTTATGTCAGAGCTCTGGCTAGACCTGTCAAAAATGGTCACAGAGTTCTTCTGAAGCCACGCCTTTGTTATTTTAGCTGTGTGTTTAGGGTCATTGTCTTGTTGGAAGGTGAATTTTTGGCCAAGTCTGAGGTCCAGAGCACGCTGGAAGAGGTTTTCATCCAGGATATCTCTGTACTTGGCCGCATTCATGTTTCCTTCAATGGCAACCAGTCGTCCTGTCCCTGCAGCTGAAAAACACCCCCATAGCATGATGCTGCCACCACCGTGTTTCACTGTTGGGATTGTATTGGGCAGGTGATGAGCAGTGCCTGGTTTTCTCCACACATATCGCTTAGAATTATCACCAAAAAGTTCTATCTTTGTTTCATCAGAGCAGAGAATCTTATTTCTCATAGTCTGGGAGTCCTTCATGTGTTTTTTAGCAAACTCTATGCAGGCTTTCATATGTCTGGCACTGAGAAGAGGCTTCTATCGGGCCTCTCTGTCATAAGGGCACGACTGGTGGAGGGATGCAGTGATTGATGACTTTGAGGAACTTTTTCCTATCTCCCTACTGCATCTGTGAAGCTCAGCCACAGTGATCTTGGGGTGCTTTTTTACCTTTGTTACCAAGGCTCTTCTCCCACGATTGCTCAGTTTGGCTTGATGGCCATGTCTAGGAAGACTTCTGGTGATCCCAAACTTCTTCCATTTAAGGATTATGGAGGCAACTGTGCTCTTAGGAACCTTGACTATAGCAGAAATGATTCTTATGATTCTCATTTTGTCTGACATGCACTGTGAGCGGTGATTTCTTATAAACACAGGTGTGTGCCTTTACAAATCAAGTCCTATCAGTTTAATTAAACACAGCTGGACTCCTATGAAGGAGTAGAACCATCTCAAGGAGGATCACAAGGAAATGTACACCATGTGACATAAATATGAGTGTCTGAGCAAAGGGTCTGAATATTTATTATCTGTAAATCACATTTTAACCCATTTAACAACTAATTCCAGGACTTGATTACTCACACACCAAACTATTATTCAGACTAACTCTCTTCCACATGCCCACAACTGTATTATCCAGAATGTGGACCCCACCAATGGTCTTGAAATCTGACAATTCCAAGACTTGATTGCTCACATAAACATTTTATACCTTTCATCTTAGTTTGAATGTTTTTATTACTATGTCTTGCTAAACTACTCACCACTTCCCTAGATAAATGCATTAGAAGGTATCATTTACAAAAAAACACATTTATGGGGGATTTCTGTTGCTCTTGAACCACACAGGCACTGCTAATCAATTTCAAATAGGGCCAAATGTTTTCCAAAATCAAATATTGCTTCTTTTTTATCCAAGCCCTACATGTAGGTCATCGCCATGCTCGAAAGAATGTGAGTAACAAATTGTGATGTCCACTTTTTGGTGTTACCACTTGCAAAAGTGAGAAATTTAGGAATAAAACAAGATTTTTGTGAAAAATTTATCTTTTCCAATATGGCTACCTAATGTTATCACATACTGTGTCCTACCTGTGGTTCAAAATGCTCACTTGACTCCTGGACAAAATCATTGAGGGGTGTAATTTCCAAAATTTGGTCAGTTGTGGGGGTTTATGCTGTTTAGGTACCTTAAGGGCCTTGCAAATGCGACATGGTGCCTGACATCTCTTTCAACCAAATTAGTGTTCCAAAATTCAAATATTGTTCCTTCCACTCTAAGCCCTACCGTTTGTCTAAACAGAACTTTTTGACTACATATTGGGTATCACCACACTATAACAAAGTGGGTAACAAACTGTTGGGTCTACTTTTACGTGTTACCTCTTGCAAAAGTGAAACATTTGAGGCTAAAGCAAGATTTTTGTGAAAAAAATGAACTTTTTCAATATGATGACATGATGACCTAATGTTATCAAATTCTGTGTCACACCTGTGTGTTCAAAAAACTCACTATACTCCTGGATAAAATCCTTTAATGGTATAGTTTCCAAAACGGTACAAGTTGTGGGGAATTTCTGCTGTTTAGTCACATTAGTGGCCCTGAAAAATCAATATGGTGCTTGACATCTCTTTCAGCCAAATTTGTGTTCCAAAAATCCAAATATTGCTTCTTCTACTCTTTGACCTGCCATTTGTCAAATCAGAACTTTTTTTTACAACATGTGGGTTATCAATGCTCTCATTGGGTAGCAAACTGTTAATTCCTCTGATTGGTGTTACTTTTTGAAAAGGGAGAAATTTGGGGCTAAAGCAAGATCTGAGGTAAATTCTAAATGTATTTATTTTTTTCATTCCACATTGATTTAATTTCTGTGTAGCACTTAAAGCGTTAATAAACTTATTAATGTGGTTTTGGGGAATTTTGAAGGCTGCAGTTTTTAAAATATTTTGACCTTTCGGTAATTCCTGTTATATAGGCCCCCCAAAGTCACTTCAAACGTGATGTGGTGCCTACAAAATAGTTTTGTAAATTTTGTTAAAAAAAATGAGAAATCGCTGTTAAACTTTTAACTGCTCTAACTTCCTAACAAAAAAATGCATATGTTTCAAAATTTTGGTGATATAAAGTAGACATGTGGGAAATGTTATTTATTAAATATTTTGTGTGACAAAACTCTCTGGTTTAAGAGATAAAAATTAAAAGTTTTAAAGTTGCAACATTTTCAAAACTTTTGTCAAAATTACATTTTTGTCATGAATAAACACAAGTCTCGTAGTACAAATGTTACCACTTTCTTGAAGTACAATATGTCACAAAAAACAGAATTACTGGGATTCATTGAAGGGTTCCAGAGTTATTACCACATAAAGTGGCACTGGTCAGATTTAAAAAATATGGCCTTGGTGTCACCAAGACAAAACAAAAATGCATTGACAAAAATGTAATAATAATGCAGTGAAAAAATGCAAGCAACCAAATTTAGCTTGTAGGTGTAGAAATGCTCAAAAAGTCATCATGATATTGTAGGCTAACAGTTTATTTTAAAAGTACTTAGCAGCACGATGGCTTAGTAGTTAGCATTGTTGCTTTGCAAGGCTGGGGTCCTGGGTTCAATCCTTACCAAGAACAACATCTGCAAGGAGTTTGTGTTTTCCATATTTTTGTGGGTTTCCTCCGGGTACTCCGGTTTCCACCTACATTCCAAAGACATATTGATAGGGAATTCAGATTGTGAGCCTCAATGGGGACAGTGATGATCATCTCTATAAAGCGCTGGGAATATGATGGTACTATATTATATAAGTAAACATAATAAATAAAAGCAAGCATGTCCATGTGGTGAACGCTGTCACCGATCATCATACAAAGCAGAAGCAAATAAAGTGACAGGTAAGCACACAGTTTACATCATGCAAGTAACTCGCAAGACTTTATCTGCTTCAGAGTTTCAACTAAAAAGTGTCCTTGATCTTGTCCTGACATCTACAATTTGCCTCATAATGACAGATCCCTTTTAAAAGATTGTCTTGTGAACTTATTATTTTATTTAATAATTAGATGCAAGTCGGTAGAAGGCAATCAATGTGTATATTCTGTTTTTAATTTTTTAATCTTTTTATTTTTCATTTTGAAATGCTTTCATGTCCATAGACTATTCCTTGTGGTTTTTTTCATAAGCACTACAGCAGAATCTGTATGCTTTATGGCAGCTAATGTAAATGTGAGTCAACTGACAAAGACACATAAGTTTTTACTAAAGTCTGCAGCAAGTAATGAAATACTCTGCCTAAAGCTTGAAGAGTGATAAGGGAGGTTCATACACATCCTTAACTATGTGTGTCATTTGCTATCCTACTTTTCTAGGATTATAGCTGCACTTATGTTCTTGCCTGTAATAACGAAATGACTCTCATGTAGATAGTACAGTCATGGCCAAAAGTTTTGAGAATGACACAAATATTAATTTTTACTAAGTCTACTGCTTCACTTTTTCTAATGGCAATTTGCATATACTCCAGAATGTTATAAAGAGTGATCAGCTTAACAGCAATTACTTGCAAAGTCAATATTTGGCTAGAAAATGAACTTTATCCCCAAAACACATTTCAACATCATTGCAGCCATGCCTTAAAAGGACCAGCTAACCTCTTTTCAGTGATTGCTCCATTAACACAGGTGTAGGTGTTGATGAGGACATGGCTGGAGATCAATCTGTCATGATTAAGTAAGAATGACACCACTGGACACTTTAAAAGGAGGCTGGTGCTTGGCATCATTGTTTCTCTTCTGTTAACCATGGTTATCTCTAAAGAAACACGTGCAGTCATCATTGCAATGCACAAAAATGGCCTAACAGGGAAGAGTATCGCAGCTAGAAAGATTGCACCTCAGTCAACAATCTATCGCATCATCAAGAACTTCAAGGAGGGAGGTTCCATTGTTCCCAAAAAGGCTCCAGGGCGCCCAAGAAAGACCAGCAAGCGCCAGGACCGTCTCTTAAAAGTGTTTCAGCTGCGGGACCGGGCTACCAGCAGTGTAGAGCTTGCTCAGGAATGGCAGCAGGCAAGTGTGAGTTCATCTGCACGCACTGTGAGGCGGAGACTCTTGGAGCAAGGCCTGGTCTCAAGGAGGGTAGCAAAGAAGCCACTTCTCTCCAGAAAAAACATCATGGACAGACTGATATTCTGCAAAAGGTACAGGCAGTGGACTGCTGAGGATCTGGGGTAAAGTTATTTTCTCTGATGAATCCCCTTTTCGATTGTTTGGGACATTAGGAAAACGCCTCATTCGGAGAAGACAAGGTGAGCGCTACCACCAGTCTTGTCTCATGCCAACTGTTAAGCATCCTGAAACCATTCATGTGTGGGGTTGCTCCTCAGCCAAGGGAATCGGCTCTCTCCCAGTCTTGCCTAAAAACACAGCCATGAATAAAGAATGGTACCAGAATGTCCTCCAAGAGCAACTTCTCCCAACCCTCCAAGAGCAGTTTGGCAATCAACAACGCCTTTTCCAGCATGATGGAGCACCTTGCGATAAAGCAAAAGTGATAACCAAATGGCTCAGGGAACAAAACATAGAGATTTTGGGTCCATGGTCAGGAAACTCCCCAGATCTTAATCCTATTGAGAACTTGTGGTCAATCATTAAGAGATGGGTGGACAAACAAAAACCTAAAAATTCTGACAAAATAAAAGCATTGATTGTGCAAGAATGAACTGCTATCAGTCAGGATTTGGTCCAGAAGTTGATTGAGAGCATGCCAGGGAGAATTGCAGAGGTCCTGAAGAAGAAGGGTCAACACTGCAAATATTGACTTGCTGCATTAACTCATTCTAACTGTCAATATAAGCTTTTGTTACTCATATGTTTGCAATTATATTTCTGTCTGTGATGAAAAAACATCTGAGGGCCAGAGGGCAGCAGATCATGTGAAAATATAATATTTGTGTCATTCTCAAAACTTTTGGCCATGACTGTACATGAAGAATAGTATTTATTGGGGAATATTTTTTTTTCCTTTCTTTTGGAATTTTTTTTTACACATTTTATTTTAATTTTTTTTAACTTTTTCTCTTTGTCCCAGGGTGGGACATCACTGTAAAAGTTCAGATCGCTGATCTGACAGTTTGCACAGCACTCTGTCAGACTAGCGATGTGACAGGCACTGCTGCAGGCTTTCTCAGCGCCTGCTCTCAGCAGTCACTGAGGAAGCAGCCTCCCTGCAAGACCCCAAAGGACCCGGCGGCCATCTTGGATATGGGGTCCTGCAGGGAGGAGGGTCCCTCCGAACAGCGCGATACATCGCGCCATTCTAAGGGTCTCACGGAAGCACGCAGGGAGCCTGCTCCCTGCGCTATGCTTCCCTGTGCCCCCAATACACCGCGATCATATTTGATCAGCGGTGTGCCAGGGTTTAATGTGCCGGGATCGGTCCGTGACTGCTCCTGGCACATAGTGACACCCGGCTGGTTAGCTGGTCCATTCTTGCCCCATAAATTGTAGGCTTTTTGCCAAAGAGAGGTGACATAAAAGAACAGGGACACAATTTACGAAGGACACCTTGACGTGGTAATTGGGCATAAATATAGTGGCCAATCTATTCACTAATAGCCTTCCTTTTTTCATAGCAATTTTTGTAGATACATATTTCATATATACATTATACAGCGCTTTTTTCAATATTTTTTATATGGCAGCAGTGCAATTCCTATGCTCTAGAGTAATCATTCTTGGTACGTTATGGTGCAAACCTTAATCTTTTTGACTTATATGCTGTCTTTGGTTGGCGCCTATTCACACTAGCTTAGATGTGCTAGTCCTTCTTTTTGTCTATTTGTATTAAGCTTTTTGGACATGTGCACTCTCACTCCCAATAGCCACAGGTGATTTTAAGCAGATTAAATGGCACATTCCTGCCCCATAAATTGTAGGCTTTTTGCACAAGAGAGGTGACATAACAGGACAGGGACCCATTTACGAAATACACCTTGACATGGCAATTGGGCATACATATATTGAACAATCTATGCTCTAAGAGCCTTCCTTTTTTCATAGCAATTTTTGCAGATACATATTTCATATATACATTACATACCGCTTTTTTCAATTTTTTTTCTATGGCAGCAATGCAATTCCTATGCTCTAAACTAATCATTCTTGGTAAGTTATGGTTCAAATCTTAATATTTTTGATTTGTATATTTTTTGTCATGACTGTTTTGAATAAAGTTTATATATATCTGGGCACTGTTTATTATTGGGAAAATGTAGTGCCCATTTTTTGCCAGTAAGGGGCATAGTAGCATACATGACATTAGATAGGAATTTCACACAGTTAAAAGTTAAACTAGGAGGGGTTTGCTGTGTAGATAAGCTAGTAACATTTCCTGAAGAGGGGAGAGGGGCCAGGGAGGCTGTACAGTCCAGATGGGCTTAATGCCCAGGACAGCAAAGTGATCCCGTAACATTTTATGAAGAAGAAGCTCAGTCATCCAGGGCCAGTGTGTCACTGCAACAGCAGAGGCATCAGTGACAATGGTAGTGGAAACTGTAGTTGCAGGAGAAGTCACAGCAGTACAGACAGGCAGGTCGCTCACTATGTGGCAGCTTATTGCATGGGCTGATGCCCTCAGATCCAAGGTGAAATGGCTGAGGGAACCCCAAGCAAAGTATGTCTGGACAGGGAGGATGCTGAAGAACTGTATGATACGGTCCAACACAGGAACGTGCTGAATGACAGAGAGAGGAGTACAGGGAAAGAGAAAGAGTTGCATTGTGTGAAATCTGATGTTGATGCTGTAAGGAATTTGGATGTGCTGTGTAAGAATATCAGTAAAGTTGCACGTTTAAACGTTGAATTGGACTGTGTGTCTGTTTGTGTAAAATCATGTGGAAGGGGTCTGCAGCAGTTCAGAGAAGACCCTGAAGGAGCGGATAAAGGAGAAACAGGTACACTGACAGTGGACACTGTGTGAATGCATTGAGAGACCAGGGCATGATTGAGCAATCTATGTCTGCCACGACAATGGGCCTGTCTCCCCTCACAGTCCATTTGGCGAATCTGAACCATACAAAACCTTGAAAGGTTAGCTCATCTCAACCCATCACTCCTTTTGTACCACCAACAAGGTCCCATTGTCTGTCTCCTTGCTTTGATTGCCAGCAGTGGTCACATGTACATATATGAACAGCAAAGTATTCTTATCCAGTTGTACAGAAACGTGACTGCTGCAGCCAGTGATTGATCATCCCTCATTGGAAGAGGAAGCAAAGTAATTGTTCACGAAGGAGCAGAGGGGGATTAGTTGGTGAATATATATTTGTTGTTTTTACATATTGGGTGGCTTTGTTTTTAAATGCAAAAAATTGTGAATAACCCCCTTTAACCAACAGTGTGTTTTCGTGTAAAGATTTCTTTTTTCTAGGAGGTCTTGTTTGAGTCCCATATTTTTGAAAATACAAGTATTGTGTGTTTACTGCACAATGATAGATGGCCACATCATAGATTTTGCCATAAATTGTGAATATGTTATTGTAAATTTGAAAAATGCTGGTAAAAAACAACATTGTGCAGTTCTTTATATGGAAAGCTAGTGATCATGATATAAACATTTTCAAGGAAATCAGCATTCACAACTCTTTTCTTCAATCATTTTTCTTCATGACCTTATTTTTTAACCTAAAACAGGAGCACATCAATAAAGGTAAACTGAGCATTAAGAATTGTAAAATATGCTGCTTGTTCCACTTTCCCTAGCTCAATGAGAAAGTGTCTGGAAGCATCTCCTTAAAACATCTTCATAAATAATTCATACGAGGGGTGATGTATAACATATCCACAATATGTGCCTTTTACATTTATCTTTCATGTAAGTCATGAAGCGAAGCATGAATCCAGCCTTTTTGCTTTGATTTATTGCATCATGAAATTAACATTAGTGGTAAACAATGATGTCTGCACTTCTTTTACACATGAATTATAAAGTCTGTTGCTTAAGCTGCTTTAAATTAAAGTGTTTTAATAAACATAGCAATATTTTTAAAACCTAAGCATTCTGCATGGATAAGGATTTTTGCTATAATATATCATAAGGTTATAAATATTAAATTGAGCTGAATATTAAAGTAATGGTAACTTAATGCTATTTTTACAGACATATGCTCCTTTGTTGTATTGTGCACCTTAAATATATTCTGCTGTTCAATTGCAAACAGCATGCTTACAGAATGAATAGTATTTGTGTTAGCTTGAAACATATAGAAATATCTTCCTGTGACAGTCACATACATTTTAAGTATTGATGAGAATAAAGATACGCAAGTGGTAAATTCATGGATTGAGAATTGATTTGCAAATCATTAGCCTTTCCTAGATATTGATAATTTAATTTGCCATGTTTGAAGCTTCAATTCCACAAACTTTAATGACAAAATTAGCAGCAATTCACTTGGGTCTAGTAAAGGCTAATTGTCATTTGAAAATTAATTTGCTTAACTCTAATACTAGTAATATTTTTAACCCCTTCACGACATGCGCCATACTAGTACATTGCATGCCGTGTCCCACTCTTTGATGTGGGCTCCAGCGCTGAGCCCACATCTTTCCCAGCACATGTCAGCTGTTTTGAACAACTGACATGTGCTTCTAACTGCTTCAGATGGAATTGCAAACCACCAGCGGCTGATAACCTGTTAACCCCTTCACCCCCAAGGGTGGTTTGCACGTTAATGACCGGGCCAATTTTTACAATTCTGACCACTGTCTCTTTGTGAGGTTATAACTCTGGAACGCTTCAACGGATCTTCGCGATTCTGAGATTGTTTTCTCGTGACATATTGTACTTCATGATAGTGGTAAAATTTCTTCGATATACCTTGCGTTTATTTTAGAAAAAAACGCAAATATGGCGAAAATTTTGAAAATTTTGCAATTTTCAAACTTTGAATTTTTTTTCCCTTAAAACAGAGAGATATGTCACACAAAATAGTTAAGAAATAACATTTCCCACATGTCTACTTTACATCAGCACAATTTTGGAACCAAAATTTTTTTTTGTTAGGAAATTATAAGGGTTAAAAGTTGACCAGTGATTTCTCATTTTTACAACAAAATTTACAAAGCCATTTTTTTAGGGACCACCTCACATTTGAAGTCACTTTGAGGGGTCTATATGGCAGAAAATACCCAAAAGTGACACCATTCTAAAAACTGCACTCCTCAAGGTACTCAAAACCACATTCAAGAAGTTTAATAACCCTTCAGGTGCTTCACAGGAGCTGAAGCAACGTGGAAGGAAAAAATTAATATTTAACTTTTTAGCCACAAAAATGATCTTTTACAAACTTTTTTTTATTTTCACAAGGGTAAAACGAGAAAATAGGCAGATAAAGTTGTTGTGCAATTTCTCCTGAGTACGCCAATACCCCATATGTGGAGGAAAACCACTGTTTTGGCACACGGCAGAGCTTGTAAGGGAAGGAGCACCGTTTGACTTTTTCAAACTAAAATTGGCTGGAATTGAGATTGGACGCCATGTCGTGTTTGGAGAGCCCCTGATATGCCTAAACAGTGGAAACCCCCCACAAGTGACACCATTTTGGAAACTAGACCCCCTAAGGAACTTATCTAGATCTGTTGTGAGCACTTTGAACCCCAAAGTGTTTCACAAAAGTTTATAATGCCTGGGTGTGAAAAAAAAAAAAAAATTTTCCACAAAAATGATTTTTTAGTCCCAAATTTTTGATTTTTCCCAAGGAAATTGGACCCCAAAAGTTGTTGTTCAATTTGTCCTGAGTACGCTGATACCCCATATGTGGGGGGGGAAACTGTTTGGGCGCACGGCAGGGCTTGGAAAGGAAGCAGTAACGTTTTGGAATGCAAATATTAATGGGGTCATGTTCCGTTTGTAGTGCCCCAGATGAGCCTAAACAGTGGTAAACCCCCACAAGTGACTCCATTTTGGAAGCTTTACACCCTAAGGAACTTATCTAGATCTTTGGTGAGCACTTTGAACTCCCAAGTGCTTCACACAAGTTTATAATGCCCGGGCATGAAAATAAAAAATCCTATTTTTTTCCCACAAAAATTATCTCTTAGTCACTAATTTTTTATTTTCCCATAGGTAACAGGAGATATTGGACCTCAAAAGTTATTGTCCAATTTGTCCTGAGTACGCTTATACCCCATATGTTGGGGGAACCACTGTTTGGGCGCATGGCAGAGCTCGGAATGGAAGGAGCACCATTTGACTTTTCCAACCAAAATTGGCTGGAATTGAGATTGGACGCCATGTTGCATTTGGAGAGCCCCTGCTGTGCCTAAACAGTGGAAACCCCCCACAAGTGAACCCATTTGGGAAACTAGACCCCCTAAGGAACTTATCTAGATCTTTGGTGAGCAATTTGAACCCCCAAGTGCTTCACACAAGTTTATAACGTAGAGCCGTAAAATAAAAAAATCATATTTTTTCCACAAAATTGATCTTTTCGCCCCAATTTTTATTTTTCCAAGGGTAACAAGACTCCAAAAGTTATTGTGCAATTTGTCCTGAGTGCGCTGATACCCCATATGTGGGAGTAAACCACTGTTTGGGTGCATGGCAGAGTTTGGAAGAGAAGGAGCGCCGTTTGACTTTTTCAACGCAGAATTGGCTGGATGCCATGTCGTGTTTGGAGAGCTCCTGATCTGCCTAAACAGTGGAAACCCCCCACAAATGACACCATTTTGGAAACTAGACCCCTCAAGGAACTTATCTAGATGTGTGGTGAGCACTTTGAACCCCAAAGTGATTCACAGAAGTTTATAACGTACAGCCGTAAAATAAAAAAATCTTTTTTTTTTTTACAAAAATGATTTTTTCGCCCCCAATATTTTATTTTCACAAGGGTAACAGGAGAAATTGGTCCGCAAAAGTTGTTGTCCAATTTGTCCTGAGTACGCTGATACCCAATATGTGGGAGTAAACTACTGTATGGGCGCACGTCGGGGCTCGGAAGGGAAGTAGTGACGTTTTGGATTGCAGACTTTGATGAAATGGTCTGGGGGCGTCATGTCGCATTTGGAGATCCCCTGATGCGCCTAAACAGTGGAAACCCCCCACAAGTGACCCCATTTTGGAAAATAGACCCCACAAGGAACTTATCTAGAAGTGTGGTGAGCGCTATGAAGCCCCAAGTGCTTCACAGAAGTTTTATAACATACAGCCGTAAAAACAAAAAAATCATTTTTTTTTACAAAAATGATTTTGTCGCCCCCAGTTTTTTATTTTCCCAAGGGTAACAGGAGAAATAGGACAAATTTCACAATAATTCTTGTGGTCCAGAGTACGCTGATACCCCATATGCGGGAGTAAACTACTGTTTGGGCGCATGGCAGAGCTCAGAAGTGAAGGAGCACCGTTTGACTTTTTCAACGCAGAATTGGCTGGAATTGAGATCAGACGCCATGTCACATTTGGAGAGCCCCTGATGTGCCTAAACAGCAGAAACCCTCCAATTCTAACTCCAACCCTAACCCCAACACACCCCTAACCCTAGTCCCAACCCTAACCACAAACCTAACCCTAACACACCCCTAACCGTAATCCCAACCCTAATCCTAATCCTAACGTGTTAGCGCCAACCCTAACCCTAACTTTAGCAGAAACCCTAACCCTAACGGGAAAATGGAAATAAATACATTTTTTTAATTTTATTATTTTTCCCTAACTAAGGGGGTGATAAAGGGGGGTTTGATTTACTATTTATAGCGGGTTTTTATGATTGGCAGCTGTCACGCTAAAAGACGCTTTTTATTGCAAAAAATAGTTTTTTGCATCGCCATATTTTGAGAGCTATAATTTTTCATATTTTGGCCCACAGAGTCACGTGAGGTCTTATTTTTTGCGGGACGAGGTGACGTTTTTACTGCTACCATTTTTGAGCACGTGAGATTTTTTGATCGCTTTTTATTTCGATTTTTGGGAGGTTAGAATGAACAAAAATCAGCAATTCATGAATTTCTTTTGGAGGAGGCGTTTGTACCATTCCGCGTGTGGTATAATTGATAAAGCAGTTTTATTCTTCGGGTCAGTACAATTACGGCGATATCTCATTTATATCATTTTTTTATGTTTTGGCGCTTTTATAGAATGAAAACAATTTTATATAAAAAATTATTATTTTTGCATCGCTTTATTCTGCGAGCTATAACTTTTTTATTTTTTCACTGATGATGCTGTATGACGGCTCGTTTTTTGCGCGACAAGATGACGTTTTCAGCGGTACCATGATTATTTTATATCGGTCTTTTTGATCGCGTGTTATTCCACTTTTTGTTCAGGGGTATGATGATAAAGCATTGATTTTTTGCTTCGTTTTCTTTTTTTTTTTTTAAGGGGTTCACTAAAGGGGTTAACTAGTGGGACAGTTTTATAGGAGGGGTCGTTACGGACGCGGCAATACCAAATATATGTACTTTTATTGTTTTGTTTTTTTTATTTACAGGAAAGAATGAATTTATAGGGGAATATATATTTTTTTTTTTATGATTTTTTTACCACTTTTTATTTTTATTTTTTTTACTTTTTTACTTTGTCCCAGGGTGGGACATCACTGTATTTTAGCAGATCGCTGGTGTGACAGAGTGCACAGCACTCTGTCACACCAGCGATCGCTCTGGCATCGCTGCAGGCTTCCTCAGCGTCTGCTCTCAGCAGGCACTGAGGAAGCCGCCTCCCTGCAGGACCCCGGCACCATCTTGGATCCGGGAACCTGGAGGGAGGACGGACCCTCGGAACAGCGCGACGCATCGCGCTGCTCTGAGGGTCTCAGGGGAGCTCGCAGGGAGCTCCCACCCTGCGCGATCCTCCCCTGTGCCCCGGGTACACCGCGATCATGTTTGTGTCACGGGTGTCAGCTGTGATAATCAGCTGACACCCGGCGGCGATCAGCTGTTCTCCCCCCGGGAGCGCAGCTGATCGCCCATGACGTACTATTCCGTCCATGTGAATTAGGTCCAGGGTCACATGGACGGAATAGTACATCTGATGTAATAAAGGGGTTAAATGCCACTGTCAATCTCTGACAATCTCATTTTAATTGCGCTTACCGGAAGCGCGCTGGAAATCCCGCCCATCGGTAACCCCGTCAAGTGATCGCAGGTCACTAGAGTTGAGCGATACTTTCCGATATCCAAAAGTATCGGAATCGGAATGGTATCGCCGATACCCAAAAAATATCGGCGATACCCGATACCGATACCGGAAATCCAATGTAAGTCTATGGGAACAAAATATCGGAATAAAAAAAACCCCATTCTTGCCTTGTTGGTTAATTGTACATGAAGGAAAACAACAAAGAGTAATGTAGAATGTATTGGGGAAGGTTGAGGAGACATTAAAGGCATAGATGTTTAACCTAATCAAATGGAATAGCATAAATATTTTTTTTTTTAAAGATGTTCGGATTGACGAAGAAATTGACAATGTTGTTAACGTTTTTTCTATTTTGGCAAATATGTATATTTCACAACTTCCATGCTCTTCACCTTTTTAACTTTTGACACACTTTCTCCTTCACAATCTTCAGCAGCATCATCTTTTTCATCAAATTATTCTTCATCTTCACCTTCTTTATCTTCTTCTTAAACTTCTTGCTATTCATCTTTTTGTTAACATTACTCATATTCTTCTTATTAAACTATTATTCTTCTTCATATTCTACTTCTTCATCTTCTTCATCATATTCTTATTTGTGACAGAGATTCCTGTACTTGTAATCTGTCAAAGTATGAATTTTTCATCCTTCCGTTCTTGCTGTCACAAAAGATTTAAATTACAACAGTATTTGTCCGTGTTCAGTTTAGCCTGCAGCAGCAGGCATTTTCCAGGGGCACCACGAGGAGGAACGGACTCACCCCCATACACTGCTTAGTCTTCTTCTGCTTATAATTTAGAGCATATATTTTGCTCTTCATTTTGGTCTTATACTTCATGTTATTCTGCTTTTTGATCTTCTGCTTATTGTTCTTAAGTCTCTTGTTCTATGTCTTGTAGTTTGTATTAACCTTCTTAGTCCTGTTGGGTAATCTTTTATTTCTTCTTTGTGATGGTGTTTAGGCTGGTTGGCTTGATGCTCGTCGTCCTTGTGGTCGTCATCTTCTTCGGGGTGGTCATCAGGGTCGTTGTCTTCATTGTTGGAGATCCAGAGTGATTACCCAAATAAACATTTAAAAAATCTTCAATTTGTAAATGTAGCAGAAGGTACAAGAGCCAATGCAAGTAACGAGGACCAGCTGACTGTGCTGGAACCTGGAGGGGCAGCAGAAGGAAAAGAGCCAATGGCACAACCGAGGACCAGCTGACGTTACTGGGACACGGTTACTAAGCAGGAGGTACCTGTGCTCCAAAGCACTACCAAGGACCAGCAGACGTTGCTGGAACTCGGATACCGAGATGGAGGCACCTAGGCCAAAGGCACTGCGGAGAACCAGCTGATGTTACTGGAACCCGGAGGGGCAGCAGAAGGAAAAGAGCCAATGGCACAACCGAGGACCAGCTGACGTTACTGGGACACGGTTACTAAGCAGGAGGTACCTGTGCTCCAAAGTACTACCAAGGACCAGCAGACGTTGCTGGAACTCGGATACCGAGATGGAGGCTCCTAGGCCAAAGGCACTGCGGAGAACCAGCTGACGTTACTGGAACCCGGAGGGGCAGCAGAAGGAAAAGAGCCAATGGCACAACCGAGGACCAGCTGACATTACTGAACCCCAGTAACACAGGAGCAAGTGTTAACTGTGCTAACAGCACTTCCGAGCAACAACTGGCGGTGTTGGAGCCCAGGGATGAGAAGAGAACAGGGTGGAGGCAGCAGGACTTTTTGACATACACACAGCAGGGGAACAGCTGACATTACTGAACCCCAGTAACACAGGAGCAAGTGTTGACTGTGCTAACAACACTTACAGGCAACAACTGGCGGTGTTGGAGCCCAGGGTCAAGGAGGATGTTTAAATACTAGATCAAGTAATTTCCTTGTTACCTGTCAATTTTAAATGTCTATACTTCAAACAAGAGAAAGATAACCTTTACTACCATAAGATGATGATTTCATTTAAACTAATATCTAGATAAATAAAGAATTGACAAACATAAACACATACATTAACATGTTAAATTAACATGTTATTCCTTAACAAAATAAATTAGTTAAGGAATCTGCTATACGGTTGTACATAAAAGCATACAAGTACATATCTGAATCCATTAATGATGGATAAGTAACAGTATGTACACCATTTTTATTGTATAGACAATGAATATCTGACTTCAAAACATCATCAGCATTACAAGTTATCTGTGACATTACTAAAATGTTACATTTGCTGAATAATGTCACTAAACAGTTTATACAAAATTATACAATTTCCATCATGTAATACTCATAATATGTGGCAATAATCATTTTTATTAACAAACATAACCTTTAAAAAGTGCATAGTGCATATTGAAAATTGCTATTTATGCCTGACTGTCGACTTGCAAGCATGACAACGGATAGATAAGGTATATATAGATGAGACTGCATAGCCACAGATGGTGAATGGCGATGTAATACTGTACCTCAATAAAGTGTGCGTCACTACTACATAATTTTTTTAATATAGCTTTATAAACAGGGTACGTGGATGTATGCTTGCGCCTTTGTTTTGACGCACAGACTGCCTTCCTGCTGAGACGCGTTGGGTAGTGAACAGTTGTGTGCAGTGTTCACTGTAGTCCGAGGTTTTCCTTTTTGGAGTGCAGATCACGCTCCAGTTAGTTCTTCAACCACTGCTGGTTGTAGTCTGCTGAGCGTGTGTCACTGGCACATCCTTGAAATTTTTCTCTAATTGTTGCTGATCCATTCTATTACAAATAAATAAAATCTATTAGTGTGAGGTGCTTCCATCCGTATACAATACATTTGTTGCAAACACTATAGAAGTACACAAAGGGGCCTTTCACACCTACTGAACAGTTGTGTGCAGTGTTCACTGCAGTCTCTGCGGAATAACCACACTTAGGCCTTATAACTTTTCAGACTTTCTTTATCAATCTACCAAGATGAAGAAGGCAGGGAGTAAGGCACGTGGTCGTGGCCGTGGAGTTTCTTCAGGGAGAGGACGTGGGGATTCTGTGGCTGCTGCGGCCCCCAGTGACACAGCATCCACCAGTTTTCCCCGTGAGCGTTCCTTTATGCGCACTTTTGTAGGAGCTCGGAGTACCCCCCTGCTGCGGGAAGAACAAATTGAAGCCGTTGTTGGTTGGATGTCAGCCAATGCATCGACTTAAATTGCTTCCACCTCCTCTCAGGACCACAGCACTGTTGAGCAACCATCTGTCTCTTCACCGCCTGTCAAATTGCCCAGGCAGTCAGAGAGTTCTGTACAGGAGCCAGCTGAGTGTCTGCTTCTGTTCTCAGAATCTATTGGCTTGCAAACAGGGGCCCAGCCAAGCAGCATTCTGTAATGTGAAGAAGACGGAATATGCAGTGATGCGCAACAGCTGTGTCTCTCTGAATCTGAAGAGGCGGGTGAGACAGTGCCGATGGTCAGCACACCGCAGAACGCATCTGATGATGATGAGACTCAGTTGCCAGTTTCTGTTGAGCATGGTGCTGGCCGGACCACCCAACAGCAGAGGGTAGTGGAGATGATGAGGTCCAAGACCCAACATGGCGTGAGGAACAGGAAGGTGGTGGGAGCAGCTCAGAGGAATCCTAATAATAATAATATTAATTTATATAGCGCCATCATATTACGCATCGCTTTACAGTTTTGCAGTTTAAGAACACAAGTCATAAGTAACAACGTTAACAATACAATAATTTAAGCTATATAAGTCGCCCCTGCTCGTGACAGCTTACAATGTACAATGAGGTGGGGGAGATACAAAGTATAGGTGTTTATATACAATGGTGCATTTACAATGATGGTCCAGCCATCTTAAGGGACTGAGGGATGGAGATAGTGAATGGGCTAGAGACACACACACATACACACTTACACAGAATACATAGAATGACTTTGATTAGTGAATGTGATAGGCCGCTCTGAACAAATGTGTTTTGAGAGAGCGCCTGAAACCATGCAAATTGTGGATAGTACTAATTTCTTGGGGTACAGCATTCCAGAGGATTGGCGTAGCGCGGGAGAAGTCTTGGAATCGGGAGTGGGAGGTACATATTAGTGCAGAGGTTAGTCGAAAGTCGTTTGCAGAGCGCAGCAGTCGGTTAGGCCGATAGATAGAAATGAGGGAGGAGATGTAGGAGGGGTGCTGCACTGTGGATAGCTTTGTGGCTGAGAACCAGTACTTTGGTTGAAAGCTGGGAGAGGCCTAGAGAAGTGGTTAGTGATAGAAGGAAGATAGAGGAAGACATTGCCCCAATGGTACAAACAGGAGGGAGAGTTAGGCTGCAGAATCGGTTGCCTGTAGCCTCCAGTTTGGCACCTGTTCGGAGCAGTTGTCTTCCAAAAGTCAAAACGTGCGCTCCCAGGACTTGCACTGCGTGGTCCTTTTTTCACACACTTGCACATGATATTTGCTATGTCAAATGCAAGCTGTGTAATCAAAAATTAAAATAGCTAAAAGTGTCAGTCACCTCAATACCACAAATATGTGGAAACATGTGTGGACAAAGCATGTAGTTGAGTTACAAAGACACACTGGAGATGTAGGCCGACCTACAGCAGCACCTACATCTTCAGGTTGTGTTGAAGCCTCTTCATCGAGCTCACACACAGCTGGTTCTGCTTCCTCACAGGATCGCCATGGAAGAACCTCGGCCACTGTTGTCCAGAGACAAAGTGTTATTCCACACACAGCAGCAAGTTCCCTGTCATCCTCACACTCCCAGGCCACAAAACAGCCATCGGTAGCACAGGCATGGGATAAAAAACAGCCATACTCCGCAAACCATGCACGAGCACAGGCTCTGAATGCTGGCATTGCAAAACTCCTGTCCCTTGAAATGCTGTCATTCAGGCTGGTGGAGACAGACAGTTTCCGTAACTGAATATCATTGTCAGTCCCACAATACAATGTGCCAAGCCGATTTCATTTCAGCAGGCAAGCCGTCCTTGGTCTGCAAAAGCATGTTGAGGGAAAAATTAAACATGCGCTACTAAACGCCCTCAGTAGCAAGGTCCACCTGACCACCGATGCGTGGACCAGTACCCATTGTTATGATCTGCTACAACCAGTAAGGAAAGAAGGGAATTCTGTCCCTACAATACAACTAAGCTGAATCCCTACGATGTAACGGGGAACCTAATCCTGCGACCAGACCCGCTAAAGTCCTCATCTAGTGTGAACGAAGACCTATAGTTGCGAGGGAGGAATCCCTACAAGATCTAGGGACTGGGAGAAAAGGTGGACACCTCCTAACATAAATTGTATCATGGATAATTAAACATAAAAAAAAATACTTTGCGATCCTAACATCAAGCAAAACTGACTGATTAAGGCACCTAAGCACCCGGCTAGCTTAACAGTAGATAATACAATGAAGTCAAGCAAAGCCAGAAGGGCGGAGCCAGACTAAATAGGGAAAAAAGGTCATGTGACCAGCAAACTGAAACAAAACCTAACAAGAGGCTTCTAACACCCATGGCCAGGGACAATACCTTTCCCTCACTGCCCATTGGGTCAATGTTGTGTAGCCGGGTACTGATCTTGCGAGTGTCGCTGTACGTGTTCTGCCAACTCCAAGGATTGCAGTAATCAAGTCTGTACACATTGACTCCTCCTCCTACTCCAGTTCCTCAGAATCATCGCTGCAGGAGCCGTCACGGTCTACCTCCACATGGACCCGTGAACGTTTACCTGTTGCGACCGATATGAGCACAGCCGTGTCCAAATGTCAACAGGCCGTCCTGAAATTAATTTCCATGGGGAATCTTAGCCACACAGCGCAGGAGCTCTGTAATGCCATAAAGCAGGAGAGCGACGTGTGGTTTTTGGAAGCGAATCTACAGGCAGGCTTGGTAGTGTGTGACAATGGCCGAAATCTGGTGGCAGCTCTGGGCCTTGGCAACCTCACTCAAATAGCATGTCTGTCATATGTGTTCAACTTGGTCGTGCAGAGTTTTTTTGAGGGACTATCCGGATCTTGATGCACTGCTGCACAAGGTCCGCCTAGAGTGCACTCACTTGCGACGTTCCAGCATGGCCAGATCGCTGATTGCAGCTCTGCAACGCAGATTTCGCCTTCATGAACATCGCATCATATGTGACGTACCCACCAGGTGGAATTCCTCGTTACATATGTTGGAGCGGTTGTGCAGCCAACAGTAATGGAGTATCAGCTGCATCAGGCGCAATCAACTCGCAATTAGCGCCGTTCACACTTCACCACTACTGAGTGGGCCTCTATAATAATAATAATAATAATAATATTCTTTATTTATATAGCGCCATAATATTCCGCAGTGCTTTACAGTTTAACAGTTTAAAAACAAAAGTCATAAGTAACAACGCTAACAATACAATAATTAAAGCTAAATCAGCCGCCCCTGCTGGTTGAAAGCTTACAATCTACAATGAGGTGGGGGAGATACAAAGTACAGGTGTTTATATACAATGGTGTTTTTACAATGATGGTCCAGCCATTTTAAGGGAGTGAGGGATGCATGGAGATAGTGAATGGGCTACACACACAGACTTACACATAGAATGACTTTGATTAGTGAATGTGATAGGCCACTGTGAACAAATGTGTTTTGAGGGAGCGCCTGAAACCATCCAAATTGCGGATAGTCATAATTTCTTGGGGTACAGCATTCCAGAGGATTGGCGCAGCGCGGGAGAAGTCTTGGAGTTGGGAGTGGGAGGTACGGATTAGTGCAGAGGTTAGTCGAAGGTCGTTTGCAGAGTGCAGCAGTCGGTTAGGCCGATAAATATAAATGAGGGAGGAGATGTAGGGGGGTGCTGCACTGTGGAGAGCTTTGTTGGTGAGAACCAGTAATTAGAATTGGATCCTATAATGAATGGGCAGCCAGTGTAATGAGTGGCGAAGGACTCTATGAAGGACATCTGCCACGTTTTGCGTGCGTTTGATGAGTCAACGCGGATGGCGAGTGCAGATGATGCACTAGTCAGCCTGACTGTCCCCCTTATCTGCCTGCTTCAAAAAACACTGCAAGCACTAAGGCATGAGGTTTTGGAAGAGGTGGAGGATGAGGAGTCACAAATTCCATCACCTTCTGGACAGTCAGCGCAACGTGGTTCCTCACAAAGGGCTGGAGGACTTTCAAAGTACCATGCTGTATCAACAATTGAACCTCCATAGTCGCTGTCTATATTTTCATAACCATTCCAAACTTTTAATGTATTTACAAAGAACATAATGTACATTTTTGTCTATCCTTTGGTAATGCTATTGTGTTTCCATAAAGTGATGTAACAGAATTATGATACAATGTTTTTAAATTTTGAGTTTTAAATTTTGTAAATTTTTATGTATTTGAAGGACTTTGTGAGGAGGATGAGGAGGAGTCAATGGAGGAGGAAGACATCACTCCAGAGGGAGGTAGACAATGCTCTAGTCAGTATGTAGACCAAGGGTGGGGTGATGCACAGCAGGCAGAGATGACGCCTCTTGTAGGGGACAACGTTTCTTGGCCAGTTGGGAGTCTGCAGCACATGGTTGATTTCATGCTGCAGTGCCTGAGAAACGACCGCCGCATCGAACACATTCACACCACGTCTGATTATTGGCTGTACACCCTCCTAGACCCTCGCTACCGGGACAACTTACAAAGCCTCATCACATCGTTGAACCGGGAGCGTAAAATGTGGAAGTACCAAGACACACTGGTGCAATCCATAATGTTCTCCATTCCAGCCGAGAGCACTGCTGCTGCTACTGCTTTACAAAGCAGCTCTGTGCGTCGAGGCAGTGGAGACAGCTCTGCAACAAGAGGGAGCACAAGCAGCGCCTCTGCACAGGGCAAGAACAGTATGTTCCAAATGTGGCGAAGTTTTGTGGCAAAGCCACCAATGTCTACACCATCCGAGACGGCTCCAGTCAGCAGGAGGCAACATTTCCGTAAGATGGTGACAGACTACATGTCTTGCCCTCTCAGTGTACTCCCAGATGGCTCTTCCCCATTCAAGTTTGTTGTCTCTAAGCTGGATACATGGCCAGAGCTTAGCCAGTATGCATTGGAGGTGCTGGCTTGCCCTGCTGCCAGTGTATTATCGGAGCACGTCTTTACTGCTGCAGGTGGTGTACTAACAGACCGTTGCATGCGACTCTCCTCCGATAATGTAGAACGGCTTACTTTTCTGAAAATGAACTAGGCATGAATCTCGCCTGAATTTGCCTGTCCGGTTTCAGATTAACTAACTGGTTGGCAACGTTTTCCATGTCTCCTGTTATGTTCATCTTTCTACCACCTGAACTATACTCCCTGGGCTACAACACTGCCATTTGCTGCTCAGAAGTGTCGTGTCCACAGACCAATACACAAGCTATAGTGATAGTGGGGTTCAGTAACTCCTGCTGTTCCCCTGCTGTGTGTCTGACAAAAATTAATGCTGCTAACTCCAAATTAAAGTTAAAATTAAAGTTCAAACATCTCATACTAGGCCTCAGCCTACACCCTCCTTGACCCTGGGCTCAGAAGTGTTGGATGCACAGATCAAAACAATCGATGATGTGTTTGTGGGGTTCAGTAACGCCTGCTGTTCCCCTGCTGTGTGTCCGGCAAAAATTACTGCTACCTAGCTACACATGTTGAAAAAAACATGACATGTTAAAGTGGCTAGTGCTACACATAGATATCAGGCTACACCCTTATTTCTAAGCTGTAAACAAGTCAAACGTCACATTTAAAACCATTCAATGATTAGTGTTGGTAACAAATCTGTAACTAAATAATTGTGACATATTATGGCAGATATCCACATATCTAACACAAATGCTAACACAAAAGCATACTTATGCTATATGGTACTAATGGTGAACCTTCTCACTCCATAACTTTGACAAATCCAACTCACATCATGCCTCAAATGCTGCAATGTTGGAAGTGCATAATGTGGGTTGAACTTTGGCAACAGCTGCAGTGTGAAGGTTATCCTTCTGTGTTCTTGGCTTTTAAATAAAAGCATACAAGTAAATATAATAATACATTGTTGATTAAGGAACGTGATGTACACCTGTAATATTGTGCAAACAATGGATGTAGGACTATTCCTCTTCAACATTACTTATATTTGTGTCATTTGAAAAAATACATATTTTAGTTCAAAATTAAAAACCCATGTTCAATAGCTGTGAAAGGCCCCTTTGTGTACTTCTATAGTGTTTGAAACCAATGTATTATTATTATTATTATACGGATGGAAGCACGTCACAGTAATAGATTTGAATTATTTGAAATAGAATGTAGCAGCACCAATTCGAGAAAAATGACAAGGATGAGCCAGTGACAGACACTCAGCAGTGTACACGCAGCGGTGGTTGAAGTAAGTGGAGCGGGATCTACACTCATACCAAAAAATTAAACCTCAGACTAGAGTGAACACTGAACACAACTGTTCACTTGCTGTGAAAGGCCTTTTTGTGGACTTCTATTATGTTTGCAAGCAATGTATTGTATTTTGATGGAAGAGCGTCACACTAATAGATTTTAGTAAATTGAAAATAGAATAAAGCAGCACCAATTTTAGAAAAATGACAAGGATGAGCCAGTGACAGACACTCAACAGAGTACACGCAGCGGTGGTTGAAGTAAGTGGAGCGGGATCTACACTCCTACCAAAAATTTAAACCTCAGACTAGAGTGAACACTGAACACAACTGTTCACTTGCTGTGAAAGGCCTTTTTGTGGACTTCTATTATGTTTGCAAGCAATGTATTGTATTTTGATGGAAGAGCATCACACTAATAGATTTTAGTAAATTGAAAATAGAATAAAGCAGCACCAATTTTAGAAAAATGACAAGGATGAGCCAGTGACAGACACTCAGCAGAGTACACGCAGCGGTGGTTGAAGTAAGTGGAGCGGGATCTACACTCCTACCAAAAATTTAAACCTCAGACTAGAGTGAACACTGAACACAACTGTTCACTTGCTGTGAAAGGCCTTTTTGTGGACTTCTATTATGTTTGCAAGCAATGTATTGTATTTTGATGGAAGAGCGTCACACTAATAGATTTTAGTAAATTGAAAATAGAATAAAGCAGTACCAATTTTAGAAAAATGACAAGGATGAGCCAGTGACAGACACTCAGCAGAGTACACGCAGCGGGGGTTAAAGTAAGTGGAGCGGGATCTACACTCCTACCAAAAATTTAAACCTCAGACTAGAGTGAACACTGAACACAACTGTTCACTTGCTGTGAAAGGCCTTTTTGTGGACTTCTATTATGTTTGCAAGCAATGTATTGTATTTTGATGGAAGAGCGTCACACTAATAGATTTTAGTAAATTGAAAATAGAATAAAGCAGCACCAATTTTAGAAAAATGACAAGGATGAGCCAGTGACAGACACTCAGCAGAGTACACGCAGCATTAGTTGAAGAAGTAACTGGAGCGTGATCTGCATTTAAAAAAAAATAAATAAATACCTCACAGACTGCAGTGAACACTGAAACACAACTGTTCACTATCTGTGAAAGGCTCCTTTCTGTACTTCTATAGTGTTTGCAACCAATGTATTGTTTACGGATGGAAGCGCATCACACTATAATTTCTATTGAATGGAGCAGTTAGAATTACACTAAAGAAAAAAAAAAGAGTCTGTGAGTGACACGTGCAGATGCCTACAGACAGCGTTGGATGCAGAGCAAACTGCAGCGTCACCTGCACTCTCACACACACACCTTGCACAGAGCTGTTAAAACAACACTGCAAGGCAAAAGGAAGCTTTACACAGCGGTTGGTAAACTAGCCTGCCTAAAGCAAAGTACACAAAATCGCAATCTCTAACTGTCCCTCTGAGTCAGCAGAGCAGCGTTCTTTCCCTAACTGAGTTCACAGCACAGTGACGCTAAAATGGCGGCGGCGCCTTTTATAGTGCATTCTGACATCATTTCAGCAGCCAGTCACAGCCATGCCATTAGTTAAGATGACCGCAGTAGTACAGGATGTGCCCACACTTCGTAGGATTCCTCATTGGCTGACTAAAATCACAGTGCCTCTCAAAGAATTATGGGAACTTCCGATTCCGGTATGCGATATAGGAAAAATATCGGAACTAAGTATCGGAATTCCGATACAGCGAATATCGGCCGATACCCGATACTTGCGGTATCGGAATGCTCAACACTACAGGTCACCAATGGTTTGGCATGAAACCAGAGTTCTCCTGCAGTACTCAATCATTGTCATAGCCAAATTGCTAGGAGCAACAGGGGGCCACCCCATTCCCAGGCTTCCCAGGAAATTCCAGATGGAAAGCCCAACTAACCGATCGGCCTTCACATCTTGAGAAGTGACCCTGGATCTCTCCCCGGTCCGCAGTGGATAAGGTACTGGAGGGAATTGTGGACCCTCCGAGAATCCAGAATCTTCTGAACCTCATACTCCAGGCTGTCGACTACTGAATGCTTAGGAGGTGGAGATGAGGGAGAAAATGCAGAGGGACATACTCCTTTAATAGGGATTAAGCTAGGGATGTGAAGGGATGGAGGAAGCTTTAATCTAAATGCCACAGGATTGACCACCTCCAGGATCTCATATGGACCAATGAACTTTTGACCAAACTTCGTCGATGGCACTTTAAGTTTAATGCTTCTATAAGACAACTAAACCTTATTCCCAATCTTAACCCCTTTCTGTCATCCGACGTACTATCCCGTCCATGTGACCTGGGACTTAATTCCCAGGGACGGGAAAGTACGTCATGACTATAATGTGGCATTGCGACTTAAGTCGCGGTGATCGCATTAAAATTCCGACGCCAGCTTACCTCAGGAAAGATGGCTTCGGCATCGCGGGGTCTGTCATTGGCCACCCTCACTCCCGATCGCTGTGATTGGCTATTGAATTCTCAACAGCCAATCACAGCCTTTCTCATTGTTTTAGCCAATAAGAATGGCTGAAACAATGAGGTCCCAGGCTAGGATAGAGTATCGATGTACTCGATCCTAGGCACCATCGAAAATTACTCAGATTGGCACGATCAACGATCACATTGATCGCGCCAATCGCAGGGCACAGCCGCAGTGTTATCGCGCTGTGCTCTGCTGGATCGGTGCTGTAAAAGAACCAATCCTGAACACCTATCTTTAGGAGAGGCCTAGCAGGGCCTGCAAGGTCTGATTGGCGCAATAAATGCCATCATCGATTGCGCCAATCACAGGGCACAGTGGCAGTCTGACCTCTGTGTGACCGTTCTGTGCCCTGCTGCTGATCTGGCTGCTGACCTGGCTGTGACCTGCCAAGGATTGGAGCTGTGAGCTCCGAACCTAGGCATGCTGCCAGAGCAACCAGGAGAGCTCTGATTGGTGGGATCTTGTTATGATGGATCCCACTAATCACAGGTCACATCAGCGAATTGACCGCTCTGTGACCTGTCTCCCCAGGCTCTGACCTGTGTGTGACCGCTCTGCAGGTGTCCTCACACTTGCTGAGGATTCCTGCAGAGCTGTCATACTAACAGATCTCCTGTGATGGGCCTTGTTGTGCCAAAGAAGGAAGAAGTAAGAAAGAAGAAAGAAGAAAAGATAGAAAAAGAAGATGAAAAAAAGAAGAAAGAAGAAAGAAAAAAGAAGAGAGACTACAACTGTAAGTGTTGATCCCTGCCCCATCTCTCTTCATCACCCCATCCCCCTTCTCCCCTTTCCCCTCTTTTTACTTACTTCCCCCTCTTTGCGCCACCTCCGTGCGCACATTTCGCAGCCGCCGAGCATTGATTGGTGACGCAGTTCACCAATCAACACTCGTGCTCGCTTTTTTCTCAGCCCCCTTTGCGCCAACTCCGTGCGCACATCCCGCAGACGCCGGACTTTGATAAGTGAGACAGTTCACTTATCAAAGCTTGCGCTTGCCTTCCGTTTTCCCTTTTTTTTCCACCTCCCTTTCCGCCACCTCCCTGTGCGCACTTCCCACAGGCGCCAAACTTTGATAAGTGACACAGTTCACTTATCAGAGCTTGGGTCTGTAGTTTTCCCTTTTTTTTCCACCTCCCTTTCCTCCACCTCCCTGTGCGCACATCCCGCAGCCGCCGGACTTTGATAAGTGACACAGTTCACTTATCAGAGCTTGCGCTTGCTGTCCGTTTTCCCTTTTTTTTCCACCTCCCTTTCTGCCACTTCCCTGTGCGAACTTCCCGCAGGCGCCAAACTTTGATAAGTGACACAGTTCACTTATCAGAGCTTGGGCCTGTAGTTTTCCCTTTTTTTCCACCATCTCCCTGTGCGCACTTCCCGCAGCCGCCAAACTTTGAAAAGTGACACAGCTCACTTATCAGAGCTTGGGCAAGTAGTTTTCCCTTTTTTTTTCCACCTCCCTTTCCGCCACCTCCCTGTGCCCACTTCCCGCAGCCGCCAAACTTTGATAAGTGACACAGTTCACTTATCAGAGCTTGGGCCGTCAGTTTTTCCTTTTCTTTTTTTACACCTCCCTTTCCGCCACATCCCGCAGCTGCCGAATTTTGATAAGGGTCACAGTTCACTTATCAGAGCACATGCCTGCTGTTTTACATTTTTCTTTTCACAGGCATTTTTTTTCTCCCTATTTGCTTTTTTCTTTTAGCTTTTTCTTTTTAGACAAGTTTGCACCAATCACTATCCTCCCACACACACACAGTTATAAATAAAGTACACCCAAGCACAATACTAAAAAAAAATGTCTCGCCCATCACGTTCAACCCAAAAGCGCTATTCATTGGAGGAGGCATATGTTTTCCTTGCCTCCGTAACTGATAGCGAGGGAGAGGATCCCACATTTTTATACTTTTCTGATTCTTCATCCTCTTCCTTCTCCTCCTCCTCATCTTCCTCCTCGGGTCCTGTGGAACCGCCATGCAAATGCCCCAGGACAGAAGATGAGGCATCTCCCACCATTCCAGAAGACGAAGCCAAAGCCGAACCAGCGCACCTCACTGCGAACCCCGTATGGACCTCGTCCCCAGAAAATTACGAGCCACTGATTCCTGATTTTGTTGCAGAATCAGGAATCAGGTTTCACACCACAGGCCTCACAGAAATAGACTTTTTCAAAGTCTTTTTCTCTGAGGATTTTATTAACCTCATGGTGGAGCAAACTAATTTGTACGATGGTCAATTTTTGGCGCAAAACTCAGTTTCATCATAATCTAACTGGTCCCCTGTAGGCGCAGTTGAAATGATGCAGTTTTGGGGCCTGGTCCTTCATATGGGGATCCTGAAGAAGCCAGAAATTCGGCAATATTGGAGTGTAGATATTTTGTATAACACAGCAGTGTTCCGAATGGTCACGGCCTGGACGCGTTTTGAGGCCATCCACAAATTCCTGCATTATACCGATAATGCACAGTGTCCCCCATGAGATGACCCCAACTTTGACCGTTTGTTCAAAGTTCGGCCGGTCATCGAACACTTCAACAGAAAGTTTGCTGAAGTGTACGTGCCTCAAAGGGACATCTGTGTGGATGAGTCCTTAGTTCATTTTAAGGGAAAGCTCGGATTCCGTCAGTACCTGCCCAGCAAGAGGGCCAGGTACGGAATCAAACTCTACAAGCTGTGTGAGAGTACCTCAGGGTAACACTCACAGCTTTAGAGTTTATGAAGGAAAGTACACCAGGATTGAACCCCCTGAATGTCCTCCTGTACTGGGAGTGAGTGGGAAAATTGTGTGGAATTTGGTTCACCCACTGCTGGATAAAGGTTATCACCTCTACACCGATAACTTTTATACCAGCGTCCGACTCTACAAATTCTCTTTGTGTGAGGTACCGCAGCCTGCGGTACTGTTCGCAAAAATCAGAGAGGCCTCCCAAAGATGCTACTTGGGCAGATGCTAAGAAGGGGTAACAGCAGAGCCCAATGTAGCAACCACCTGCTGGTGGTCAAGTACAAGGACAAGAGGAATGTCCTTCTCTTGACCACCATACACTGTGATGGCAGCACCCTCAGCACTGTGCGGGGTACCTCTACACAGGTCTGCAAACTGGACTGTGTACTGGGGTACAAAAATACATGGGGAGTGTTGATCTCTCCGATCAACTCCTCCAACCGTACAGTGCTTTGAGAAAGGCAAGGGTGTGGTACAAGAAGTTGGCCGTGCACATTGTACAAAAGGCAATGCTCAATGCTTTCCTGCTGTCACAATGTGCACGCCACACTGATACGTCGTAACTTCACTTCCAGGAGGTAGTGGTTAAGGCCCTGATATTTGCCACTCCGGAAGGAGCTGGCCCCAGTACTTCTGGAACTGAAGGTGCTCGTAACATACCCGGTTAGCATTTTCCGGGAGTGGTCCCACCACCTGGAAAAAAAAGGTAAGCCACAAAAAAGGTGCCGAGTGTGTTACAAAAGGGGAATACGCAAGGACACTTCTTACCAATGCGACACCTGCCCCGAAAATCCTGGCCTGTGTATGAAGGATTGCTTCAAATTGTACCACACCTCCAAGCACTACTAACTTACTTTACAGGAAACCGTAGATTAGTACCTAAAAAGGGGGCACATCTAGAGAAGTTCCTTGGGGGTCTAGTTTCCAAATAATGTCACTTGTGGGTTTATTCACTGTTTAGGCACATCAGGGGCTCTGCAAATGGAAAATGACGCCAGCAGACCATTCCATCAAATTCTGCATTCTAAAACTTCACTACTTCCCTGTCGAGCCCCGACGTGTGCCCAGTTATTTCCCACATTTGGGGTACCAGCATACTCACGACAAATTGGACAACAACTTTTGGGGTCCAATTTCTTCTGATATTCTTGGGGAAAATTAAAAATTGGGGACTTAATTATCACTTTTGTGGATTTTTTTTTTTTCATGCCAGGGCATTATAAACTTTAATAAAACACTTGGGGGTTCAAAGTGCTCATCACACACCTAGATAAGTTCCTTAGGGGGTATAGTTTACAAAATGGGGTCACTTGTGGGGGGTTTCCACTGTTTAGGCACATCAGGGGCTCTCTAAACGCAACATGGCGTCAGTTCTCAATTCCAGCCAATTTTGGTTTGGAAAAGTCAAATGGCGCTACTTCCCTTTCGAGCCCTGCCGTGCGCCCAAACAGTGGTTCCCCCCACATATGGGGTATCAGCGTACTCAGGACAAGTTGAACAACAACTTTTGTGGTCCAATTTCTCCTCTTACCCTTGGAAAAATAAAAATTGGGGACTAAAACATCATGCTTGTGGAAAAAATATGACTTTTCTTCTTCACGTCTCTACATTATAAACTTGTTTGAAGCACTTGGGGTTTCAAAGTGTTCACGACGCACCTAGAAAAGTTCCATAGGGGGTCTAGTTTACAAAATGGGGTCACCTGTGGGGGGTTTCCACTGTTTAGGTACATCAGGGGCTCTCCAACACGACATAGCGTCCGTTCTCAATTCCAGCCAATTTTGGTTTGGAAAAGTCAAACGGCACTCCTTCCCTTTTGAGCCCTGCCGTGCGCCCAAACAGTGGCTCCCCCCACATATGGGATATCAGCGTACTCAGGACAAGTTGGAAAACAACTTTTGTGGTCCAATTTCTCCTCTTACCTTTGGGAAAATAAAAAATTGAGGACTAAAACATCATGCTTGTGGAAAAAATATTTTTTTTTTCTACACGGCTTTGCATTATAAACTTGCGTGAAACACTTGGGGGTTCAAAGTGCTCACCACACATCTAGATAAGTTCCTTATGGGGTCTAGTTTCCAAAATGGGGTCAAATGTGGGGGGTTTCCACTGTTTAGGTACATCAGGGACTCTCCAAATGCGACATGGCATCCGTTCTCAATTCCAGCCAATTTTGGTTTGGAAAAGTCAAACGGTGCTCCTTCCTTCCGAGCCCTGTCGTGCACCCAAACAGTGGTTCCACTCACATATGGGGTATCAGCGTACTCAGGAGAAATTGCACAACAACTTTATCTGTCCATTTTCTCCTTTTTCCCTTGTGGAAATAAAAAAATATTTGTAAAAAATCATTTTTTGTGACTAAAAAGTTAAATGTTCATTTTTTCCTTCCACGTTGCTTCAGCTCCTGTGAATCATCTGAAAGGTTAATAAACTTCTTGAATGTGGTTTTGAGTACCTTGAGGGGTGAAGTTTTTAAAATGATGTCACTTTTGGGTATTTTCTGCATAGAGACCGCTCAAAGTGACTTCAAATATGAGTTGGTCCCTAAAAAAATGGTTTTGTAAATTTTGTTGTAAAAATGAGAAATCGCTTGTCAAATTTTAACCCTTATAACTTCCTAACAAATAAAAATTT
Organism: Oophaga sylvatica; assembly: GCA_033576555.1. Classification (NCBI taxonomy): domain Eukaryota; kingdom Metazoa; phylum Chordata; class Amphibia; order Anura; family Dendrobatidae; genus Oophaga; species Oophaga sylvatica. Next base: position 225,865,391 of record JARQOD010000006.1, on the reverse strand, counting down.
TGTTTCCAAAATGGTGCTGATGTAAAGTAGACATGTTGGAAATGTTATTTATTAACTATTTTCTGTGACATATTTCTCTGTTTTAAGGGAATAAAAATTCAAATTTTGAAAATTGCTAAATTTTCAAAATTTTCGCCATATTTCCTTTTTAATAAATAAACGCAAGTAATATCAAAGAAATTTTACCACTATCATGAAGTAAAATATGTCACGAGAAAACAATCTCAGAATCGCGAAGATCCGTTGAAGCATTCCAGAGTCATAGCCTCATAAAGAGACAGTGGTCAGAATTGTAAAAATTGGCCCAGTCATTAACGTGCAAACCACCACTGGGGTTTATGGGGTTAAAAACAGGACCCACTGAAAATCTATCTGCCTTTAATTTTTGGTGAATCTGGGCAGTCCTAATATTATTTTGAACTTCCTCCCAGACATCCCCAGCGCATTCAGATGATCCTAGAAAATTCATCAAAATGTGACTGAAAACCATAATTCCAGAAGAATGGTGAGGTCCCGGTAGATTGATTTACTTGACTGTTAATAGCAAACTCAGCTAGAGGTAAAAACGAATACCAGTCCTCCTGCCGAGTTGCCACAGAGCACCTTAAAATTTGTTCCAAAGACTTATTTGTCCTCTTAGTCTGACCATTGGTTTCAGGGTGATAAGAAGATGAAAATGACCAGTCAATCCCTAGTTTACAACACAAAGCTCTCCAAAATTTCAGAGACAAATTGTACTTCCTATCAGTTGCAATGTTCAGAGGGAGTAAACAACCTGGAGAGTGTCTCCGCACTAGGTAATCCTGACAAAGGAACAAAATGAGCTTGTTTGCTGAATCGATCAACTACCACCCAGATAGCAGTCTTCCTATCAGACAGAGGTAAATCTGTAATGAAATCCAAGGATAAATGAGTCCATGGACTTTCATGAATAGGTAATGTAGCCAATTCCTTAGCCGGCTGGCTATGACTGACTTTGGGAGTGCACAGACTTCACATGCAGATACAAAATCTTTAATGTCATTATGCATGGATGGCCACCAAAAAAGTATAGCAATGACTTTTCTTGTGACAGTAACCTCAGGCTAACCACTTAAAATGGAGTCATGAAATTCCTGTAACACCCGCAATCTTAGGTACACAGGCACAAATAATTTAGACTCTTGGGAAGTGGAAGGAGAAAATGACTGGAATTTGCCTATCTCCTCTTCCCATTTAGAGGTTGCCATAGGTACCACAATACCCTGAGGAATAATGGAGGATGGAGGTTCTGGAGGAGAAATGTAATCTAGATTATGAGACAAAGTGTCAGCTTTCACATTCTTAGACCATGGCCTGTAAGTAATTAAAAAATTAAACCGAGAGAAAAACAAGGACCATCTGGCCTGTCTAGGAGTGAACCTTTTATCTGATTCCATGTAAGCTAAATTCTTGTGATCCATGATCACCTTAACTGGATGAACTGCCCCCTCCAAAAAATGCTTCCATTCCTCAAAGGCCAATTTGGAAGCAAGTAACTCCGAATTCCCAACACCATAATTTCTCTCCTTTGGTGAAAACTTTTTAGAAAGAAAAGCACATGGATGCAGGTTAGTCAGAGTTTTGGGCCCCTACAATAAGACTTCCCCCACTCCGACCTCCACCATGAACGGTTCTTGGAGATCTGATTGGATCAGAATGGGTTCGGACATAAAACAATCTTTTAATCTTTCAAAAGCTGTGATAGTACCTGGTGACCAAACCTTGAGATTCGCCCCCTTACGTGTAAGGTCAGTAAGTGGTTTAGCAACCTGTGAAAACCCATTGATAAATTTTCAATAATAGTTGGCGAATCCCAGAAAACGCTGCAAAACCTTAAGCTCACGAGGTTGAACCCAATCAATTACGGCCTGCACCTTCCCAGGGTCCATTTAATCCCTTCTGCTGACAAGACAAACCCAAAGAAAGAGATTTCCTGACCAGAAAAAACAAATTTGTTTAATTTAGCAAACAGGGAGTTCTCCCTTAGTCTCTGTAACATAACACGAACATGTTCCTGGTGAGTGTCCAAGTCTTGCGAGAAAATCAGAATGTCATCGATGTAAATCACAGCATACCTTCCAATGCAATCAGAGAAAATATCATTCATAACATTTTGAAACACTGCAGGTGCATTAGATAATCAGAAAGTCATGACAAGGTTTTCAAACAGACCCTCAGATGTTAAAAACCCCATTTTCCTCTCTTCACCCTCCTAGATGCATATCAAATTAAAAGCCTCTCTAAGATCAAGTTTAGAAAACACTCTGGCCCCAAGAAGCTGATTATATAGGTCGGGGATGAGTGGAAGTGGGTAAGTATTTTTAAATGTGATCTTGATTAGTTCTCCGAAATCAAGGCAAGAATGGGGCCCCATCTTTCTTTTTAACAACGAAAAATCCAGCAGCTATAGGGGAGGAGAAACAACTGATATGACACTTCCACAAACTTTCGTTAACATATTCTTTCATGGTGGTCCGTTCAGGCCAGGACAAATTGTAAAGGCGAGCTTTTGGCAATTTGGCGCTAGGAATAAGATCAATAGCACAGTCATATGGATGATGAGGAGATAATATCTCTGCCTCTTTTCCGAGAACACATTTCCAAAGTCCTTCAGGTAACCCACAAGACCTTCCAGACTAGCGATGCTTATTTGTACATTTTTTATAAACAGCCGGGCTCCATTTCACAATCTCCTTCAGATACCAATCAATAACTAGATTGTGAATCTGCAACTATGGAAACCCCAGTACCAATCCAGCAGGTAAATTATCCAACACAAAACAGGATCGGGATTCAGATTAGAGTGACCCCACTTGGAGAGTGAAATCCACCATTGCTCTCTTGACCAAATTGTGAGCTAACGGTGTCTTGTCCAAGGGCGATGATTTGAATGGGTTTTAATAAAATGTCTGTCCCTAACCCTAACTTTAGAACCAGTCACAAATCAATAAAGTTGGCAGCAGACCCATAGTCAAATGCCAATGTTGGTAACACCTGGTTCTCGAAGGAAATCATTGTATTTATCAGTACTTTATCAGAGAAATAAAAAGGTACCTGGTAGACTGGGCGACCTCCTTGGTCATTACCTAGACTCAGAGGTTCTCCCGATGGTTTGGTGGCTTGAAGATGAGTTGGACAATTCTTATCAAAATGTCCAGAGAGGCTACAGTTTAGGCAGAATCCAAGATCTTGTCCCCATCTTCTCTCCGCAACATGAAGACTAGCAAATCTAACCTCGGATAAATGGACCTGCTATGGGGAAGTATAACATGCGGCCTGCTGTTCACCATGTCTCTCATTGATTCTGCGGTCAATTCGTATGGACTGAGTCATGGTCTCCATCAGAGAACAAGGGGCGTCATGGAGGACCAGAGCATCCTTGAGTATCTCAGAAAGGCCTCTTTGGAAATGGCACCTGAGAGCTGCACCGTTCCATAGAACTTCGGTGGACCACTGCGGGAACTCAGTACAGTAGTCCTCAGTAGTGTGAATCCCCTCGTTCCAGGTTCATGATCTTAGCCTTCGCGACCTGGATTCTTTCAGCTTCATCATATATTAGACCTAAACTGTCAAAAAAGGCATCAACAGAAAACCGTTCTGGGTTTTTGGGGACAATGAAAATTCCCTGGTCTGAGGACCTCCTTACAGTATGGACATGATTATTCCAACCTGCTGGAACTCTCCCCTGATGGCCAGGGGCGCAGGGTAAAAAATAGATTACAGCTCTCACTGAATACCCTAATCTAGCCTTTCTCTCCCGAAAATTTATCAGGGAGGGATATGACTGGTTCAGGAGAGACCAACTGTACAAGAGGGTACTGACGTCACAGCCACTACCAGCAGTGGGGGTAACGGGAGGTCTTCATCAAGTTATTTTTCTGACCCTGCAACTGAAATTGTGATGACTCCAGATTCTGGCAGTGCTTTGTCAGATCATGAGTCATCTGCATTAAATTCGCCACCTGGTCGCAAAGTGTGTGAACAGGATCCATACTGGCGAAAAAGAAAAATGTATGGGTAAGTCATAAACAGAAGGAAGAGACAAAAGCGTAGTCAGGTAACGTTCCGAGGTCAGAGTACCAAGAGGATAATGGATCAGAGCTGAAGGGGTTAGACAGGTTGATGGTCAGAACAAAGTCCGAGGTCAGGCAACAGATCAAGCATACAGAACTCTAGGCACAAGAAAGCACAAACCTCACACGCTGAATGTACATCTGGCAGTGTTCTGTGAGACACATCTAGTTTAGAAGCATGGCCGTTAACTGGAATAATGAACACATGGAGACAGCTGACACCTCACAGTCTCAGATTGGATAGTTGGCCTGTAAATCCACTCATCAAAAGCTCAGCGCACTCCTGTACCAGATTGGATGGACAAGCTGTCAATCAAATTACTGACAGCTTCAGCACACCCCTATACCAGATTGGACAGCCGAGCTGTCAGTAACTGCATCCCAGACTCACTGAGGGATGGAACCATGACAATAACTATACCTATTATGTGAAGCACCCAGAGGATTGTTTGAGAACATTTGGGACCAGCTAGAATCATGAAAACCAAGGAACACACCAAGAGGGTCAGGGATAAAGTTGCGAAGAACAGTAAACCATGGTTAGATTATAAAAAATAGTCCAAGCTATGAACATCTCACAGAGCACTGTTCAATTCAACATCCAAAAATGGAGGTCTATGGCACAACTGCAAACCAACCAAGACATGATCGCCCACTGAATATATGTCATTCATGTTCCCAATTTGATGGCAGATCTTACTAGTTAAAGTTAGAAAATGCTATATTGATTGGATCTGTTTCAGGACTGTTGGGCAACTCCATCATTTCATTATCCATCATCAGGATGTGGTAATGTCTAATTTACCTCTTTTCTCTGTTCTTTTGTGTTGTTCCAATTCATACAAAGGAAATAAACATGTGTTACAAAACATTTGTAATGGCAATAATTTTCTCGGACAAATACTTCATTTTCTGGATCAAATTTCTCGGCAATTTCTGTATGTGGCAGTTCTACAGACATATCTCTGGAGTTTTGGATGGAAAAGTGTGTTCTTGCAAGTATAAGAATTCAGGTTTTTATTGCTGCATAGGAGTAGGGATAGGCAAACCCGAACAATAAAGTTTGGGACCTGTACCGAGCACATAGTGTTTGATCACAAGGTCCCAAACACGAGTCCAGTTTGGGTTCGAGTCCAGGGCCATTATAATTATACCTACCTGTCCAGCGTCGAGTCCTGCCGTTCCGCTGTCTCCCGGCAGCATCTGCTTCTGGGGCCGCTCATTAACTGCCTGCGGTATTCACTACACTCAGCAGTCATTGACTATTTCTGGTAGTGTTTGTGTGATGACGTCACCGCACGAACACTCCCGTAAAAAGTCGAAGACTGCTGAGTGCAGTGAATGCTACTGGCAGTTAATGAGCGGCCCCGGAAGCAGATGCGGCCGGGAGACAGTGGGACGGGAGGACGCATCGCTGGACAGTTAAGTATTATTCTAAAGTCCAAGCTCGGGGTTTGGACGCAAGTTCGCATCATCTCCTTCCCCAAGCTCAAACTTTACAAAAATCTCGGGTGAACCCGCCGATCCTAATCATCGGGAGGTTCGCCCATCACTACATAGGAGCTGTTACTCATTTGTCCCAGGTTCCTCATATTTCTTTGGCTCTCTTTCTTGCAGTGATGTATTTTCGTTAGTATTTCTGTCTTGTCTGTGCTGATGCCTGTCCCGTCTGTGTTCTCTTTGGTTGGCGGACCACAGAAGACCTGTTTTACTCCTTGGTCTTGTAGTTACTTTGTTTTGACTTATGTCCATTTTCTGTCAAATCTTCTGCCTGAACATTCTGCCTCTGAATTTGACTTCCTGGTACCAATCTCACATGATCACCTTTCTAGCCGGCAGCTTGCTCCACCAGACAGAAGCTGACTCTATTGAATACAGGGGTTAAAGGTTGAAGGCCTGGGCAACTCATGACATCTTGTAGAGGTAGTGGATGGTCTCTAGAAGCCCTATTAACAAATTATTTGCCTGTTTACAAACAGTGTCCCCATAGCAGTCAGTTTGCAAAGTAATCTGCAAAATTTTAGCCTTCTACCCATCACAGACTGTAGTTCAAATCTATCAGCACCTGTTTAATACATCATGGAAGCGGTGTATTAAAAGCTTGACTCAGCCTTCTTTCATTGCCTGATTATAGGTATTGTTTTTGCTATTCCTGCATGACCACCATTACTGACCTCTGAAATGGTTTTTCCCTTCTTTACTGATTGAACACTGGCTTGCTGAAACTTGTACGATGTACCTCACCTCGACTTGATCATTCAGCTTATTTTGTGCTGCAAGTCTGTCTATCTATTGGGCTATCTATATATCTCTCTAGCCTGAGAGTGGCATGCACAGTAGAACAGGGACCATCAGAGGGAGGTTAGCTTGCTGTGGTTGATGGGCATACATGAATTGGCAAATTTATGTGCTAAGTACCTTCATTTTTGTAAGCACATCTTTTTGAGCAGTAAAATCTAGATTCAATGTTTTAATGTTTTTTAGTGTTTTCACATGGCCTAAACTTATGCAGAGTTCTGCTGTGCTTTCTTTTTCTATATAATGCAGTCATCGCAGCTTACACCTATTCTGTGCTGGTCAGGTTTTTCAGTCTATCTATCTATCTATCTATCTATCTATCTATCTATCTATCTATCTATCTATCTATCTATCTATCTATCTATCTATCTATCTATCTATCTACATTATCTATTTATCTATCTATCCGTTGCATTATTGTCTGTTAAGCTGAGAATTGAGATGTTCATCACTTGCTTGATCACAGGTCTTGTTTGTGAAGGAAGAATACAACATGTGCTTACATGTAGTTTATATATTTCAATGTTATAATAATAAGGTATAAATCAGTCATATTGAGCAGTAGGATGAAGAAAGCTCAAATGGTGTTTACTACAGATAGTTTAGCTTGGCAATAAGCTTTTTAATTTCAAGACCACAAAGTGTTGCCATTTACACATATTGATTGTTGACCGTACAGAAGGAATTTTTAGCACTCTGGAGAATTTACCTCAATCATATTTTGAATAGAGTTGAGCAGGTTGATCCATGGAGGATCTACTTTGAGTCAAATTTTCTGTTGAGTCAAGTTCCCTGTAAATTCAACCTATGCTATTTCATTTGTGAGGGATTGCAAAAACAAGCCAATTAATGGAGCTATCACTCTCAGTTTAAAAGTTAAGAGCAAGTTGTATTCTGCTTGTGCAGTGTAAGGATAGATGCTCAGAGTGCATAGCTCACTCTACTCAAGAGTAAGGCCTAATCTGTTTCGGATGTACTACTGTAGTGCTGAAACACATTGAAAATGGAAAGTGGTAGTCTGATTCTGTGAACAACAATCTAATGATTCAAGTGATATAATGGAGAGCTATACTTGCATAGTCATTCAATTTGGCTGTGAATTGATTGGTATGGGAAATTCTACAGCAACACTAGCAGCACGTTAAGAACAGTCTTTTCTCCGTCAGACACAGAGAATCCTTTTTCTATTTCACTTCTCTTGCCTCTCCTTCTCTGTCCTCTCCATCTCTCTATTTCCTCTCTCCTCTCTTTCAGGCAATTAGTAGCTTTTCATCATTGTGATTTGCGATGAGTTTGAGTATACTGAATGTTTGGGATCAATTTGGTAGACCCAAAAATTTGAATTTCTAAAATATTAGCTCATCACTACTTTTGAAACTACTTGGAATTCATCAAATTTCATCAATTACTACAATTTATTAATTCTCCCAAGTGTGAGCTAGTGAAAGAAACCTCAAATAAGAAGGAAGTAAAAAAGTAATCTCAAAATTTAGGAAACATTTATTGCGGCTTTCATAAATGCTCACAGGTTCAAATGTAAGAAAAGGACATGAAAAGGAAATTAATAATCACAAGTTAAAGAAATAAATGACTTTTGGTACATCACTAAGAAGTTCCTCAGAATAAATTCTTGATGATATCTCAACGTATAAGTCATTTACAATCTCAAAATCAATAGTATGGCTATTTAGCAAAATGTTGGAACCTGGCCTTTTAGTGATTAATAAAATATTTTACAACGACTTTTAAGATGTGATGTGCTCATATTTATATGTTAATCAATACATTTATTTTATAATCTATAACGTTCACTGTTGAGATATAAACCTGTGATTATTATGTATGTGCATTAGTAGATTTATCTACTGTATGTAATTGTATTTCGTTAAAGTTGTTGCCTTGTATTAAATATTGTGTTTACATAAAAATTAAAAGGTTTCATAAAATTCTAAGGATTAAAGTTGTAAATTGGTCAATGGATCAATATCTACTAAATAAAAGTCTTTAAAATGACTGAAATATTTTATGCTATCAGAAGTAAAAACTTCAATAAAAAATATGTATTGCATTGCTTACAAAATGAAACATAAAACACAAAACTTAGTTTCTCAACTGATTTACCTTCAGTTTGTTTGTTTTTACTCACTTTAATATATAAATCATGTTGGAACAATGTGTCCATCATATAAAAAGCACAAACTTAGTTTACTTGAAGCTATATATTTTTATATCTATTTTCATGGGAACATAAAAGTGCTCATATAAAATCTGGTTTTATGTAGAAATGCATAAAAAATCTAAAGAACTCTGCTCACTGGTAATATTTTTTCTAAGTCCATTTGAGAAAAAAATAATACTTACCACCTCAAGAATTCTTATGGGGTGAAGTTTCATGAAATGAGTACTTTTATTAGTGTAATTTTCTTTACCAGTGAACACCATTTATACTGAGAAATCTAGAATGATCTAGTGAACATCATTGTTTTTGATCCCTATGACTTACCATCTTTTTAAAAACCTTAATATTTTTGATTTGTATACTTTTGTATACTTTCTTTGGTTGGCGCCTGTTCCCACTAGCTTAGATGTGCTGATCCTTTTTTGTCTATTTGTATTAAGCCTTTTGGTCATGTGCACTCACTCCCAAAAGCCACAGGTGATTTTAATCAGATTAGCTGGTCTATTCCTGCCCCATAAATTGTAGACTTTTTGCCCAGGAGAGGTGACATAACAGGATAGTGACACAATTGACGAAGGACACTGTGAGGTGGTAATTGGGCATACATATATTGGCCAATCTATGCGCTAAGAGACTTCATTTTTTTCATACCAATTTTTGCAGATACATATTTCATATATACATCATTAGCACTTTTTTCAATTTTTTTCTATGCAGCAATGCAGTTCCTATGCTCTAGAGTAATCATTCTTGGTAAGTAATGGTGCAAACCTTAATATTTTTGATTTACCATCTTTTTAAGTTATCTGAAATAATATAACATATACTGAAATTAAATTCAACAAATAGTTTATCAATTTCTAAAATGTATGTAAATTCCAGTGAATTGGAAAACTGTAATGAGACTTAATATGAATTGTTGTGTTACATTTCTCTAAGGATAATTTAAAGAAAAAAAAATTAGTTAAATAAATTAAATTTCAATGGTACTCATTAAGACTTTCTTGCAATGCTCCCCGAATTGCACATACACACTGGTACAGATCCAAAAGATTCATTTAGCACAGTATCAAACAACCTTTATCTTAACACATGACACTACATAATTGCAATAGTATTTTATCCTACAACTTTTGCATTGGGCTGAGATTAGCAAAAAAAATATATCTGTAAGATTATACTTGTTTTCCTAAGGGTTAAACGTCATCTGTTGCCTGCAAAAGTGGAAAGTACTTATTTGAGCACTGAGCTTAATGCTTAAAGGGTTGTTTCCAATGAAAATATTTATGGCTTAACCACAGGATATACCATGAATGTATTATAACTATAAGAACAATACCAATAATATCCTCCAAACCCCATGCTCACTAACTAAGTTACTACCACATGCACATGGTGGGTGACTGAAGAATAACATCTCTCTCAATTCACTTATATGGGTGTAACACGGAGCGAGGTGGTAGCCATGGGCAAGGTATTTGTCTCTTATGTCCTGGCATGTAACATGAAGGTGGGGATCCTGTCTGTGTGTGTGGACTTGTGCTATGGGGGCATTACACCCTAACAGGTCGCATGTTACTGATGACTTGGGTTGGCCAAGATCAGATGTTGAACAGTTCAATGAGTTAATGCACTGTCACACTTAGCGATCGCACCATCGATCACGACAATGACACGACCTGGCGAGATCGTTGATGCGATCGCTATATAATCGCTAGTTAGCTTCCAAGCACAAAGATCTCATCAGAGATCAGCGATCTGTATAACGACCTCTGCGGTCGTTGGCAAAACCTAGTCCCGCCTGCGACGCTGGTAAAGTCGTTCATAAAGGGTGTCACACTCAGCGATTCAGGCTCACCAGTGGGACACCAATGACCAAAAAACGGCTCAGAACGTTCATGAGCGGTCAGCGACATCTCAGCAGGGGCCACATCGCCGATACATGTCACACACAGCTAAGTTGTTAACGAGATCGCTGCTGCGTCATAAAATCGCTGACGCTTTAGCGATCTCGCTAGCGATCTCGCTTAGTGTGACAGTACCTTAAGACTACCAGTCAAAAAATTATCTTTTTATTGAACGAAAAGTTGGTGGGGATTATGTACAACAGATAGTGGTTACACAGCCTGATAAGCATTTCATTCACAATACAGAGCATTTTCATACACAACCTATTTCTTTCTCTTATATCTCTTGTTCTCTGTCTTTAATGTTTCACCTTCCTTCACCACAACACAGTTCAGTACTACTGTCCAGTTAATGGGAGTCCTGTTCTCAACCTCCGGTCCTGCATTTTCTTTCTCCCTCAAGGGAACTAGTTTGCCAACATGCTTCTTTGCTACTGATGCCTTGTATCTCGTGCCTAGGTCACTTTATTTGTCTCACATTCTCTGTCCCATCCTGGTACATTACCTTTCTGGGTTATAAACTTGGGGTTGTACTGCTAGGTGTTCTCTCCAGGACCCATCTCTGGTTGATCATTCTGTCCTTCTGTCAGTTTTCTTTTCTCTTTACTCTGCTTCACACAAAACACTGTCTTTGTCTCCTCCTACTTCAGGAAACCTATGTCATGTGGCACTGCTTACTGTCCAGACTTTGGGTCTGCTTCTGATGCACACTGGGTCTTATCCAACATCCTGACAGGAAACTGTTTCTGTCGCTTCACATTAGCCCCTCTTGTTAACCCTAACTCTCACTACTGTTGGGCACACTATAACACCGTCTCTAATAACACATATCACAATTCACATTATACACTAAAGCAACATACATTATGTATCATACCAGTACTCAAGACTTCAAGGGGGAACGTGGGCAGCATATCCATCTCTTTACTTGCGAGCTTTACAAAGAGCTATTGATTCCTTTACAGTACCAAATATATAACTTTGTGCTTGTCAAACATAGGAGCCAGCTTTATAGAACCAGTGCTGTTTGATTCTGCATTATAGACTTGCCCACTATACAGTTGACTTAATAGCAAGACTTCTCTCTTCGATATGAAATTTTACCAGAAAACACAGATTACTTTAATGATGTTTTTTTCATTTACTCAACTAGTCTAGTCCACTGTACACTGCAAGAGGGTTAATGAAAAAAGACATAATCTCATATGCCTCATGCAAGCAGTCTCTTTACAGATTTTTGTTTTATAAGGAACTTATGACCTGGGTCATGTTACTATGGATCCTTAAATAAAATAATAGAAATAATTTATAAAAATCCCACATGTAATATAGCTAAATTACTTATTAAGTACCTTATATAGATTGACTTTTACCAAAGTAGATAATTATTTTAATAAACACATAAAACGCAAAAAAGATAAGTCAACAAATAACTTTATATTAAATTCTTATATAAAAAAATTAGAGTAATTTTACATTTAGATAGGTCGACTGAATTCTGTGAAACATCAACTACTTAGATTGGCTGCTTTTAACTCTTTCACCCAGAAGCCTGTTTTCATTTTCCTGACCAGGCCAAATTTAGATCGGTGTCACTTTATGTGGTAATAACTCTGAAACTCTGCAATGTATCCCAGTGATTCTGAGACTGTTTTTTCGCAACACATTGTACTTTGTGATAATGGTAAAGTTATGCCAATATATTTTGGTTTATTTATGAAAGTATCAGAGTTTTGCTAAATATTTTCAAACATTTCACAACAGTTATAGTTATTTTAAACAAATTAGTTAATAAATAACATTTACAACATTTTTACTTTACATAATAATTATTTTTAAACATATTTTTTGCTAGAATGTTAGACAGGTTAAAAGTTGATCAACAAGTTCTCAATTTTCCCAAAAAAATTACAAAACCAATTTTTGAAGGGACAACATCACATTTGAAGTGTTATTAAATGGCCTACATCATTGACATCATTTTAACCGCTTCATGACTGGAGATTTTTTCGATTTTGCGTTTTGGTTTTTCACTCCCCTTCTTTCCAGAGCCATAACTTATCTATTTTTCTGTCAATATGGCCATGTGAGGGCTTAGTTTTTGTGGGACGAGTTGTACTTTTGAACAACACCATTTGTTTTACCACAAGGTGAAATATAAAACAGGAGAAAAAATCCAAGTGCGGTGAAATTTCAAAAAAGTGCAATCCCACACTTGTTTTTTGTTTTGCTTTTTTGCTAGGTTCACTAAATGCTAAAACTGACCTGCCATTATGATTCTCCTGGTCATTACGAGTTTATAGACATCAAACATGGATAGGTTCTTTTTTTATCTAATTGGTGAAAAATATTCCAAAATTTGCTTAAAAAAAGCGCCATTTTCCGAGACCTGTAGCGTCTCAATTTTTCACGATCTCGGGTCAGGTGAAGGGTTATTTTTTGCACGCCAGGCTGATGTTTTTAATGATACCATTTTTGTGCAAATACGATCTTTTAATCGTCCATTATTGTATTTTTATTCAATATCGTGGATACCAAGAAAATGTAATTCTGGCGTTTTGTTTTTTTTCTTGGTACGTCATTTAGCAATCAGGTTTTAAACCCTTTTTTAAATTGATAAATCAGGCGATTCTGAATGCGGCGATAACAAATATATCTATGTTTGATTTTATTTTTATTGTTATTTTATTTATTTTGAATAGGGCCAAAGGGAGGTGATTTGAACTATTAAGTTTTTTTTATTTTTTTCATATTTTTAATAACTTTTTTTTAATTTTGGCATGCTTCAATAGCCTCCTTGGGAGGCTAGAAGCTGCCTCAACTTGATTGGCTCTGCTACATAGAGGCGATGCTCACATCGCATCTACTGTATGTAGCAGAAATACTGCATTGCTGATGCCGATGCACCGGTGACCCACGATCTCATAATACTGGTCATCGGTGAGCGCATATCCGGCGGATGTCCGGAAGCGCTTGGTAAATGCCGCTGTCAGAGTTTGACAGCGGTATTTAACTAGTTAATAGTCCCGGTGGATCTCAATTCTGCTCGCAGCTATTGTTGGCACATGTCAGATGTTCAAAACAGCTGACATGTACTGCTTTTGAGGTGGGCTCAGCGCCAGAGCCCACAACAAAGCGGGGGTACTGCCATCGGATGTACTATACTGTCCGATGGCAGAAAGGGTTAAAAACTGCACCCCTCAACATGCTAAAAAACACATTCCATAAGCTTATTAACCCTCCAAGTACTTCACAGGAGTTAAAGCAATATGGAAGGAATTTTTCAATCAAAAATGTTGATTTAGCCCCAAATTTTCCATTTACACAAAAGTAACAGAAGAAAAAGGACCATACAATTCATTGTGCAATTTCTCCCATATCCTATATGTTGTGGAAAACTACTCTTTGGGTGCACTGCAGAACTCGGCAGAGAAGGCGAAGCATTTGACTTTTGGAGCGTCAAATTGGCTGGAATAGATAGCGGACACAAAGTGGTATTTGCAATGCCTTTGATGTGCCTAAACAGTTGAAAACCTCACAAATCACCCCATTTTGGAAACTACTCCCCTCAAGGAACTTATCTAGAAGTAAGGTGAGTACCTTGAACCTCCAGGTGCTTCACAGAATTTTATAATGTTGAGTCGAGAAAATGAAGAAAAAAAATCCCACAAAAATGTTGGTTTTGTCCACAGGGCTAACAGGAGAAAATGGACCATACTATTTGTTGGGCAAAATACTCTTGAGTACTCCGATGCCCAATATGTGATGGATAATTACTATTTTGGCACATGGTAGGGCTTGGAAAGGAAGGAGCAGCAATAGACATCTGGAGCTCAATTTTGGCTGAACTAGATTACAGATGCCATATCACATTTGAAGAGTCTCAACAGCAGAAACCCTGACAAGTGACACAATTTTGTAAATTACCCCTTTTGAGGTACTCATCTACGGGTATAGAGAGCATTTTTAACCTTCAAGTGATTCACAGAATTGTATATCATGAGTCAATGGAAAATTATTTTTCCACAAAAATGTTGCTTTGGCTCCAAGTTTTTAATTATCAAAATGGATAATACAAAAAGATGAAAAGTATAATTTGTTACCAATTTTTTCTCAGTACACCGATACGCCATATTTTGTCAAAAACTACTTTTGATGCACAGTGCAAGGCTCAGTATGGAAGATGCTCTATATTGAGTTCAGATTTTGCTGGAATGGTTTGAGGATGTCATGTCACATTGGCAGAAGTGCCATTAAAGCAACCCCCCATAAGTGACCACTAGGGTTGAGCGATACTTTCCGATATCCAAAAGTATCGGAATCGGAATGGTATCGCCGACACCCAAAAAATATCGGCGATACCCGATACCGATACCGGAAATCCAATGTAAGTCTATGGGAACAAAATATTGGAATTAAAAAAAACCCCATTCTTGCCTTGTTGGTTAATTGTACATGAAGGAAAACAACAAAGAGTAATGTACAATGTATTGTGGAAGGTTGAGGAGACATTAAAGGCATAGATGTTTAACCTAATCAAATGGAATAGCATAAATATTTTTTTTTTTAAAGATGTTCGGATTGACGAAGAAATTGACAATGTTGTTAACGTTTTTTCTATTTTGGCAAATATGTATATTTCACAACTTCCATGCTCTTCACCTTTTTAACTTTTGACACACTTTCTCCTTCATAATCTTCAGCAGCATCATCTTTTTCATCAAATTATTCTTCATCTTCACCTTCTTTATCTTCTTCTTAAACTTCTTGCTATTCATCTTTTTGTTAACATTACTCATATTCTTCTTATTAAACTATTATTCTTATTCATATTGTACTTCATCTTCTTCATCATATTCTTATATGTGACAGAGAATAATGTACTTGTAATCTGTCAAAGTATGAATTTTTCATCCTTCCGTTCTTGCTGTCACAAAAAATTTAAATTACAACAGTATTTGTCCGTGTTCAGTTTAGCCTGCAGCAGCAGGCATTTTCCAGGGGCACCACGAGGAGGAACGGACTCACCCCCATACACTGCTTAGTCTTCTTCTGCTTATAATTTAGAGCATATATTTTGCTCTTCATTTTGGTCTTATACTTCATGTTCTTCTGCTTTTTGATCTTCTGCTTATTGTTCTTAAGTCTCTTGTTCTGTATCTTGTAGTTTGTCTTAACCTTCTTAGTCCTGTTTGGTAATCTTTTATTTCTTTGTTGTGATGGTGTTTAGGCTGGTTGGCTTGATGCTCGTCGTCCTTGTGGTCGTCATCTTCTTCGGGGTGGTCATCAGGGTCGTCGTCTTCATTGTTGGAGATCCAGAGTGATTACCCAAAAAAGCATAGAAAAAATCTTCAATTTGTAAATGTTGCAGAAGGTACAAGAGTCAATGCAAGTAATGAGGACCAGCTGACTGTGCTGGAACCCGGAGGGGCAGCAGAAGGAAAAGAGCCAATGGCACAACCGAGGACCAGCTGACGTTACTGGGACACGGTTACTAAGCAGGAGGTACCTGTGCTCGAAAGCACTACCAAGGACCAGCAGACATTGCTGGAACTCGGATACCGAGATGGAGGCACCTAGGCCAAAGGCACTGCGGAGAACCAGCTTGACGGTACTGGAACCCGGATGGGTAGCAGAAGGTACAAGAGCCAATCCAAGTAACGAGGACCAGCTGACTGTGCTGGAACCCGGAGGGGCAGGAGAAGGAAAAGAGCCAATGGCACAACCGAGGACCAGCTGACGTTACTGGGACACGGTTACTAAGCAGGAGGTACCTGTGCTCGAAAGCACTACCAAGGACCAGCAGACATTGCTGGAACTCGGATACCGAGATGGAGGCACCTAGGCCAAAGGCACTGCGGAGAACCAGCTGACGGTACTGGAACCCGGATGGGTAGCAGAAGGTACAAGAGCCAATCCAAGTAACGAGGACCAGCTGACTGTGCTGGAACCCGGAGGGGCAGGAGAAGGAAAAGAGCCAATGGCACAACCGAGGACCAGCTGACGTTACTGGGACACGGTTACTAAGCAGGAGGTACCTGTGCTCTAAAGCACTACCAAGGACCAGCAGACATTGCTGGAACTCGGATACCGAGATGGAGGCACCTTGGCCAAAGGCACTGCGGAGAACCAGCTGACGGTACTGGAACCCGGATGGGTAGCAGAAGGTACAAGAGCCAATCCAAGTAACGAGGACCAGCTGACTGTGCTGGAACCCGGAGGGGCAGCAGAAGGAAAAGAGCCAATGGCACAACCGAGGACCAGCTGACGTTACTGGGACACGGTTACTAAGCAGGAGGTACCTGTGCTCCAAAGCACTACCAAGGACCAGCAGACATTGCTGGAACTCGGATACCGAGATGGAGGCACCTAGGCCAAAGTCACTGCGGAGAACCAGCTGACGGTACTGGAACCCGGACGAGTAGCAGAAGGTACCCATGGAAATTTAAGATGACAGGCCGCGAGCCGGCCGCAGTTACCGAATCCCACAGTACTACAGTGGGTGATTGTCCTATTGTCACAACGGAAACAGCCTTTATTTGCATATCCCGCAGCACACATAGGAAGCACCTAAACTCCAAGCACCATAGAGTCGGCTAACCCGACCGCAACACGACAGGACAACTTATTGGAGGCTAAGTGACGTTTACACTGACAGGAAACAGATGGCGTGCTGTAACCAGTCTGGGCAGGAGTGAGTACCCATGCGAATGACACTTCCGAGCAACAACTGGCGGTGTTGAAGCCCAGGGATGAGAAGACAACAGGGTGGAGGCAGCAGGACTTTTTGCCGTACACACAGCAGGGGAACAGCTGACATTACTGAACCCCAGTAACACAGGAGCAAGTGTAGACTGTGCTAACAGCACTTCCGAGCAACAACTGGCGGTGTTGTAGCCCAGGGATGAGAAGAGAACAGGGTGGAGGCAGCAGGACTTTTTGCCGTACACACAGCAGGGGAACAGCTGACATTACTGAACCCCAGTAACACAGGAGCAAGTGTAGACTGTGCTAACAGCACTTCCGAGCAACAACTGGCGGTGTTGTAGCCCAGGGATGAGAAGAGAACATGGTGGAGGCAGCAGGACTTTTTGCCGTTCACACAGCAGGGGAACAGCTGACATTACTGAACCCCAGTAACACAGGAGCAAGTGTTCACTGTGCTAACAGCACTTCTGAGCAACAACTGGCGGTGTTGTAGCCCAGGGATGAGAAGAGAACAGGGTGGAGGCAGCAGGACTTTTTGCCGTACACACAGCAGGGGAACAGCTGACATTACTGAACCCCAGTAACACAGGAGCAAGTGTTCACTGTGCTAACAGCACTTCCGAGCAACAACTGGCGGTGTTGTAGCCCAGGGATGAGAAGAGAACATGGTGGAGGCAGCAGGACTTTTTGCGTTCACACAGCAGGGGAACAGCTGACATTACTGAACCCCAGTAACACAGGAGCAAGTGTTCACTGTGCTAACAGCACTTATGAGCAACAACTGGCGGTGTTGTAGCCCAGGGATGAGAAGAGAACATGGTGGAGGCAGCAGGACTTTTTGCCGTACACACAGCAGGGGAACAGCTGACATTACTGAACCCCAGTAACACAGGAGCAAGTGTTCACTGTGCTAACAGCACTTCCGAGCAACAACTGGCGGTGTTGTAGCCCAGGGATGAGAAGAGAACAGGTGGAGGCAGCAGGACTTTTTGCCGTCACACAGCAGGGGAACAGCTGACATTACTGAACCCCAGTAACACAGGAGCAAGTGTTCACTGTGCTAACAGCACTTCGAGCAACAACTGGCGGTGTTGTAGCCCAGGGATGAGAAGAGAACATGGTGGAGGCAGCAGGACTTTTTGCCGTTCACACAGCAGGGGAACAGCTGACATTACTGAACCCCAGTAAGACAGGAGCAAGTGTTCACTGTGCTAACAGCACTTCCCGAGCAACAACTGGCGGTGTTGTAGCCCAGGGATGAGAAGAGAACATGGTGGAGGCAGCAGGACTTTTTGCCGTACACACAGCAGGGGAACAGCTGACATTACTGAACCCCAGTAACACAGGAGCAAGTGTTCACTGTGCTAACAGCACTTCCGAGCAACAACTGGCGGTGTTGTAGCCCAGGGATGAGAAGAGAACATGGTGGAGGCAGCAGGACTTTTTGCGTTCACACAGCAGGGGAACAGCTGACATTACTGAACCCCGTAACACAGGAGCAAGTGTTCACTGTGCTAACAGCACTTTCGAGCAACAACTGGCAGTGTTGTAGCCCAGGGATGAGAAGAGAACATGGTGGAGGCAGCAGGACTTTTTGCTGTCACACAGCAGGGGAACAGCTGACATTACTGAACCCCAGTAACACAGGAGCAAGTGTTCACTGTGCTAACAGCACTTATGAGCAACAACTGGCGGTGTTGTAGCCCAGGGATGAGAAGAGAACAGGGTGGAGGCAGCAGGACTTTTTGCCGTACACACAGCAGGGGAACAGCTGACATTACTGAACCCCAGTAACACAGGAGCAAGTGTTCACTGTGCTAACAGCACTTCCGAGCAACAACTGGCGGTGTTGTAGCCCAGGGATGAGAAGAGAACATGGTGGAGGCAGCAGGACTTTTTGCCTTTCACACAGCAGGGGAACAGCTGACATTACTGAACCCCAGTAACACAGGAGCAAGTGTTCACTGTGCTAACAGCACTTCTGAGCAACAACTGGCGGTGTTGTAGCCCAGGGATGAGAAGAGAACAGGGTGGAGGCAGCAGGACTTTTTGCCGTACACACAGCAGGGGAACAGCTGACATTACTGAACCCCAGTAACACAGAAGCAAGTGTAGACTGTGCTAACAGCACTTCCGAGCAACAACTGGCGGTGTTGTAGCCCAGGGTCAAGGAGGATGTTTAAATACTATATCAAGTATTTTCCTTGTTACGTGTCAATTAAAAATGTCTATACTCCAAACAAGAGAAATATAAACTTTAGTACCATAAGATGATGATTTAACTTAAAAAAATATATGTAAATTAATAATTTACAAACATAAACGCGTACATTAACATGTTGAAAAGCAATGCAAACCACAATTAAAATAGGTTACATAATCTGCTATACGGTTTAAAATAAAAGCATACAAGTACACATCAGAATCCATTAATGATGGGTAAGTAACAGTATGTACACCATTTTTATTGTGTAGACAATGAATGGCTGACTTAAAAACATAATCAGCATTACAAGTTTTCTTTGACATTCATAAAACTTTACATTTGGTGAATAATATCACTAAAATTTTTAAAAAAATATCTAACATTTCCATCATGTAATACTGATAATATGTGCCAATCATTTATATTAACAAAACAAAAATTTAAAAAGTGCATAGTGCAGAGTGAAAACAGATATTTATGCCTGACTGTGGACTTGCAAGCATGACAACGGATAGATAAGGTATATATAGATGAGACTGCATAGCCACAGATGGTGAATGGCGATGTAATACTGTACCTCAATAAAGTGTGCGTTACTACTACATCCTTTTTTTATCTAGCTTTATAAAAGGTTACGTGCATGTATGGCTGCGCCTTTGTTTGGACGCACAGACTGGCTTCCTGCTGTGACGCGTTGGGTATTGGAGCGTCTGTACGTCTTATGACGCAGACTAACATTCACGGTGCGCATCGTTCATCATCGCAAGCGTACCGACAACACAAAGGCGTTGTCATGACTGCTTTACTCAGTAAACATGCACCTATGATGAAACATACACGCATGTGCCCTATTACATAACAAGCTACAAGAAAAACGAGTGTGAGGTGTGACACAGCTGTTTTGTTAAGGTACAGTATTATATCGACATTGTACAGATGTCGCTATTCAGTCTGATAAATATATATCATTCACGTATTCTATCAGTTGTCGTTCTTTCAGCACCACTTACAGGTATATATTTTGCTATTGTGACTATGCACTATTGACTTTACCAAGGTAATGCATGATTTTTGTTAGCGATTATCATGTTTACATGAAGGACCTTTATGATATGGGCTGTTAACTTTCTAATCAAATATGTATTTTTTAAAATGACACAAATATAAGTAATGTTGAAGAGGACTATTCCTACATGCATTGTTTGCACAATATTACAGGTGTACATCACGTCCCTTAATCAACATTGGATTATTATATTTACTTGTATGCTTTTATTTCAAAGGCAAGAACACTGAAGTATAACCTTCGCACTGCAGCAGTTGTCAAAGTTCAACCCACATTATGCACTTCCAACATTGCAGCATTTGAGTCATCATGATGTGAGTTGGATTTGTCTAAGCTATGGAGTGACAAGGTTGACCATCAGTATCCTATAGCATAAGTAGGCTTTTGTGTTTGCATTTGTTTTCGACATGTGCATATCTGTAATAATATGTCACAATTATTTTGTTACAGATTTGTGACAAAGACTAATCATTTTATGGTTTGAAAGTTGACGTTTCAAATGTTTACAGCTTAGAAATCAGGGTGTAGCCTCATATCTATGTGTAGCACTAGACACTTTGAGATGTCATGTTTTTTTCACCATGATTAGGTAGCTAGCAGTAATTTTTGCCGGACACACAGCAGGGGAACAGCAGGCGTTACAGAACCCCACAAACACATCAGCGATTGTTTTCATCTGTGCATCTAACACTTCTGAGCAGCAACTGACGCTGTTGAAGCCCAGGGTCAAGGAGGGTGTAGGCAGAGGCCTAGTATGAGATGTTTGAAGTTGAAGTTGTAGTTAGCAGCAGTAATTTTTGCCAGACACACAGCAGGGGAACAGCAGGCGTTACTGAACCCCACAAACACATCAGCGATTATTTTCATCTGTGCATCTAACACTTCTGAGCAGCAACTGGCGCTGTTGAAGCCCAGGGTCAAGGAGGGTGTAGGCAGAGGCCTAGTATGAGACGTTTGAAGTTGAAGTTGTAGTTAGCAGCAGTAATTTTTGCCAGACACACAGCAGGGGAACAGCAGGCGTTACTGAACCCCACAAACACATCAGCGATTGTTTTCATCTGTGCATCTAACACTTCTGAGCAGCAACTGGCGCTGTTGAAGCCCAGGGTCAAGGAGGGTGTAGGCAGAGGCCTAGTATGAGACGTTTGAAGTTGAAGTTGTAGTTAGCAGCAGTAATTTTTGCCAGACACACAGCAGGGGAACAGCAGGCGTTACTGAACCCACAAACACATCAGCGATTGTTTTCATCTGTGCATCTAACACTTCTGAGCAGCAACTGGCGCTGTTGAAGCCCAGGGTCAAGGAGGGTGTAGGCACAAAATATTGAGTTATTGCCTTGTTACGTGGCCATTGCAAATGTATGTACTTCAAACAAGAATAAATGAAGTTTTACTAGGACAATAAAATGATGAATTTCAATTCCAAGAATAGAAAAATATTTATACTTGAGAGTCCTCTGTGGTTGATACCGTTTAATGGCTAACTGAAAATATGGTAACAAATTCAAAGCTTTCGAGACTACTCAGGTCTCTTCATCAGGCTAAGACTAAAAAAAAAAATGAAGAATCACATATTTCTACACACAACAGGACACAGGAATAGGTAAGACAAGTGAGGGAGGGACAAGTGAGGGGAGACCGGCCAAAAAATGAGAACAAGGATGAATTATCAGTGCCACACGATAAGTCAAAAAATCATGGATTTACCTGTGGCAAAACACTTTTGTATGCCCGGTCATAGCATGATGGATATGGAATTACTGGTATTAAAATATAACTTCAAATATGAGAAAGATACAAAGGTTTCAGAATATAAGCTGATCATGACCTTTGACACTGTTAGTGATGGAATGAATAGATCACACGGATTTATGTCATTCTATATCAATTAAGGAATCTGCGTCTCTGCCCTTCTAGGGGCATGAAAACACAAAACCAGACCCCAATCAGAGGACAATAAAACTTTCTATCCTTATCTAGGAACTGTTCCAATATTTATGTTCATCCCTCTGTGATAATGACAGTTCTGCTACACGTCACTTACTTGTCTTACCTATTGCACTATTCCTGTGTCCTGTTGTGTATAGAAATATGTGATGCTTCATTTTTTGTTTTAGTCTTTGCCTGATGAAGAGACGTGAGTAGCCTCGAAAGCTTGCAATTTGTTACCATCTTTTCAGTTATCCATTCAAAGGTATCAACCACTGCGGACTCTCAAGTCTAAATATTTTTCTATCTAATGGCTAACACGGTACGAAGATACACATGTTTCCTAACTTCAAGAATAAAAATAAAGACACTGCAAATATAAACGCATATATGCACATGCCAACAAGAAATGGAACAACACAGACACCACACAAAAAATTGGTTACAAAATATAGTGTTGTAAATTTAACAATAAAAGTCAATTTTTGTATTTATGAATAATGCTTAAGGAACGCTATGTTAAACCATAACATAGTGAAGACAATGGATTTTGTAATCGTCACTCATCATCATCATCATTGCAATTTAGATGTGACAGTCACAGACATTTCAATTATTTAAGTTAATAAAATCGTTA
Source organism: Oophaga sylvatica (assembly GCA_033576555.1). Taxonomy (NCBI): domain Eukaryota; kingdom Metazoa; phylum Chordata; class Amphibia; order Anura; family Dendrobatidae; genus Oophaga; species Oophaga sylvatica. The sequence goes on along the minus strand of JARQOD010000006.1, from coordinate 225,842,368 downwards.
CTTTGTACAGCATCTATGACATGTCCAGCATGGACTCATCAATGTGATGACACAATAATGTACGATAAAAAATAACCATTTAAAAAAACATAATGCATTGTCACAATTTAAGTGTGTGCCTGCAAGTGTAGGTGAAAGAAAGGCTACGGATAGCAAAGGTATATTCTATGTCTGTATCAGACAGTGGACAGCCTCTGATGGGTAATGGCGATGTTATACTGTACGTCAATAAAGTCTGCAGCTGCAATCATGCATTTTTTGCTTGGACAGTGTTGAAGAGGGTAAAAGCATGTCTGGTTGCGCAAGGCTTTATCCGTCAACACTACCTTCCTACTGTCACGCGTAGGGTAGGGTAGCGTGTGTCAACTATATGACTCTATAAAATGTGACGTTACGCAGTGTTATTGCGCCCTAGGGACGCCAAAAATACGACAGCAGTAATCATTTACTGTCTAATACTCCACCTATGACCAACAAAAAAAGACTGTTCCCTCTTTAACAATCTACAAGACTAGCAAGCATAATGGTTGACACAGACTTTATTGAGGTACAGTATTACATCGACATTGTCCATGAGTAACTATGCACTGTGATACCTATATACCATTATTAATTTATATCTGTTGTGGTTGTTTCAACAGCACTTGCAGGTATAACTAGTACTACCTATTGTCAGTATGCATGATGCACTTTCTAGATGTAATCATTTATTATTGCACATTATTACCAGGTTTAGATGCTGGCCATTTCATATATGGTGTGTGAAGTTACAGTTGGCATCAGTATGTGTATTTTATAATGTCTGTCATAAATAAAACTCGTGATGATGATGAGGATTTTATGATTCGTACATCCATTGACTGCATTATCTTACAGGTACAGATAAAGTTCCTTAAAAAGCATTAATTGATAAGTATGAAATGTACTTTTATGCATTAATTTCAAAAAGTGAACACTATGTTTTAGTTTTTGTTACCATTTCTAATAGACATGTGCAGATATGCGCTGTGATGACAAATTATTATTTGTCCATATTTGTCATAAAAATTTATCATTCTAGGCCTGGAAAACTTCACAATTTCCTGTTTTAAGCATAACAATCAGGGTGACGGCTCTTCCCTATTTGGAGCATGTTCGACATGGGTTTTTCTGTGCATGTGTAGGGAACAGGAGACTTGTTGCCGGACACACAGCAGGGGAACAGCTGGCGTTACTGAACCCCACTAACAATATAGCTTGTGTATTGGTCTGTGGACACGACACTTCTGAGCAGCAACTGGCAGTGTTGTAGCACAGGGAGTAGAGTTCAGGTGGTAGAAAGATGAACATAACAGGAGACATGGATAACGTTGCGAACCAGTTATTTAATCTGAAAACGGACAGACAAATTCTGGCGAGATCCATGCCTTGTTCATTTTCAGAAAAGTAAGCCGGTCTACATTATCGGAGGATAGTCGCATGCGACGGTCTTTTAGTACACCACCTGTGGCACTAAAGACGCGCTCCGATAATACACTGGCAGCAGGGCAAGCCAGCACCTCCAATGCATACTGGCTAAGCTCTGGCCATGTATCCAGCTTAGAGACCCAAAACTTGAATGGGGAAGAGCCATCTGGGAGTACACTGAGAGGGAAAGACATGTAGTCTGTCACCATCTTACTGAAACGTTGCCTCCTGCTTACTGGAGCCGTCTCGGATGGTGTAGACATTGGTGGCGCTGCCACAAAACTTTGCCACATTTGGAACATACTGGTCTTGCCCTGTGCAGATGCGCTGCTTGTGCTCCCTCTTGTTGCAGAGCTGTCTCCACTGCCTCGACGCACAGAGCTGCTTTGTAAAGCAGTAGCAGTGCTCTCGGCTGGAATGGAGAACATTATGGATTGCACCAGTGTGTCTTGGTACTCCCGCATTTTACGCTCCCGGTTCAACGGTGTGATGAGGCTTTGTAAGTTGCCCCGGTAGCGAGGGTCTAGGAGGGTGTACACCCAATAATCAGACGTGGTGAGAATGTGGGCGATGCGGCGGTCGTTTCTCAGGCACTGCAGCATGAAATCAACCATGTGCTGCAGACTCCCAACTGGCCAAGAAACGCTGTCCCCTGCAAGAGGCGTCATCTCTGCCTGCTCTGCATCACCCCACCCTCGCTCTACATACTGACTAGAGCGTTGTGTACCTCCCTCTGGAGCGATGTCTTCCTCCTCCATTGACTCCTCCTCATCCTCCTCACAAAGTGAGCCCTGCCCAGCCCTTTGTGAGGAACCACGTTGCGCTGACTGTCCAGAAGGTGATGGAATTTGTGACTCCTCATCCTCCACCTCTTCCAAAACCTCATCCCTTAGTGCTTGCAGTGTTTTTTGAAGCAGGCAGATAAGGGGGACAGTCAGGCTGACTAGTGCATCATCTGCACTCGCCATCCGCGTTGACTCATCAAACGCACGCAAAACGTGGCAGATGTCCTTCATAGAGGCCCACTCAGTAGTGGTGAAGTGTGAACGGCGCAAATTGCGAGTTGATTATGCCTGATGCAGCTGATACTCCATTACTGCTGGCTGCTGCTCACACAACCGCTCCAACATATGTAACGTGGAATTCCACCTGGTGGGTAAGTCACATATGATGCGATGTTCAGGAAGGCGAAATCTGCGTTGCAGAGCTGCAATGCGCGATCTGGCCATGCTGGAACGTCGCAAGTGAGCGCACTCTAGGCGGACCTTGTGCAGCAGTGCATCAAGATCCGGATAGTCCCTCAAAAAACTCTGCACGACCAAGTTGAGCACATGTGCCAGACATGGTATGTGAGTGAGGTTGCCAAGGCCCAGAGCTGCCACCAGATTTCGGCCATTGTCACACACTACCAAGCCTGGCTGGAGATTCGCTGGCAAAAACCACACGTCGCTCTCCTGCTTGATGGCATTCCAGAGCTCCTGCGCTGTGTGGCTTCGATTCCCCATGTAAATTAATTTCAGGACGGCCTGTTGACGTTTGCCACGGCTGTGCTCATATCGGTCGCATCAGGTAAGCATTCACGGGTCCATGTGGAGGTAGACCGTGATGGCTCCTGCAGCGATGATTCTGAGGAACTGGAGTAGGAGGAGGAGTCAATGTGGACAGACTTGATTCCTGCAATCCTTGGAGTTGGCAGAACACGTACAGCGCCACTCGCAAGATCTGTACCCGGCTCCACAACATTGACCCAATGGGCAGTGAGGGAAAGGTATCGTCCCTGGCCATGGGTACTGGTCCACGCATCGGTGGTCAGGTGGACCTTGCTACTGACGGCGTTTAGTAGCGCATGTTTAATTTTTCCCTCAACATGCTTTTGCAGACCAGGGACGGCTTGCCTGCTGAAATAAAATCGGCTGGGCACATTGTATTGTGGGACTGCCAATTACATTAAGTCACGGAAACTGTCAGTCTCCACCAGCCTGAATGACAGCATTTCAAGGGACAGGAGTTTTGCAATGCCAGCATTCAGAGCCTGTGCTCGTGGATGGTTTGCCGAGTATGGCCGTCTTTTATCCCATGCCTGTGCTACCGATGGCTATTTTGTGGCCTGGGAGTGTGAGGATGACAGGGAACTTGCAGCTGTGGGTGGAATAACACTGGGTCTCTGGACAACAGTGACAGAGGTTCTTCCATGGCGATCCTGTGAGGAAGCCGAACCAGCTGTGTGTGAGCTGGAGGAAGAGGCTCCAACACGAGCTGAAGATGTAGGTGCTGCTGTAGGTTGGCCTACATCTCCAGTGTGTCTTTGTAACTCAACCACGTGCTTTGTCCGTACATGTTTCCACATATTTGTGGTATTGAGGTTACTGATATTTTTACCTCTTTTAACTTTTTGATTATACAGCTTGCATTTGACATAGCAAATATCATCTGCAAGTGTGTCAAAAAAGGACCATGCAGTGCAAGTCCTGGGAGCGCCCGGTGTGGCTGTTGGAAGAGAACTGCTACGAACGGGTGCCAAACTGGAGGCTACAGGCAACCGAGTCTGCAGCCTACCTCTCCCTACTGTTTGGACCGTTGGGGCAATCTCTTCCTCAGAGCTGCTACCACCACCTTCCTGTTCCTCACGCCATGTTGGGTCTTTGACCTCATCATCTAAACTACCCTCTTCCAACACCTGCTGCTGTTGGGTGGTCTGGCCAGCACCTTGCTCAACAGAAAATGGCACCTGAGTCTCATCATCATCAGATGCGTTCTGCGGTGTGCTGACCATCGGCACTGGCTCACCCGCCTCTTTACATTCAGAGAGACACAGCTGTTGCGCATCACTGTATACTGCCTCTTCTTCACATTCCAGAATGCTGCTTGGCTGGGCCCCTGTTTGCAAGCCAACAGATTCTGAGAACAGAAGCAGAGACTCAGCTGGCTCCAGTTCAGAACTCTCTGACTGCCTGGGCAATTTGGCAGGCCGTGAAGAGACAGATGGTTGTTCAACAGTGCTGTGGTCCTGAGAGGAGGTGGAAGCAATTGAAGTCGATGCATTGGCTGCCATCCAACCAACAACGGCTTCAATTTGTTCTTCCCGCAGCAGGGGGGTACGCTGAGCTCCTACAAAAGTGCGCATAAAGGAACGCTCACGGGGAAAACTGGTGGATGCTGTGTCACTGGGTGCGGCAGCAGCCACAGAATCCCCACGTCCTCTCCCTGCTGAAACTCCACGGCCACGACCACGTGCCTTACTCCTTGCCTTCTTCATCTTGGTAGATTGATAAAGAAAGTCAGAAAAGTTATAAGGCCTAAGTGTGGTTTTTCCTCAGAGACTGCAGTGAACACTGCAGACAACTGTTCAGTAGCTGTGAAAGGCCCCTTTGTGTACTTCTATAGTGTTTGCAACCAATGTATTGTATACGGATGGAAGCGCGTCACACTAATAGATTAGATTTTTTTCAAATATAATGGAGCAGCACCAATTAGAGAAAAATGTGAAGGATGAGGCAGTGACACACGCTCAGCAGACTACAACCAGCAGTGGTTGAAGAACTAACTGGAGCGTAATCTGCACTCAAAAAATGAAAAGCTCACAGACTACAGTGAACACTGAAACACAACTGTTCAGTAGCTGTGAAAGGCCCCTTTGTCTACTTTTACAGTGTTTGCAACCAATGTATTGTATACGGATGGAAGCGCGTCACACTAATAGATTAGATTTTTTTCAAATATAATGGAGCAGCACCAATTAGAGAAAAATGTGAAGGATGAGGCAGTGACACACGCTCAGCAGACTACAACCAGCAGTGGTTGAAGAACTAACTGGAGCGTAATCTGCACTCAAAAAATGAAAAGCTCACAGACTACAGTGAACACTGAAACACAACTGTCCACAATCTGTGAAAGGCTACTCCTTTGTCTACTTCTATAGTGTTTGCAACCAATGTATTGTATACGGATGGAAGCGCGTCACACTAATAGATTAGATTTTTTTAAAATATAATGGAGCTGCACCAATTCCACAAAATCAAATAAAAAAAAGAGTCAGTGAGTGACACGTGCAGATGCCTACAAACAGCGGTGGATGCAGAGCAAACTGCAGTGTCACCTGCACTCTCACACACACCTTGCACAGAGCTGTTAAAACAACACTGGCAAAAGGAAGCTTTACACAGTGGTTGGTAAACTAGCCTGCCTAAAGCACAGTAGAGTACACAAAATCGCAATGTCTAACTGTCCCTCAGAGTCAGCACAGCAGCGTTCTGTCCCTAACTGAGTTCACAGCACAGTGACGCTAAAATGGAGGCGGCGCCTTTTATAGTGCATTCTGACATCATTTCAGCAGCCAATCACAGCCATGCCATTAGTTAAGATGACCGCAGCATTACAGGATGTGCCCACACTTCATAAGATTCCTCATTGGCTGACTAAAATCACATTGCCTCTCAAAGAATTATGGGAACTTCCGATTCCGGTATACGATATAGGAAAAATATCGGAACTAAGTATCGGAATTCCGATACAGCGAATATCGGCCGATACCCGATACTTGCGGTATCGGAATGCTCAACACTAGTGACCACATTTTATAAACTACACCTCAATAAATCCATCTAGGAGTGCAGTTAGCATATTGACTCCATATGTGCCTCACATAATTTTATACCATTTGAAAGTGAAGAATGAATAATTACATTTTTACCACTAAAATGTTGTATTAGCCCCAAATTTGTAATTTTTAAAAGAAACATCACAGTTTGTTGTGAAATTTCTCCTGAATGTGCCAATACCCTACATATAATCAGGAAATACTTTTGATACACAGTGGAAAGAAGGGAAGGAGCGCTATATTAAACTGAAGATTTTACTCTTATGATTTGCAGGTGCCATGACACACTGGTGGGGTCCCTTAGGTGCGAAAATAGCAGAACCCCCCATAATTGAAGTCATTTTACAAACTACAACTCTCAATAAATTAATCTAAAAGTGCAGTGATCATATTGACACCATGAGTGTGCCACAAAAATTTACATACTTGGGCAGTGAAGAAAAAATAATTATATTTTACCACAAACATTTTGCTTTAACCTCAGATTTTACATTGTCTTATGGGTAAATGGGTAAAAATGTCACCAAAATTTCTGCTGAACGTGGATATATCCCCTATGTGGCTGTACAATAATGCTTAGCTACACTGTCCACGTTGAATGCGAAGATGCCTCCTACCCTGCACCTGCTATTACCCACACTCAACTAGCACCATTATGGAGCACATCCACGTCTTTGTCCCAGCGCAATCTTCAGTTGTCCATACGACATTCACTGGAAGTACGCCTCCAATGCCCCACTGGCCACAATATTAAATTCACAAATTTCTCGTCTTCTTGCGCTCGAAATGTTGCCTTTTAGGCTCGTGGAGACGGAAGATTTCTGCAACCTGATGGGGTGGCCATCCCAAGGTATTCAGTCCCCAGCCGCCAATATTTCTCCCGGTGTACTGTCCCAGCTTTACACAAGCACGTGTCTCACAGCATTAGCCGCGCCCTCAACAATACTGTTACTGGTAAAGTCCATCTAGCCACCGACATGTGGACAAGTGCTTGTGGGCAGTGACGGTACATCTCACTGACGGCACACTGGGTTAACATAGTGGAAGTCGAGACCCAGTTGGACCTTGGGATGGTGCATGTCCTCCCAACCCCGAGGATTGCGGGCCCTACGTCAATCTGAGTTGCCACCTCAGTCTACAGCTCCTGCACCTCCTCCTCCACCTCCTCTTTAGCCTCCATCTCTGCAAGTAGCAGAATAGTCAAAAGCTGGAAGCACTGCAGCACTGCCTCAGCCAAGTTGCAACAGGCTGTGCTGAAGCTAATTTGCTTAGGTGATAGCTGCTCTGAAAGAGCAGTCAGATCTGTGGCTGACACCGCTGAACCTACAGCCAGACATGGTAGTGTGTGAAAATGGCTGGAACCTGGTGGCAGCTCTGAGGCAAGGCGAGCTCACACACGTGCCATGCCTGGCCCATGTGCTTAACCTCATGGTTCAGATGTTTCTCAAAAACTACCCGGAGCTGCTGGATATGCTTGTGAATGTACGCCGTCTGTGTGCCCATTTTAGAAAGTCAGCTACAGCTACAGCCAACCTTGCAGTGCTTCAGCAGCGTTTGTAGCTTCCGTCTCACTGACTGGTGAGTGATGTCCCCACGCTTTGGAACTTTACACTGCATATGTTGGAAAGGATTTGTGAGCAGAATAGGGCAGTTGTTGACTACAAGCATCAACATGACCATCGTTATTCAGGTCAGACTCAACACATAAAGTGTGACAGTCAGATTTTTAAAATTTGTATTCATTTACCTTCTGACTGAGCACTCCGCCTTTTAGCCGCAGGCATTTTTAATCACAGCAGAGTCACTACCCCACCACAGAGATGTAAATTTCAGTCTAAAGAGAGGATTCATAAGTTCCCATACAGATGAAGACTTGTCTATGCAAGGATTGGCATTAGTTAGGACCTGGAAAACGTGAAACGCCTTAACGTGTCTTCAGGTACACTTAAATTGGCCATTTTATGCGCTAAGCTTTTTCAATTTTTCATAGTTTTAAGGCTGTAATGCAATTCATTTTTCATATTTCATATTTGCATGCTATGGCGCTACAGAGTGCTTCCTTTTTTGTTTGAGTGTATATGAGTTGATGACTCTAGGTTAATCACCTGTTCACACTTTGTCTATGTTTGGATGTGACAGTCAGATTTCTGAAATTAGACTTCACACATAAGACCTCAGGAGTGGTCATGGATGTCAGATATATGTACCTACCTGCAAAACTTTGAGGAATCCACCAAGATAGTGAGCGGCGATGAAGCCATAATTAGCATCACCATCCCACTTCTCTGCATTCTGAAAAGCTCTCTGCTCACAATGAAAGAGGATGCATTGCAGGAAGAGCATGAGGACATGGAGCAAGGAACCATACAGGGTGATTACACACAGCCCAGCCTCATGTCATCCCAACGTGGATTGGTTGACAATGAGGAAGAGGAGGAGGAGTAAGTGTCACGCTGTCTAATGATATGAATACAATGTCAGTAAACTATTTATACAGGAACCACACTCTATACAACATATAGTTTAGCAACATCAGAATGTAAGTATAAAATAGATTTACCTGACACAATATCAGCAGAACTTAGGGTTAATCTTGAGGACTAGATGTGCAGAAACGATATCAGTTGAACTCAGGGTTAATCTTGAGGACTTGATGAGCTGTAACAGGAAAGAGGAGGACCGGGGTCTAACCTGACCCTACACTGGGGTCCTAACTAATCCCTTACCTTGGAGGTACTGATAATGGTTCAGAGGTCCAAGTCTCCAGCCTAACCCTGTCTCCTATCAGACCCTGAACCCTGTAATCAGTCCTAAGAAGGATCCTGATTACCACCAAAGGGATATGGGCTGATCTCAGCTAAATACACAGATTAGACATATAAGACAGACAGGATAGCACTCTCTTGCATACACACTCAAACACCGAAGGAACATAAATGGTCTGGGAAATAAACTCTAAGCAAGTTAAGCTTAAAACAACTAAGGAGCTCTCAACTAGAGTCTATGCAGATTCATTCCTATCTGTGGTCTGCATGAAGGGTTTCACTGGCAACTCCCAAAGCAGACAACCAGAAACTTAAAGGAAACCAATCAACAAATAATCAATTGCAGCCGGGAGAAACTGCACCCAGTCCCAGCACCGAGCACAGACAGAATTAACTCCCTAGCTGCCAAACACAAAGAAACAGCAACTCAGCTGTGAGAAGTCAAAATGTGCAACCGCGACGATCTTCGTGGCAATGCACACATGACAGTAAGAACATGAGCTACTTTCATGCGCTATAGACGGTACTACAAGCACAATTGTCAAAGCGTCTGTTCAGCATGGATGGCCTGAGGACAGGGAGGAGGAGGAGTGGGAGGAGGAGGACACCTTGGTCAGTCATCCTGTTGGTGAGGACACGGAAGGCTTGCCTGTTACCAGTCTGGCATGCATGGCTGAGCTTATGTTGTGCTGCCTTTCCCGTGTCCCTCATATTCTTAAGGGGAGTGACACTTTTAGAACCACGCTACAAGAACTTTCAATCTCTTGTTCCAGAGGCAGTCAGGTGTATTAAAATGGTGCAGTGCCAGAGGGCCATTGTTGCGGAATTATTAAAAAAAACACATCTGAAAATGCTGGCGGCAGACGTCACAGTGCGTTGGACAAACAAAGAGTACAGGCGAGAGATACACAACTCGAATCAGCAGTGGCAGGGCAACACTGGCAAAGTTCTGGGACAGTTTTCTCAGACTCTCCCATCGGCCTGGCCCAGAGGCGCGGGGTAATGTCACAGGGAATGGAATGTTTGGGAAGATGGTGAGGGAGTATCTTGCTGACCGTACCAACATCCTCTGTGATTCCTCTGAGCCTTTTAATTATTGGGTATCCAAGCTGGACACGTGGCATGAACTGGCTCTTTACACTTTGGAGGTACTGGCCTGCCCTACTGCTAGCATTTTATCAGAGTGGGATTTTAGTGCTATTGGTGGAATTATAACAGATTAGCGCATTCGCCTGTCAACTGAAAATGCATACAGGCTGACTCTTATAAAAATGAACAAGGGCTGGATTGGGCCAGACTTCTCTACACCACAAATGACAGCGAAACATAACCTCCAATACAGTGTATTTTTGGGATGTGTATTCCTATGCACCTGTTCACACCCACACGATTATATGCTTCCTGATTTTGGCTATTTGGTGTCTTCCTACTCCTTCTCCTCATCATGCTCATCGTTCACCACCACTAGAACGCCAGGGTGAATGTTTTCTGTGATGCTACAGCCAGTCATTTTTTTGCAAGGGTGTCTATGAGGCCCTGAAAAAATGTTTTAAAAATGTACCCCCTGGGGAAATATATGTCAGCTCATGCACTCAGTGTATGGGCATTCCAAATATAGGAGACCCGCTCCTTTAAATTGGGAAAACATTCATAGGAGGACATCCTCCATGTCCCTTTAGACACCACCACTAGAACATGAGGGTGAACTTATTCCGTGATGCAACAGTCATGTTATTGTTTGCAAAGGGTGTTTGAGGTCTCTTCAGAGTTCACCTATCATTTCTTATGTCTACCCCTCCCAATGAGGAGTTCAAATATATGTCAATTAAAAAAAAATCATAGAGTTGAAACAGGAAGAGCAAATAGATAGTCGTGGTATGGCACTGCGCCCTGCCAACACTAGAGTAACTTTTTTTTAATTACCAGCATTACATAACAAATTTTACATGCAGATTAAGTTGATAGAAAACCAAAATCCGTGTCCTCCCAGCATTCCTCTGTACACCTCTCAGTATTTAGATCACTATTACCGTGATCTCTTTCCCTTCAGCATTTCTCTGTATTCATATCACAGATATCACAAAATGCTTCAGCCGCAGGGCAAAAAGTATGTCCTACAATTGAACAGTTCTGGATTAGATTTATACAGTGTGAAACATTAATTAGGCCTTAAAAATTTTTTGTCTAAAACACAGTCGCTGGACACTTAGTAATTTCCACCCATTTAAAGGAATATGAAGGTCTTGTGATCCAGTTATAGGAATTCCAATATTTAAACTACAAAACAACAAAGATTATCTTTTCAGTTGAAAAAGATTATTGAAGAAATGTAAACAAGTTATTCAACATTTATTTAGCTTCCCTTTACAGCACTGTAGAACCATAATTGTGCTGTATCACAATACTAGAGCAAGGGGAAAATGGAAATTCTTGATGCAATAAGGCAACTGCCCCACAACAAAGGTGAACTGTACTGCAATGCTGGGAACAGGATAAGAAGTCGAAATGTCTGATGCCACACTCCTTCAATCATCAACTACCTGCTGGAGATCATTACCAGAATTATCAAAAACCAAAAAGAAAAATTAATTTATTAATTTTTAAGGAGGCTCTCGGCCCATATGTGAATTGTGAATCTCTCTTATTACAGTCTCCAATTTGTGTTGGTGTCATGAGAGCTTAATCTTAAATGCAGGTGGTTGGATGACTGCTGATGACCTTGAGGATTTAAAGAGTGTTTTTAAGATAGTATCAGGATCAACTTGAGCTGGAGGATTTTAAATAACACTGGAGGAGGAGGAGTTTGTGTTTCTTCAATATTAACCTTCCTTCTATGCTGGGGTGTCACTTAATCTTAGAAATATGGGCTGGTCTGATGTTATCATACTACCATTCAAAGTAAGATTGCATTTCATTGGTTGTCCAACTAAGTATCTGTTGTTGTATTTTTTGTAGGCACCAACTACATCTTCCTTACAAACACAATCTCTGCAACTCCTGAATTCAACAAGCAAGTGCGCTTCAAGACACCGTGTACACAGAAATGCTATACGATATCTTCCTCTGTGACTCTTGGATGCAAGTTATTAATGGTCATTTATGGCCCTTCTAAAGAGCTAAAGACAGACTCTTTATCACTGGACCCTACTGATGAACTGGCCACCTTTGTAACAAATGTCTGTGACAGGTTGGCTAATGCCTTTGTGTGCAAAAACGGTGGCCAAGTGTTGTGCTGAGTAGACATGGGAGCTGTGTATGCATCATTCTGTACCACTTTAGTAAGAGGTAAAGTTTGCCCAAGATTAAATGAATTTCCAGACATTCAAGGCCTTTTTTTGCACATTGTTTGCAGCTGTCATCTTCATCTTCTTGGTGTGTATGTGGTAAAGTTCCAAGTCTTATCAATACCATCATTGTCCATATCTTGTAAAGAGGAAATCTGGTGTTTTCCCAGGGTCGTGGTTATCTATGGCATGCCTTTAACAGTGTTTGTTAGACTTGAACAAATAATTTTTGGTTGCGACATTTGGATATTATTGGTAATACGTATGGATGAAGATGAGAACCTTGTACCACGGGTGTGTTGCTACTTATGGCCGGTGCACTCCTCTTTAGATTTAGTTTTTCATGAGCATCCATCAGTTTCTTTGGTTTTCCTCCAGCCTTTATCTGCTTTATTTAATTCAGCGTCTAACGAACATGTTGAACTTTGCCCTTTTTTAAAAAAAAGTTGCACACTCTGTTTATGTATATGTGTATCCCCCCGGGGAAAATATTTGTGAGCCCATACACTTAGTGTATTGGCATTCAAAGTATCGGAGAACCGCTCCTTTGTAATATGAATTTTTTTTTATAAGGCCCTCCTCCATTTTTTTTTCAAAGGGGGATTGTGGTGCGTGCACATTTGGGCCAATCCTTCCATTCACTTCATGCAAAAACTTTATGTTAATAAAAAAAAATAATGGGAACTTTTGTTTCATGTGGCCATCCAGTACATGGCTTCCAAGGCTTATTGGAGTGCATGTAACTTGGGGGCAGGCCAGGGCTTGCATTCAGTGCATAAACAAACAGTATGGGAGACACACTTTCTTCTAATCAGAACAATTTTTTTATGAGGCCCTCAAGTATTTCTGCTGAAAGGGTAATTGGGGTGCATGTAACATTGGGGCAGGCCAGGCCTTGCATTCAGTGCATAAGCAAACAGTATGGGAGACACACTTTGTTCTAATGGGAAAAATTCTGTTATGAGGCCCTCAAGTATTTCTGCTGAAAGAGTTATTGGGGTGCATGTAACATTGGGGCAAGCCAGGCCTTACATTCATTTCATAAGCAAACAGTATGGGAAACACACTTTGTTCTAATGGGAACAATTTTGTTATGAGGCCCTCAAGTACGTCTGCTGAAAGGGTTATTGGGGTGCATTTAACTTTGGGGCAGGCCAGACCTTGCATACAATGCATAAGCAAACACTATTGGAGATACACTTTGGTCTAATGGAAACAATTTTGTCATGAGGCCCTCAATACGTCTGCTCAGAGGCGAAGCTAAGGGTTCAGCTCAGGTGGGGGGCGAAACATCTGAGTGGGCCCCTAACAGGAGGACATATCATTGGTGCAGCCGCACATGGACGCAAGAGGTAAGGGGGCCCATTTATACCTCCAAAAAAGGTGCAATTTTGCATTTTTAGGAGCTTTTGGGTTGCAAAGGGATCATATATATTGTTCTTGCACAGGGGCCCTTTCTGTCTGTGTTCACCTGTGGCCCCTAACCAGGTAATCATGATTTTAACTACGGTGGTATAGGGGAACCACAGGAGATGACCGCACTGTTATTGAAAATAAAAGTCTATACAAAGAGCAGCACTGATATTACCGCCATATCGTGACATGTAGTGGTAGATACCAGTCCTGCAGGACTGATAGAGATCACAGTACAGTTACAGATAGTGCCTTACAGCTGACGTTCTTTCTGATGGAGTCATTCACTTTTCCCGTAGTTTCCATCTGGCCCAAACCGACATGTCGACTTCTCCAGCCAGGACTCATCTGCAGAGATAGCAAAAAAGACACGTCTGTCTTCTTACATTTCCAGCACCGTTCACATGTAGAATCATGAAATCCTAGCATGTTCAAGTTTGAAGGGACCTCCAGGGTCATTGTGTCCAACCTGAACCCATAATACCCCCATCCTCTCACATTCACCCCCAGTGCTCTGCACCCCTCCCCCACAATACCCCCATCCTCTTACATTCACGCCCAGTGCTCTGTCACCCGTGCCTCACGATACCCCATCCTCTCACATCCACCCCCAGTGACCTGTCCTCCCTCCCCCACACCATTCACTTACCCCCATGACCTTCCCTGCTCACAATACCACTCTACATTCACGCCCAGTGCTCTGTCCCCCGTCCTCACAATACCATTCACATCACCCAGTGACCTTCCCCTCGACATCACACTTCACATTCCCCCCAGTGACCTGTCCCGCTCACATACCCCATCCTCACATACCTGACTGCCCTGCTCACATACCATCCTCATTCACCCCCAGTTGTTATGTTACGGTAGCTGAGGAGTGCAGGTAAAAAAGGAAATACACCAGAGCAGTTGGAATCTATGAGATTGCAGTACCCTGACTAACCACCACAACTAGAGGCAGCCGTGGAGCGTTCCTACGTTGGTCCTAGACGCCTCGTCACAGCCTGAGAAACTAACTACACCTAAAGATAGAAATAGGAAAGCTATCTGCCCCGGAGCAGAACCCCAAAGATAATAGAAAGCCCCCAAACATGTAATGGCGGTTAGACAAGAGGAAATACTGACACAGAAAGAAAATAGTATGAGCAAACGCTGGGGCCCAAACTATCTAAATAGAAAAGGACAGGAAGGGTACTTACTGCAATCTCAGAAAACCCTGAAAAAACACCAACTCTACTAATTTCAAAATCACCTGAGATCACACGACCTCTACCACCTAAATTAGTTCTCTGGTGTAAAAAAAAATCAAAACAGCAGCCACTGAAAAAAAACTGGAAAAAGCAAAAGTACAAAACACAGTGGCTGGACTAAACTGAGAGGGCAAAAGCCCCCGGAGGGGACCCAGAAGGCCCCCACAGAAGTGCAGGACAAAATGCAAAAATATAGCAAAAACACAAAATAAGAAATTGTCTTATCTGATAGCAGGAGATGCAGACACGACACAGCAGGCTACAAGGGAAACTGGAAAGAAGGATTCAGACCAGAACAATTGATCACCGGCAACCCTGATGGGAAAATGACTCCCTTATATAAGACCAATCAGTAACACCTGATTCCCAGTCCTCACAATCCTCACTAGTACCGCTTGTAACCACCAGAGGGAGCCTCTGCTCAGAACTCATCTCAAACCCATTCACAACAGTACCCCCCCCTTGAGGAGGGGTCACCGAACCCTCATTTGAGCAACCAGGTCGGTCAGGATGAGTTCTATGATACGCACGGATAAGTCTCCTAGCATGGATGTCCGAAGCAAACACCCAAGAATTGTCTTCCTGACCATAACCTCTCCATTTAACCAAATACTGGAGTCTTCGTCTAGAAAAACGAGAATCCAATATTTTCTCAACCACATACTCCAGATTGCCCTCAACCAAAACAGGGTCAGGAGGCACAGCAGCAGGAACCACTGGCTCAACAAACCTCTTCAACAAGGACTTGTGGAACACGTTATGGATCTTAAATGTCCCTGGAAGAAGCAAACGAAAAGAAACAGGATTAATAATCTCCATGATCTTATAAGGTCCAATGAACCTAGGCTTAAATTTAGGAGATGCTACTCTCATAGGAATATTCTTTGAGGACAACCAGACCAAGTCCCCCACTTTAAACCGAGGACCATCAGTCCTATGCCGGTTAGCAAACCGCTGGGCCTTCTCCTGAGAGAGGGACAACCTCTCCACTACCTGGTCCCAAATCTGCTGCATACGCTCAACAACAGAGTCAACACCTGGACAGACAGAAGCCTCCGTCTGTCCTGAAGAAAATCGAGGGTGAAACCCAGAATTACAGAAAAACGGAGACATCAAAGTGGCAGAGCTAGCCCTATTATTAAGAGCAAACTCAGCCAAAGGCAAAAAAGAGACCCAGTCATCCTGATCAGCAGACACAAAGCATCTTAGATAAGTCTCCAATGTCTGGTTTGTTCTCTCAGTTTGACCATTGGTCTGAGGATGAAATGCCGAGGAGAAAGACAATTGAACACCCAGTTTAGAACAAAAAGTCCTCCAAAATCTGGAAACAAACTGGACTCCTCTGTCAGACACAATGTTCTCAGGAATGCCGTGTAAACGAACCACGTGCTGAAGGAACAACGGCACCAATTCAGAGGAGGAAGGCAACTTAGGTAATGGCACAAGATGTATCATTTTGGAAAACCTATCACAAATTACCCAGATGGTGGTCATTCTCTGAGAAACAGGAAGATCGGAAATGAAATCCATAGAGATATGGGTCCATGGTCTCTTGGGCACAGGCAATGGCATCAACAAACCACTAGAGCGAGAGCAAGACTTGGAGCGAGAGCAAGTCCCGCAGGACTGCACAAATTCCCTGACATCGCGAGACAAGGTAGACCACCAAAAGGACCGACTAACCAAGTCTCTGGTACCAAAAATTCCGGGATGCCCAGCCAATGCGGAACAATGAATCTCAGACATCACACTCTTTTTCCATTGGTCCGGGACAAACAATTTTCCAACAGGGCAGCGCTCGGGCCTATCCTCCTGACACCCCTCCAGAGCAAGTCTCAAATTGGGCGAGATGGCGGAAAGAACTACACCCTCCTTCAAAATAACAGAGGGATCAGATAGCTCAGGAGAGTCCGCAAGGAAACTCCTCGAGAGGGCATCCGCCTTAACATTCTTAGTGCCAGGAAGAAAGGAAACCACAAATTAAAAACGTGTGAAAAACAAGGCCCACCTGGCCTGTCTAGGATTGAGTCGCTTGGCAGATTCCAGATAGACCAGATTCTTATGGTCCGTAAGGACCACCACCTGATGTTTGGCTCCCTCCAGCCAATGTCTCCACTCTTCAAAAGCCCACTTCATGGCCAATAACTCCCGATTACCCACGTCATAATTACGTTCAGTAGGAGAAAATTTTCGAGAGAAAAAGGCACAAGGGTTACTTTTAGAGGTCTCTGGATCTTTTTGGGACAAAACGGCACCTGCCCCAATTTCAGAGGCATCAACCTCCACCTGAAATGGCAGAGAAACATCAGGCTGCCGTAGAACAGGAGCAGAAGTGAATCTCTGCTTAAGTTCCTGAAACGCAGAGACTGTCTCAGGAGGCCAATTCACCACATCAGAACCCTTTCTGGTCAAATCAGTTAATGGTTTAACAATAACCGAGAAATTACCAATAAATTTACGATAAAAATTGGCAAAACCCAAAAATCTCTGAAGAGCCTTTAATGAAGTAGGTTGTACCCAATCACAGATGGCCTGAACCTTGACCGGGTCCATTTCAATAACAGATGGGGACAAAATGAATCCCAGAAATGAGATCTTCTGTACGCCAAAAAGACACTTTGATCCCTTCACATACAGAGCATTCTCTCTCAAAATCTGGAATACAGTTCGAACATGTTTCACATGAGAGTCCCAGTCATTAGAAAAAATCAAGATATCATCCAAATAAACAATCAGAAACTTGTCCACAAAATCCCTGAAAATGTCATTCATGAAGGACTGGAAGACGGAAGGAGCATTAGTGAGCCCAAAGGGCATCACAAGGTACTCAAAATGCCCTTCAGGGGTGTTAAATGCCGTCTTCCATTCATCCCCATGCTTAATGCGAATAAGGTTATACGCCCCCCTGAGGTCAAGCTTGGTAAACCAAGTAGCGTTTTTCACCCTGGAAAACAGGTCAGAAATCAAGGGTAACGGGTATTGATATTTCACAGTAATATTGTTCAAGAGACGATAATCAATACACGGCCTTAATGAACCATCTTTTTTGGCCACAAAGAAAAAACCGGCACCTAAGGGTGAAGAGGATGGTCTGATATGACCCTTCTCCAATGATTCCTTGATATAGACCGCATAGCGTCATGTTCAGGTACAGACAAGTTAAAAAGGCGACCTTTAGGGAATTTACTACCTGGCACTAATTCAATAGCGCAGTCATAGCTCCTATGGGGAGGTAAGGATGCAGATTTACTTTCGCTAAACACATCAGAAAAATCAAACAAAAAGTCATGAACATCCTCAGCCTGGGGGGAGGCAGAAAAAACAGGAGTGTTGGTATTAACACATTGGCAGCCCCAACTGGTTACAGACACAGATTTCCAATCCAAAACAGGATTATGAGACTGTAACCAAGGGAAACCCAGCACTATAATGTCATGCAGATTATATAGAACCAAAAATTTGCAGCACTCCTGGTGATCAGGTTCAACCCTCATTATCACCTGAGTAGAAAACTGGGGTTTATTCTCAGCCAAAGGGGTAGAATCGATCCCCAGTAAAGGAATAGACTTATGTAGGGGTATCAAGGGAAACCCACAACGTTTAGCAAAATCATAATCCATCAGGTTAATAGCTGCTCCAGAATCAACGAAAGCCTGAGCAGAAAATGAGGACAGAGAGCATATCAGAGTGACAGTTAATAAAAACTTAGTCTGAACACTACCCAAGACAACTGAGCGTGCAAAATGTCTTCCCCGCTTAGGGCAGACTGCAATAGCATGAGAGGCATCACCACAGTAGAAACATAACCCATTGCGCTTTCGAAAATCATGACGCTGTGCCCCAGACACCACTCCATCACACTGCATGGGCTCAGCAGCTGGCTCACAAGGCAACACCACTCCACGCATACTTCTCTGCTCACGCAAACGTCTGTCAATTTGAATCGCTAATGACATAGAATCATTGAGACCAGAGGGGACAGGGAATCCCACCATAACATCCTTTACATTATCCGACAGACCCTTCCGGAAAAGGGCCGCCAAAGCGTCGTCATTCCATTTGGTCAGGACTGCCCACCTACGGAATCTCTGACAGTATAACTCAGCGTCATCAAGCCCCTGATTTAATGCCAACAAGGCTTTTTCAGCTTGATCAGTGACATTAGGCTCATCGTACAATAACCCCAAAGCCTGAAAAAATGTATCAACATCACTCAAAACAGGATCCCCAGGTATCAGGGAAAAAGCCCAATCCTGAGGATCGCCGCGCAGGAGAGAGATGATAATTTGAACCTGCTGCGCTGCGTTTCCTGAGGACTTAGATTTTAAGGCAAGAAACAATTTACAATTATTTTTGAAATTCTGAAACTTAGCTCGATCCCCTAAAAACAAATCTGGCATGGGGATCCTAGGTTCCACAACAGGCAACCTAGCAAGATATGCAGCAATACTCTGAACCTCAGTGGCAAGCTGATCCACACGGCCAGACAACTGTGCAAACTCCATTGGGAGAAAAGATCCTCCCCAGCACCCAGAGATACAGAGGGAAAAAAAAAAAAAAGAAAAAAAAATGCAACAAACAGAAAAATATCTCTGACAACTTTTCTTCCTTCAAAATATTTTTTCCCTTCTGTGAGTACCATACAATTTTTATGGCCGGTGATACTGTTATGTTACGGTAGCTGAGGAGTGCAGGTAAAAAAGGAAATACACCAGAGCAGTTGGAATCTATGAGATTGCAGTACCCTGACTAACCACCACAACTAGAGGCAGCCGTGGAGCGTTCCTACGTTGGTCCTAGACGCCTCGTCACAGCCTGAGAAACTAACTACACCTAAAGATAGAAATAGGAAAGCTATCTGCCCCGGAGCAGAACCCCAAAGATAATAGAAAGCCCCCAAACATGTAATGGCGGTTAGACAAGAGGAAATACTGACACAGAAAGAAAATAGTATGAGCAAACGCTGGGGCCCAAACTATCTAAATAGAAAAGGACAAGAAGGGTACTTACTGCAATCTCAGAAAACCCTGAAAAAACACCAACTCTACTAATTTCAAAATCACCTGAGATCACACGACCTCTACCACCTAAATTAGTTCTCTGGTGTAAAAAAAAATCAAAACAGCAGCCACTGAAAAAAAACTGGAAAAAGCAAAAGTACAAAACACAGTGGCTGGACTAAACTGAGAGGGCAAAAGCCCCCGGAGGGGACCCAGAAGGCCCCACAGAAGTGCAGGACAAAATGCAAAAATATAGCAAAAACACAAAATAAGAAATTGTCTTATCTGATAGCAGGAGATGCAGACACGACACAGCAGGCTACAAGGGAAACTGGAAAGAAGGATTCAGACCAGAACAATTGATCACCGGCAACCCTGATGGGAAAATGACTCCCTTATATAAGACCAATCAGTAACACCTGATTCCCAGTCCTCACAATCCTCACTAGTACCGCTTGTAACCACCAGAGGGAGCCTCTGCTCAGAACTCATCTCAAACCCATTCACAACACCCAGTGACCTGTCCCCCTGCATCACAGTACCCCATCCTCTCACATTAAACCCTGTGCCCTAGCCCCCACAATACCTCCACACTCCCACATTCACCCCCAGTGACCTGTCCTCCTGCCTCACAATACCTCCATCCTCTCACATTCACCCCCAGTGCTCTGTCCCCCTTGCCTCACAATACCCCATCCTCTCACATTAACCCCTGTACCCTAGCCCCCACAATACCTCCATACTCTCACATTCACCCCCAGTGACCTGCCCCCCTCCCCCACAATACCCCCATCCTCCCACATTCACCCCCAGTGACCTGTCCTCCTGCCTCACAATACCTCCATCCTCTCACACTCACCCCCAGTGCTCTGTCCCCCATGCCTCACAATACCCCATCCTCTCACATTAACCCATGTGCCCTAGCCCCCACAATATCCCCATCCTCTCACATCCACTCCCAGTGCTCTGTCCCCCCTCCCCCACAATCCCCTATCCTTTCACATTCACCCCCAGTGACCTGTCCCCCCTGCCTCACAATACCCCCATCCTCTTACATCCACCCACAGTGCCCTGTACCCCTCCCCCAAAATACCCCATCCTCTCACATTCACCCCACAGTGACCATGACATTCATAAGCTGAATGAATTTAATAGATTCCATCTCCACTTACCATGAAGCTTGCAGGCAGTGACTTAGGCAGGACCAGGAAGTGTCCAGTGTATGCATACAAGGGCACTAGGACCCAGCGTGCCTGAGACAATCAGAGCCTGCACACAGCTGCTGCCGGCCAGGAAGCGGCTTCTCCGTGAGACAGCAGCACCGTACACTGCACAGACTGCGGCTGTGCAACCTGCCACTGTGCAGTCTGTCAGACAGTGGAGCCGGCATTGTGCTGCTCTCTCCTTGACACCTCAGATACTGGCTATGTCTCCCAGTGGGCCCCTGCATGTGACTGGGGCCGGGGCAACGGCCCCCTCTGCCCCCAGTAGCTACACTACTGCATCTGCTGAAAGGGTTATTGGGGTGCATGTAACTTTGGGGCATGCCAGGCCTTGCATTCAATGCCTAAGCAAACAGTATGGGAGACACACTTTCTTCTAATGGGAACAATTTTATCATGAGGCCCTCAAGTATTTCTGCTGAAAGAGTTATTGGGGTGTATGTAACATTGGGACAGGTCAGTCCTTGCATACAGTGCATAATCAAACAGTATGAGAGACACACTTTGTTCTAATTGGAACAATTTTGTCATTAGGCCCTCAAGTACATCTGCTGAAAGGGATATTGGAGTGCATGTAACTTTGGGGCAGGGCAGGCCTTGCATGCAGTGCAACATTTTTTGAGGAGGCACTCCTGTGCGTCTCGTGAAAGGGGTATTGGGGTGCGTCCTAATTTTTGGCAGTCAAGCCACTCACTACATTGGCAATAACAGTATAGGAGACGCACTCTTTAATAATGGCCCTTTAAGAATATTAATGCCGCCTGATGCCCCTCTAAAAATGGGCTCTGTGACTTTGAGTCCCTCCTTAAT
Source organism: Oophaga sylvatica (assembly GCA_033576555.1). Classification (NCBI taxonomy): domain Eukaryota; kingdom Metazoa; phylum Chordata; class Amphibia; order Anura; family Dendrobatidae; genus Oophaga; species Oophaga sylvatica. The sequence goes on along the minus strand of JARQOD010000006.1, from coordinate 225,820,580 downwards.
AAATAAAAGATGTGTCTGCTTATGTGTCACACACCACATGGCCAGCTAAGGTTGTGAAATGTTACAATGACATTTCCCAGTAAATGCATTTGTATTGGTTGAAAGCAATGCTAAAGTTGAAAATGCATCAAAAATGCTGCGTGTGAACATAGCCCAACTGGTGGAGGAACATTTTTGTTTTGGGTTAATTATTTTGCCTTATATACAAGTCATTACCCTGGAAAGGATGTTCCTTAACATATTTCCCAGCAAAATCCATTTTGGTCTCGTTTTTGTATGTTTTTTGGTGTGCCTGTAAAAATGGCGTGAAACTCTGACAACATTATTTACAGCTGTGACCTAGGAGTTAGAAATGCTTCCAGGAACATTTGCATGATGTTCCCATGTCATTTGAGCAGTCTTTCCATCATTTTCAGACGTTTTTAGACCTTAAAAGGACCCCCGGGGGATCGCGGTAATAATACTCAGGTCTCCCAAAGACTTATATTGGGCTCGTGGTTCTGTCCGAGTACCCGAGTATTACTATTTGCTCGACCCGAGCATTTTAGTGCTCGCCCATCACTAATATTAAGCGATATGTGTACATGCTCTAATTTATGCCTGTCAGCAGGTTATATAACTCTCAAGTGGACTCTGATATGACAATGTATCCGCTCAGCTAATAAAGAATGAGTAATACTTAAAAATCTTCACAGCATAGACTATTGCCTTCAGATAAGAAATGTGCAGCATCTGAAACAACGGATACTGGAAGCCTGTGCTAGCATTTCTTCTGCAGTGTTGCTATCAGTGTTTCAAGAGTGGGAGAAGAGGGTTGCATTGACAATCCAACACAATGGGCAGCACTTTGAACACATTTTATATTTGGTCATAAACTTGTAAAGAACTCATGAAAGAATAAAGTTAGGTTAAAACCAAGCACACCATTGTTTTTCTTGTGAAATTCTCATAAGTTTGATGTGTCAGATGACCCTCTTCCCATTGAAAAAAATAAAGTTGTATCCACAATGGCCGACTTCAAAATGGCCGCCATGGTTACCACCCATCTTGAAGGTTTTCCCCTCCCGTAAACTAATTTGCCACGAGCAGGAAGTTGATATCACCAACCATTCCCAATTTTTTTAGGTGTATCCATATAAATGGCCCACCCTGTACAGTCATGGCCAAAAGGTTTGAGAATGACACAAATATTATATTTTCACATGATCCGCTGCCCTCTGGTTTTTATGTGTGTTTGACAGATGTTTTTTTATCACAGACAGAAATATAATAATTGCAAACATATGAGTAACAAAAGCTTATATTGACAGTTAGAATGAGTTAATGCAGCAAGTCAATATTTGCAGTGTTGGCCCTTCTTCTTCAGGACCTCTGCAATTCTCCCTGGCATGCTCTCAATCAACTTCTGGACCAAATCCTGACTGATAGCAGTCAATTCTTGCACAATCAATGCTTTCATTTTGTCAGAATTTTTAGGTTTTTGTTTGTCCACCCGTCTCTTGATGATTGACCACAAGTTCTCAATGGGATTAAAATCTGGGGAGTTTCGAGGCCATGGACCCAAAATCTCTATGTTTTGTTCCCTAAGCCATTTAGTTATCACCTTTGCTTTATGGCAAGGTGCTCCATCATGCTGGAAAAGGCATTGTTGATCGCCAAACTGCTCTTGGAGGGTTGGGAGAAGTTGCTCTTGGAGGACATTCTGATACCATTCTTTATTCAAGGCAGTGTTTTTGGGCAAGACTGTGAGAGAGCCGATTCCCTTGGCTGAGAAGCAACCCCACACATGAATGGTTTCAGGATGCTTAACAGTTGGCATGAGACAAGACTGGTGGTAGCGCTCAACTTGTCTTCTCCGAATGAGGCGTTTTCCTGATGTCCCAAACAATCGAAAAGGGGATTCATCAGAGAAAATAACTTTACCCCAGTCCTCAGTAGTCCACTGCCTGTACCTTTTTCAGAATATCAGTCTGTCCATGATGTTTTTTCTGGAGAGAAGTGGCTTCTTTTCTGCCCTCCTTGAGACCAGGCCTTGCTCCAGAGTCTCCGCCTCACAGTGCGTGCAGATGCACTCACACCTGCCTGCTGCCATTCCTGAGCAAGCTCTGCACTGCTGGTAGCCCGATCCCGCAGCTGAAACACTTTTAAGAGACGGTTCTGGTGCTTGCTGGTCTTTCTTGGGCGCCCTGAAGCCTTTTTGGCAACAATGGAACCTCTCTCCTTGAAGTTCTTGATGATGCGATAGATTGTTGACTGAGGTGCAATCTTTCTAGCTGCGATACTCTTCTCTGTTAGGCCATTTTTGTGCATTGCAATGATGACTGGCACGTGTTTCTTTAGAGATAAACATGGTTAACAGAAGAGAAACTATGATGCCAAGCACCAGCCTCCTTTTAAAGTGTCCAGTGGTGTCATTCTTACTTAATCATGACAGATTGATCTCCAGCCATGTCCTCATCAACACCCACACCTGTGTTAATGGAGCAATCACTGTAAAGAGGTTAGCTGGTCCTTTAAGGCAGGGCTGCAATGATGTTGAAATGTGTTTTGGGGGATAAAGTTCATTTTATAGCCAAATATTGACTTTGCAAGTAATTGCTGTTAAGCTGATCACTCTTTATAACATTCTGGAGTATATGCAAATTGCCATTAGAAAAAGTGAAGCAGTAGACTTTGTAAAAATTAATATTTGTGTCATTCTCAAAACTTTTGGCCATGACTGTATATATATTCCTTAGTTGCCTGTATGTCTAGATTGTTCCAACAAGCGAAAGGGTGTGGCTAGTGATAATGATACTATACTGCACAAGGCCTGTCAGAACATCAGATAGAGGAGTGACAGATTATCACCGAGCAATCGCCCTGGTTCTGATCTTAGACTGTCAATGAACTAGTCTCACAGATACTCACATTCTGCCGCCTACCCCAAGGTCCGAGTCTTGGGTCCGGCAGCATGGCGAATAGTAAATGAAAAAGGATGGTCGTTTTGCTTCGCTCCTCTGTTTGCAAATGAATTGCTAAAAATCACAGCATAAAATCCAAACTGCGTAGTTAATCATTAGCTGTGCTTTTATCACCCCAGCCAAACTAAAGGTCGAATCCCGGTTGCCATGCTAATGCACATATTAGCTAGACATATCACTGCTGATCGATTGAAGGTAGAGTTCTCAAAGTAACAGTGATAAAACAGTTAACTGTCTTGTGACAAGACAAAAGTATTAACATTTCACTACTGACCACACTGGTCAGATGACATGCCCTGATTGTATGTACACCCTAGAGCTCAGCATTTCCCAACAAGGTTGGTACGTTATCAAAGTACTAGACTGACCCTCCCATATTCTAAACTGGTTATACTGCCTTTTCAATTGAATTTCCAGAATTTAAAGTGTTTAAATTGAACATACCGCTAACATAACTGTTCCAAATCCAGAGTGCACATTACTACACGACATCGAGTCCAATAGGCTGTACAACCCCACACACGTAGCACCGTTCAGGTGTAACCATAACTGTAGCAGTCCTGAAGTTTAAGAAATTTTGGCAAAGCAGGAATTACAGTGGTTGGGAATCAAATTGAGACATGGCTACCAATCAGTCTAAAACCAGTCAGTTCTCTGCATAGAAGTTAGTGGCAGAGAGAGAGAAGGCAAACAGTATGTTAAAAATGCAAAAGTTCTCTTGAAGCTCACGGGATCTACAACCCGTGAGGGGAGACTTGATAATGAAGAATGGAAGTGCATGTTAATTAGCAAGAAAGGTCTTGTTAGGCTAGCGGAACGCACCAATTATATATAAAATTGAAGGTGAGTTCACAGTCCGGGGTCCACCATGCAGGAAGAACCTGCTGCTAGCAAATGACGCTATATGTAGGTATAAGCGAACTCTGTTGCTTCACAGAGTCGCTGGTATAGACACTGTATGGCACGATATGGCGGTATAAGCGAACTCTGTTACTTCACAGAGTCGTGACATAAACTCTGTGTCCTGCAAAGCGCTCAGGAGCACAGAGGCAACTGCTGAGCAGACAGCAGTCTGTAATAATGTAGTCAACAATGCACACAACAAACTCCTCACCGGAGGTGCCGGTATTCTAGGGGCTTATTTCATCCGGGTCCCTAAACACATGCATAAGACCACACTGGCGCAAAGCACATAACATAATTAATACTAGCACATGGCCGTGCGGCCATGCAACCTTTTTGTAGCAGCAGAACTACAGGACCTTCCTGGAAAGACCAATGGGAGACTGCCATCGAACTAGAGCACGTTCAGGACCAATAGGAGTTGCTGCAGTACCTGAGCATGTGACCCTTGGTCTCCAATGAGAGGCCTTACCCTGGGCATGCTCAGAAGGGGAAAAGCAGGACTTAGTCCCACAGCCGTCTGCTCGCCGCAGACCAGTACTTGCTACAATAGCAGAACCTGGAGAGGCAGCAGTAACCCTTTGTACCGCATCAGGCTGGGAGAGTCGCTGGGACCGACGTCTCTGCTGAGCAGGCTCCACTGTGGCAGGAGAAGGATGGGGGACTGCATCGGAGATGGCTCGAGATTCCCCCTGTGCAGAAGTGGGAACTCGACCCCTAACAGGTCTCTTACGAGAAAAGAACGCCGAGGCATGTGTGATAAGACGACTCGCTCGGCTCTCCTGAAGGCAGACTCAGGACACACGTTCTCTGGGTTTTCTTTCTGCTGGTTTATTATCAGCCATAAACTCATGCAGGTTTCGCAGGAAAAGTAAACATGACCCTTCTGGGTTAAACGGGAAAACATAAAAAAAAAAAATAAATAACTCAGTCCATAGATGAGTGGGTTCCGCCCGCTCTCGGTAGCATAAACGGCACTGCTAAAGTCCTTGTGGAAAGCTCTGCAGCTTCCACTATCCTGTCTGGAGACTTGCCTCTCCAGACCACAACACAGAGAAAAAAAAACAGGACTGAGCTTTTATACATTGCTCAGCCACACCCTTTTAACATATAACATGCTGGCAGATAAATAAAGTAGGTCTTAGTTCACACAGGAGAGCATCCTGTGTGACACATACCTCCCCTCACATATAAAACCAGTGACACTGTCACATATTCCCCCCCTCTGCCCAAAGCCGGGGTTTGGGCACCTTCTGACACCAGACAGGGAATCCTAGAGAGGGCATCTGCATTCACATGTAACTTCCCTGGCCTATGCTCCACGTGAAAGTTAAATTCTTGAAGCTCTAGGAACCATCTAGTTACCCTAGCATTTTTTCCCCTCTTTTCCCTCAACCATCTCAACGGGGCATGGTCTGATACTAATTTAAACTTCCGGCCTAGTAGGTAATATTTCAGTGTATCCACGACCCATTTTATGGCTAAACACTCTTTCTCTACTATGGCATAGTTCTTCTCGCAGGAGGACAGCTTTCGGCTTAGATAGAGAATGCGATGTTCTTCCCCATTTATTTCTTGGGAGAGTACGGCCCCTAGACCAACCTCTGATGCGTCAGTCTGGACCACAAATTCTTTCTTAAAGTCTGGCGCGACCAGGACAGGCTGCTTGCACAGTTTTAGCTTCAGCTTTTGAAACGCGGTCTCGTTTCTTCCGTCCATTTCACCATGGTTGATTTGGTGCCTTTTAGAAGATCTGTTAGTGGGGCGGCAATCGTGGCGAAATTCGGGATAAACCGCCGGTAGTATCCCACCATTCCCAGGAATGCTTTCACCTGCTTCTTTGAGAGCGGTTGCGGCCAGGTTTGAATTGCCTCCACTTTCTTGATCTGCGGCTTTATTTGCCTCTCCCAACAACATAGCCCAGGTACTTGGCCTCCTCTTTTCCGATGGCACACTTCTTCGGATTTATGGTAAATCCTGCTTTCCTTAGCGCGTCCAAAACGGCCTGTAGTTTAGGTAGGTTCACACAGGTTCACGGTCCCCGCCACGGCTTGAGCAAGTTTATATGATATATTTGATAGGCCTTTCTTCGGCCAGGCTGGTGGACTTTATAATTAACCTCGCTGACTTTCTCCACCACCTCGTATGGACCTTGTCATTTGGCGAGGAACTTGCTCTCGACGGTAGGGATCAGCACCAAAACACGGTCTCCGGGCTGGAACTGTCTTAGTCTCGCCGACCGGTTATAGACTCTCGCCTGGAGGAGATGTTCCTTTACGATGGGCATCACCTTTGACATTCTCTCCTGTAACTGGGCGACATGTTCGATGATACTCCGGTGTGGCGTGACTTCAGCCTCCCAAGTTTCCTTGGCGATGTCTAGGAGACCTCTTGGATGCCGTCCGTATAGGAGCTCAAATGGAGAGAAGCCCGTGGAGGCTTGAGGAACTTCTCTGACCGAGAAAAGCAAAAATGGGAGCAGGTAGTCCCAGTCTCTCCCATCCTTTTCAACGACCTTCTTGAGCATCGCCTTTAAGGTCTTGTTGAAGCGTTCCACTAGGCCGTCCGTTTGAGGATGATAAACCGAGGTCCGCAGCTGAGTTATCTGAAGGACTGTGCAAAGCTCGTTCATCACCTTGCTCATGAAGGGGGTTCATTGGTCTGTTAGAATTCTTTTGGTAGACCTGTCCGAGCAAAAATATGGACCAATTCTCGGGCTATACTTTTACTGGACATGTTCCTTAGGGGAACCGCTTCTGGAAACCGAGTCGCATAGTCCATGACGGCCAGGATATATTGGTTGCCCCGAGCTGATTTGACTATGGGGCCCACGAGGTCCATGGCAATCCTCTCAAAGGGAACCTCTATCACAGGTAGTGGAACTAAGGGGCTACGGAAGTGGGAGGAGGGAGCGGTTATTTGGCAGGTTGGGCAGGACCTACAAAAGTTTTGAATTTCTCGATAACACCCTGGCCAATAGAACCTCCTCAGTATCCTCTCCTGAGTTTTCTCGACCCCTAGGTGTCCCCCCAGAACATGTGAATGGGCCATGTCTAGCAACCGCCGTCTGTATGGCCCCGGCACTAACAGCTGTTCCACTATCTCAACGCCCCTCAGTATGGCCACCCGATATAGCAACTCCCCCTGTACTGTAAAGTGGGGGAATCTGGTGTCGGCCCCCGGCTCTTGGGCAACCCCATTACATACAGTAACCTGGTCGAACGCCCCTTTTAAGGTCAGGTCTCGAACTTGAGCAGTCCCAAAGTTCTCTCTGGACATATCTAACGCAGGTAGGTCAGCCTGCTCGGTCACCGTCTCACCCTCATCACCGACAAGGACGCACAGTGGGAACTCCTCTCTCTGAGACTCTGTCGGGGGTTCTTCTTCAAGGATCTCGTTTTTCGCCATGCTACTTAGTCCAGTTCCCTTCCGCCACAAGTCCCAGAATAAGGAAAAATCACGGCCCAATATGACGGGATGTATCAGGTCCTTTACTACCCCGACTTCATGGGACTGGGCACCACAGTCTGTCCCTACTGTTACTGTGGTCACGGGATAGTCCTTGGCGTCACCATGGATGCACCGAAAACCCAGGGTTTTGGAAGGGATCAACTGGTGGGGAAGGGATGCTCTGATCAAGGTCACCAGACTCCCGGAGTCCAACAGCCCAAGCACTTTTATTCCATTAATGGATATTGCACACGCCTGCGGTCCCTTGCCGGGTCGACAGTCCACGCTACAGGCTGGATAGGCATAATAGGAGACCCGTCTGCCTAGACTGCAGTCCATGGGCTCAGGGGATATTTGACACATGGAAGCTACATGTCCAGGGTTGTGACATCGCCAGCAAACTATATCTTTCCCATTTGTTCTAAAGGCCCCTTCAATAGGAGTGGGACGCCCCCCAGTGGTGGCTCTAGACCCCTTCCGTGGTGAACCCACCCCCTTTGGGTATCCCAGTAGGGAGAAATTACTGCATCCGGTTTCCCAAGAGATCTCTCAATTACCTGGTACCTTTCTACCAGGCCGATAAAGTCATCTGCGTTCTGGGGATCACCCTGGGCAACCCAGGTCTGTACTGACTTGGGAAGGGAATGCATGAATCTATAAATCACCACACGCTCAACCATCTGGGCCGGAGTGGAGGACTCCGGTTGTAGCCACTTCTGAACAAGATGCAATAGGTCAAACATCTGTGAACGAGGGGGTTTGTTGCTAGCATACGCCCAGTGATGAACTCCTGGGCTCTTACTGCCATATTTACACCCAGACGTGCTAAGATCTCTGTCTTTAGTTTGGGATACTCCTTAGCATCTTGCAGCGCCAAGTCAAAATATGCTTTTTGGGGTTCACCCGATAAATATGGCGTCAGAACCTCTGCCCACTGTGCTGGTGGAAGTCTCTCCCGATCAGCCACCCTCTCAAAAACAGTCAGAAATGCTTCTACATCATCCCCAGGGGTCATCTTCTGCATGGCCTGCCTTACCGCCTTCCTGACGTGAGAATCATCAGTCGGCCCTGGGGTTGGGGTGGCCGCCCGGCTCTGGATGGCGTCCGCCAAAAGCTGTATCTGTTGTTGCACCTCCTGCTGGTGCTGCTGCTTCGACTTTTGCTGCAACTGGATCTGCTGAAGCAACAGTTTGGTCGTCTCCTAGTGCTGCTGCTGCATACTCTGCTGGCTCTGTAGGTGTTGCTGCTGTATGCTCTGCTGGGCCTGGACCAGGTGCTTAACGAGCTCCTCCATGCTGCCGGACTTCTCTAGCTGTCTGGCAGCCTTCACCCAGGATATCCACAGGTCTTTGTGGCAGGCTCACGTGTTCCTGGAATCCTGCACGCACTCTCACACCAACTGTGGTAAGACGACTCGCTCGGCTCTCCTGAAGGCAGACTCAGGACACACGTTCTCTGGGTTTTCTTTCTGCTGGTTTATTATCAGCCATAAACTCATGCAGGTTTCGCAGGAAAAGTAAACATGACCCTTCTGGGTTAAACGGGAAAACATAAAAAAAAAAACAATAACTCAGTCCATAGATGAGTGGGTTCCGCCCGCTCTTGGTAGCATAAACGGCACTGTTAAAGTCCTTGTGGAAAGCTCTGCAGCTTCCACTATCCTGTCTGGAGACTTGCCTCTCCAGACCACAACACAGAGAAAAAAAAACAGGACTGAGCTTTTATACATTGCTCAGCCACACCCTTTTAACATATAACATGCTGGCAGATAAATAAAGTAGGTCTTAGTTCACACAGGAGAGCATCCTGTGTGACACATACCTCCCCTCACATATAAAACCAGTGACACTGTCACAGATGGTATAGAATGTCAATAGACGTTAAGAGACAAATGTGGATTGAAATAAGTGATTCTGTGACTGGTGAATATACAGTATGTACCAACCACTTCCCGATAAAATGGGTCTGACTTTGGCAGCTGCACCCACACCGCACATACCACCCCCATACTCTCCAGAGTGGTTGGACATGTGCAGTCTTCCAGAACCAGAACCCAATTTGGAGGGACAAGTGCACTGTTTGTGGGGCACCACACCTGCGCACTTCTACTTCTTTGTATCCAGTTATCAATGCAGATGGCACACCCTATGTTCCAGCAGCAATCTTAAGCTGGGCCACACCCACATCGGCAGCCATCTTAATTCAAGCCACACTCACAGCAGCAGTCATCTTAAGTCAGGCCACACCCACTACGGCAACCGTCTTAAGTCAGGCTATACTACACCAGCAACCATCTTAAGTCAGGCTACACCCACACCAGCAGCCATCTTGGGTAACGGCACACCCACACCTGCAGCCATCTTAGGTAGGGGCATGACTCATCCAGGGCAATTTTAGCTCTGGTAGTATCTGGCATATACACACATGGTGATGAAGAAGAGGATGAAGAAGCTGCAAAGGAGGAAAATGTAGAATCCCCTCATACTACAACCTCACCCCCATTACAGAATTCAAGCAGTGGCACGACAGTGCAAGAAGCAAACCCAAGCAGTTGCACAACAGGACAAGAGCACACCATACAAAGGAGATATATGTCCTATTATAATGACAACACTCCAAGCAGAACGGAGTTCACAAGTGACACCTACCAACTTCCTCTTAGACGTATAGCTCCCACCAATGACATTTTAACTCCTTCTCCTAGACGTGGCACCTACTACGTAAGCTGGAAGCCCCAGAAAGCTGCTACTCTGGTCAATATTGCTCATTCTTTTTTTCTGCTCAAGGATTTAAAAGCTATTGTTACCCTGTCTTCATTGCAAGATTCTTGTTTTGATCCAGGTGCTATCTGGGATTCAGATATTTCAATTATTCCTCAGAATGCATCATATTACCATTTGAAATACCATGTATCCTGTTTAGATTTGTTTCCATCTTTGATAGAAAGAGATCTTATAATACTTGAAAAGCAAACCAGCCAAAATAATTGTCATCATAATTTATCTTAAAAACAATCGAAAACCATCTCTGAATTACAAAGTAACTCAAATATTGTAATTTGTCAATCTGACAAAGTGGGATGCATGGTAATCATGGATGCAGGGCTGTCTATGCATTCTGTGGATATAGTTCTTAATGATCGTTCAACAAATCTTCCTCTATATACGGATCAGACACCTAATTTTAAATTGGAATTGTCCAGTTTAATTCGGGAAGGTACATCTTCCAATGTTCTCGATTCCAAGGTTGGCAAGTGGTTGCTGCCGGATTTCCCCATTGTGTCTATATTTCATGGTCTTCTTAAAACAGACAAGGAGGTGTTTCCTCCCATTTTAAGTCCCATTATCTCCTGTATAGGTTCTCTAAATGAAAACCTTAGTTTCTGGGTTGATAGCCACTTGCAGCCCGTGGTCTCTAGAGTTCCTGGCTATTTAAAAGATTATTCTTCTGTTTTTACTGCATTTGATAATCTGCAATGGGAAAAGGGTTTTTACTTTTTTAAATGTGATGTTGTCAATCTTTATTCGTCTATTCCACATATTTTGGCACTCCAGGCTATTCGTCATCATTTGAACTGTTACAGTATTTATTCTACGCACATCTATTACTGTCGGATCACTCACATACCTGCTGAATCATAATTTTTTTATGTTCAATAAAATGTTTTTTTTTTTTTGCAAACCCTTGGTGCTCCGATGGGATTAAAATTTCCCCCCCCGTCCTTAGCCATTCTCTATATGGTCTGGTTGGAAGAAAATATTCTTTTTTTCTGATTTAAACCCATTTTCTCTCATTACATCCACTGGTTGTGCAGGTATGTGGACTATCTGATCTTTATATGGAAGGGTCCTTGTGCAACTTTAAATTTATTTCATATTTATTTGAATTCTAACAAATTAAATTTGCCATTCATTGTAAATAGCATTGGAAATAAAGTGCATTCCTAGATATTTGGTGTTGGGGTTTGAATTCCTGCTGCTGCACAGTGGGAGTCTCAAACCAGTCCTGCTGCGGTCTCCCATTCATCTCCATCCACAGTGGAGCCTGCTCAGCTTAGATGTTGGACCCAGTGTCTCGCCAAGTCTAACAGTGTGCAGAGGATTACTGCTGCTCCTCCAGGCTCTGCTATTGTGACCAGTACTGGTTAGCAGCGAGCAGACGTCTTTAGGACAAAGTCCTTGTTTTCCCCTTCTGAACATGCCCAGAGTGAGATCTCTCATTGGAGATCAGGGGTCACATGCTCAGGTACTGCAGCAGCTCCTATTGGTCCGCCAGGAAGGTCCTGTGACTACTGGTGTTCTGGAACAAGTTTCATTGGTCCTTGTTTCTGGCAGGTCCTGTAGCTGTTACTATAAAAGGGTAGCATGGCTGAGCCGCCATGCGTTAGTATCAATCTTTATATGCTATTCGCCAGTGTGGTCATGCGTGTGTGTGGTTAGGGCCCGGCTGAAATAAGCCCCTAGAATACCGACTTAATCGGTGAGAAGTTTGGTGTGCTAGCTGGTCAGGGTCGGTGTCCTAGATGCCCTAGATTACCGGCATAACCGGTGAGGAGTTTGATTGCAGTATTCAGGGCCTGGCGTTCAGACGCCATAGATTGCGGGTGACTCCCGCGAGGACATTAGAGCATGATCACGTTCTATGTTCGCTTAGCAGTTAACTGTGTACCTGGGTGCCTGACAGGACACAGAAGTTTGTTTCAGCGGCTCTGTGACGTAACAGGGTTCGTTTTCAACGCTAGACAGCGCCCTAGCGTGTTTATTTTGCGACTCAGTTGTGTTAAGTGAGTTTGCACACATCGCCATATAGCGCTGCGGCACTCCTTCCAGCGGCTCTGTGGATTAACAGAGTTTGCACATATTGCAGCAGCACGTTACGGCGTTTCTTTTGGCGACTCTGCGGGATAACAGAGTTCGCTTCTTGCGCCATTTTACAAGCAGCAGGCTGCACGGTGGACCTCGGGCTGCGAACGCACCTCTCCACATCATATATTTGGTGCGTTCCGCAGACCCTAACATTTGGTTAACAGTCAAAAAATACATAGTTCTCTGTACAGGAAAAAAATTTCTGGCAATGCGCTTCTTTTGTCAACATCGTCACATGATAAGCATATTAAAGCCTATTAAATATTAAAGCATGATAAAGCCATTCCATATGGCGAGTTTAATAGAGTCAGACGCCTCTGTTCTGATCATGAGTCTTTTTTTCAAGAAAGTCGCATTGTCACTCAGCATCTTTTAGAGGTTACAATCAACATGGTTAAACCTTGCTCTACATAAAGTCTCTAATCAACCTACCGTATATACTCATGTATAAGCTGACCCGTGTATATGCCGACCCCCTTAATTTTGCCACAAAAAACTTGGAAAACTTATTGACTCGAGTATAAGCCGGGTGAATAAGTTGCCATCCTGCTCTGTGCTCCCCCATCCAGCTCTGTGCGCCCCCATTCTCCTCTGTGCTCCCCTCCTCCTGCTCCATTATACTGTCCTGCTCGTGCTTTCCATCCTCCCTCTTCCTGCTTCGTGCTCCCCCATCCAGCTCTGCACTCCCCCATTCTCCTCTGTGCCCACCCCTGTCTTGCTCCGTGCTCTCCGTCCTCCCCCCGTTCTGCTCCCTGCTCTCCGTCCTCCCCCGTTCTGCTCTGTGCTCTCCGTCCTCCCCCCGTTCTGCTCCGTGCTCTCCGTTCTCCCCCGTCCTGCTCCATGCTCTCCGTCCTCCCTCTTCTGCTCCGTGCTCTCCGTCCTCCCCGTCCTGCTCCGTGCTCTCCGTCGTTCCCCGTTCTGCTCCGTGCTCTCCGTCCTCCCCCCGTTCTGCTCCAGTGCTCTCCGTCCTCCCCCCATCCTGCTCCATGCTCCTTGTCCTCCTCCATGCTCCCCCCATCCTCCTCCATCATACTCACCCTCCCCGTGCCATCGCTGAACGTCCCGGCCGGCAATCCTGCGTTCTCCCTGGCTTCCTGCAGCTCTCCCCGGCTTCCTGCAGCTCTCCAGCGCTGAGCGGTGACGCAATACCGCTCATTAAGGCCATGAATATGAAGGCCACGCCCATAGGAGTGGCGTCGCGTCCATATTACATGACCTTAATGAGCGGGTATTACGTCACCGCTCAGCGCTGGAGAGCTGCAGGAAGCCGGGGAGAGCTGCAGGAAGCCGGGGAGAACGCAGGATTGCAGGGACGTTCAGCGATGGCACGGGGAGGGTGAGTATGATGTCCCAGCCACCGGCTCCTGCCGCCGCATCCCCTCCCCCTCTGGTTTCTGCCCAATGACTCGTGTATAAGCCGAGGGGGCATTTTCAGCACAAAAAAAGGTGCTGAAAATCTCGGCTTATACACGAGTATATACGGTATATACATTTTTTCTAATGCCTCCATTTCTTCTAATTCGCCCAAAACATTTTCCACATGTTATAGTCCACAGTTAAACTCTATTAAAACTGATAGTCAAAAAATATTTGCCCGCCCTTAATCAGGACGAAAAATTGAGTACAATAATAGGTCATGGATGTCGCTATGTGGCCAATAAAGGCTTTTGTTTGGGGAATGCCCTCTCGCCTAGCTTATTTCATGAAGTTTCAACTAGGAATTTTTGGATATCTACTCAGGGTTTGTATAAGTGTGCTGGGAACCGATGCAATGTATGTAACTTTGCTTCAGATAAAGCTAAAGAGATTTTTTCTTTTGCTGTTTTGGATTTTGGCCCTAAAAAATCAACCCCTTTTATTACGGTAATTGTAATTCACAATTTGTAATATATTGCATTTATTGCACAACATACAAAGTACAATATATTGGGTGTACATCTAGGAAAATAAAAAAACGCATCTCTGAGCACCTTACTAATATTGCCAATAAAAATTCATGCTATTCTGGTGCAACGAAACATTTTTGCACAAAAAGATTTCACACCCTATATGAGGGGTAATAAACATAAAAATGCTTTTTATGCTTGAAGCATTTTGGATTCTAAAATTGAACATCAAATTTCCTGCAGGCATGAATTCCAAAAATGACCTATTCTACATTTATTAGAGGAAATATTTTTAGTAACTATATTTTACATATATGTAACTAATGATTTAATTTAACATCTAATTTAACATCTAATTTCCTATATGCATAAAGTTTAAAATGGTTTGTTCTATAGAAGAAGTAGATAAATATTGGCACAGTTCAAAGGGAGGTGCACCAGTAGGTTCCCAAACCGTATACTCATATAACACAAAACTGGGCACACTAATTTGAGTGTGCCCAGTTTTGTGTTATATGTTCTATAGAAGAGGTTTTTTTCTTTTTCAGAGTTTCCAGCAACTACATCTTGCACATGTGTAATTAATGATTGTTGTATTTTTTATTGGTTTGTCTTTTGTATATATACCTGCTTCATTGCTTGTTCGTGTATCCTATGACTAAGAGTGCATTTGACACAAATGCGTCAGGCTTCTTGTTCTTAATATGGCTTAATTTTCCAAATAAACTTTTTTTATTTTTCTACTTTTGGAGTGCCGTCATTTTTCCCCTTCTGCTATTGCCATGCTTACTAGCTTGGATGTGCACCCTCCTGCCTCATGTGTTTTGGCCCAACTAGTTTAGACATATGAACTGATTTCGTAGCAGCTCCAAGTCTCTATTCTAGCCTATACACAAACAACTGAAGACCACAAGGACAGAGTATCGGAGGCTAGGCTCTGACATACTCCACACAGTGGCAAAAGGGCTGTAGATGAATCAGCCTGCCAGGCCTCGCTCCAATCTTCTGGTTTCAGAAGACCCCTCAAACACCATAAACGCACAAAGGCCTAGGATCACCTGCTACAACTGTGGCAAGGTAGGACACCTTAAAAGGAACTGCAGATCAGCTCCTCTCAGGAGGGAGTCAAGACAGCAGCTGCAGCAGCCACAGGGGTCATCTGGACCCCAGCCACAATAGGACATTAGCAAGCCGGATCCACCACACACATCAGGACCACTTAAACTCTTACACTCTACAAAACAGATGAGTGGACCAAAACCTACCATCAAGATAGAGGTTGAGGGTAAACCCGTCAATTTCCTGGTGGATACCGGTGCATTAGAAGTGTAATTAGGAATATTGACTTACCAGACCCAGATTGTCTCACTGATGAGGTGGTGCCTTGTGTAGGGGTTGATGGTAACACAAGGTAGACTCCAATAACCAGATCCCTACACAGAGACCTACAACCCACACAGAGTATGATGTCTCAACTAGTAGTCTCATCCACCTTCCCTGTCAATCTACTAGGATCAGATCTACTAACAAAACTTCAAGCCAGCATTCTATTTCATGAGGAAAGACTCACAGGACCACTCAGCAGAAGTGTATGACCTTTTCTCTGTACATGATATAACTGTAGATCCTGTAGATGCTAAGCTGATGGCACAAATCCTGGACACGCTGTAGGCACGAGGCCAGAAGACATTGGCAGGCTCCAAGTCCAGCCCTTGAAAGTGGAACTGAAAAAAGGAGCCTAGCTACCATGGAAATCACAATTCCCACTCTCCATTCCGCAATCTGCTGCTATTACCCAACATCTCAAAATCTACCTCGTGAATGTAGCAATCAAGTCACCTTCCAATCCTCCATTGTTTCCAGTGAAGAAGAAAATACCAAAGGGGCAACCTACCAAGTTCCGCATGGTACATGATGTGCGTGCTGTCAATGACGCAATAGTACTGGAAAACTCCAATTGTGCCAAATCCACATAATCTGCTTTCATCAACCCTGCCTACCTCCCCATGGTTCACAGTGATTTGTTTAACCAATGCCTTCTTTATTGTTCTACTACACTCTGACAACCAGTACTTGTTTCCTTTCACGCATGACGGCCAACAATATACTTGGAATGTGATGATCCAAGGGGCACAAAACAGCCCCTCCATGTTCACCCAGGCCATGACCGCAGCCCTGGAGCTCTAAAAGATGACACATCCCACTATCACTCTTTACAGTACGTTGATGACCTCCTCCTCTACGCTGACACCCTGACAGAAGCACAGATGGAGTCTATCTCCTTATTTCAGTTCCTGGCACACAATGGATGCAAGGCATTCAAAGACAAACTGCAATTCTGCCAGGAAAAAGTTGTGTTCTCAGGACACTGTATCTCCCACCAAAAAAACACCTGACTAAAGGCAGGAAAGCAGCTGTGCAGAACATGCCTCTTCCAACCAAGCCAACAAAACTACAGTCTTTCCTTGGACTTGTATCCTACTGCTGTCTGTTATGATTCGGTAGCCGAGGAGGAAAGCAGCAAAAATAGACAGACAACGAGACACCGGAGAGGTTGGTAACTAGCAGATTGCAGACCCCTAAACTGACCGCACAACTACGGTGCCCTAGATGCCTTGACACAGCCACAGAGAAAACTAAGCCTAAAGACAGAAAGGGGAAAGCTAACTGCCCCAGAGTAGAGCCCCCAAAGGAATAAGTAGCCCTCAAACATATATTGGCGGTGAGACAAGATGAAATACAAACACAGGCAGAAAATAGAGTGAGCAAATGCTGGGACCCAATCTGTCTAGATAGCACAGGACAGGAAAGAATACTGTGTGCAATCCGACAAAAACTCTAAGAAAAAACTCCAACATGTTCTGATATACAAAAATACTGAGACCACACGATCTCTCCCCCGCTAGATCAGAACTCTTGTGTAACTGGTAGTAAATAAGCAGATACTGATATAACAGGGAACTCAAAATACAAAACAATAGCAAAAGAAAACAGAGGCCAGCACAGGCCCCAGCGGGGGAAGCTAGCTGTACAAACTCCAGGAGGGCAGAAAACTGAGATAGACAAAAACTAATGCCACAGAAATAAACAGCAAATAACTTATCTGAAAGTTGTAGGACAAGCAGGAAGCAAGTTGACTTCCAAATGAGACCAGGAAGAACAACTAATCACAGGTGAGGATTATGGGAAAGTTACTCCCTTAAATCTCCCCAGTCATCAACACCAGATTGCCAGTCATCGCTCCCAGCTGATGAACCTCTGTCAGCCAAAGCAGCTTCATTACTATCAGCAGCCACCAGAGGTAGCCCAAGCTCAGAAGTCAAATCCGGAGCGTTAACAACAGTACCCCCCCTTGAGTAGGGGTCACCGAACCCTTACCTACCCAGGCCGATCAGGATGAGCCCGGTGAAAGGCGTGAACCAATCTCTCAGCATGAATGTCAGAAGCAAACACCCAAGAATTGTCCTCCTGACTGTAACCTTTCCACTTGACCAAGTAATTGTCAGTATTCCGGGTTTTCTAGGTAACTTTGTCAATGATTTTGCCCTTTGTTAAAATGGAGTTTGCTGTTTTCTGTGCCCTACTTCCTGTTCGTTTGTTTAAAACCCGGCTCAGGTGCTGGCTTCACTGCTGGAATATTCTGCTTCCGTTTCCCTGCAACCCAGCTGCTTTGTTCCTCACAGATCTTTTGTGTATTTACCAGGAAAGTGCATAACCTTATCTTCAGGTGTTTCTCAGCCACAGCAGTTTCTACCCATGGCTCTGGACATTCTCTGCATACGTAAGTTGCACATACTGTGTTATCACTAAACTGTTGACTTGGGAATTTAACCCTTGGTTCACTCCATCTGATAAGAACTGTGTTTCTGAACTGTTGCTGTTTAACCCTTCGTGCATTACCTCTGGTGAGAGCTGTTGGAACTGTTACTGGAACTTTACTGACATATGAACTTGTTGTTGGACTTCACTGAATTAAGCCACAACTGAGATTAACTTGTTCCTGGACCTCCCTGTGTTTTCTGCATACCTGGATCTGACTCTTCACACACCAGCAGTGTGTAAATCCAGCCACGTTACCTGTGCATCAGACTTACCTTGTGGTCACATTTGTGTGAGGACTCCGTCGTAAGAACTTTACCACCCTCGCTATAGAGGTTCAAGGACTTATATATCCGGATTCATATAACTGGACTTGTGTATATATATATGGACTCATTGCATGTCACTACGGGTTGTTTGAATATTGTTTTTGGGTGTTTTGCTGTTTCACAAATACATTATTTGCATTCAAAGAAACCCGTCTCTGATTGTTCATTGCCCCACGCTATCAGAATCCTCGAGTTCCTACAATAGTATTACAGGATATTCCAGCCTAAAAAAGAGGATTCTGCTGGGGCAATGACGGAGACACGGGCAGACAAATTGTTCACCATAGTTAACTCCTTGCAGCAGGAGGTGGCGGCTGCACACAATCAGATTAGAGACTTGGAGTCTCGGGTTAACCACAATGCACAGGGGTTTGGTCAGGCTCTCCAAGATCTACGTTCTAGGTTAGGAGTCCTGGAGGCCTTACCTACTGAGCCTACCTCATCCACCAGTATGCCCAAATTGCCTCCATTCCGTTTTAATGGTGACCGAAGTCAATTCCGTGGGTTTGTTAATCAATGTATATTATTTTTTGATGTACATGCCTCCTACTACCGGTCTGATAGATCTAAGGTTCTATGTATTATTATGTTGTTGACATCACGTGCACTGGCTTGGGCAAATCCTATGGTTGAAAGTCATGATACCCGTCTAAATAATTTGGACAATTTTCTGGCAGCCATGGCGCAAATGTTCGACGATCCCAACCGCCGTGCTACCGCTGAATCTGCCTTGCTTTCCTTACGCCAGGGGAAACGGTCAGTCATAGAATATGTTACTGAATTTAAAAGGTTAGTGGTGGACACCCAGTGGGAAAACAATGCTTTATTACCAATCTTTAGAAAAGGTTTGTCAAATGCAATCAAGGATGAGCTAGCTCGTTCAGAGTCTCCACAGGAGTTTGAATTGTTTATACAGCACTGTGTACGTATTGATATCCGTTTAACTGAACGCAGACAAGAAAAATGGGCCGCTGTAAATCGCATTACTAATTACTCTCTTCCGTCCAGGGAAACCACAGGCAAAAACCCGCGAGAGGCTGAGGAGGTGCCTATGCAGGTGGACTCACTGCAGAGACGTGAGAATAATGAACGCCGCGAACACCGTCTCCGTGAGCGCTTATGTTTCTATTGTGGTCAATCGGACCATTTCCTCATCAATTGTCCTAAATGTCCTAGGCGACCCAACAAGGTGTTGGCGGTAGTAGGGGATTATGATAACACAGACGCTGAGTCTGAAGTTTCGGAAACCAGTCTACATGTAGATGCGATTTTTCCCCCAATACTGATGCCGACTTCCCCTAAAGATCAAGGGGAGAAATATTCACATTTTCTCTTCCTATACAGATTCAGTGGGAGGAACAGTGGATATCAAGTTCTGCCATGATAGACTCTGGAGCAGGTGGGAATTTCATGGATTCTTCTTTTGCAGAGGAACATGGTATAAAGACACAACTAAGAGCTTCACCAATCACTATGGAAACAGTGGATGGTTCCCCATTAGTTTCTGGACCAGTAGATCTGGAGACAGTGCCTCTGGAGTGTAAGATGGAACCAGACCATCAAGAAACACTTTCATTCATGTTAATATCTTCTCCTCATTTTCCTGTAATTTTAGGAATTCCCTGGTTACGGTCACAAAATCCAATCATCAATTGGGAAACCAAGGAGATAACCTTTCTCCCGAAGTGCAGTTCTACCATCAGTCCAACTGTGGCGGCTCCAGTTACCCAGAACTTGGAAGAGGTGATACAGGTACCTACTCTCCCTCTGATTTATCAGGAATTCTCAGACATTTGTGATAAAAGGAAGGCAGATCAACTTCCCCCACATAGACCGTATGACTGCCCCATAGAATTGCTTCCTGGAGCAGCGATTCCTTTCGGCCATGTTTACCCGTTGGGGGCTCCGGAATTAAAATCTTTACGAGAGTATATAGATGAGAATTTAGCCAAGGGGTTTATCCGACCATCTTCTTCACCAGCGGGAGCTCCAATATTCTTTGTAAAGAAGAAGGATGGTACTCTAAGACCCTGCATTGACTACCGGGAGTTAAATAAGGTAACCATTCGTAACAGGTACCCGTTGCCCCTAATTCCAGAATTGTTGGAAAGAGTTCGCCAGGCCAAAGTATTTACCAAATTAGATCTTCGTGGGGCATATAATTTACTCCGTATACGGCCCGGAGACGAATGGAAGACAGCTTTTAGATGCCGGTATGGACATTTTGAATATTTGGTGATGCCATTCGGACTCTGTAACGCTCCTGCTGCTTTTCAACATTTAGCCAACGACATTTTCAGGGATTTATTGGACCAATATGTGGTAATTTACCTTGATGACATCTTAATCTTTTCTGACTCCTTACAGGAACATCAGGAACATGTCAAGACCGTACTTAGACGTTTGAGAGATAATCATTTGTACATCAAACTCGAAAAGTGTGAGTTCCATTGTTCTGAAATTCAATTTTTGGGCTATGTTATCTCGCCTCAGGGATTGAATATGGAGTCCAGCAAGATCCAGGCAATCTTGGACTGGCCGGTACCAGGAAACATTAAGGAGGTACAACGATTCATTGGCTTTGCTAACTTTTATAGACGGTTTATCCGAAATTTTTCAGAAATTGTCCATCCCATCACTCTCCTCACCAAGAAGGGGAAGAAGTTTGAATGGTCTTCGCAAGCTCAGGAAGCCTTTGATCGCCTGAAGGGTTGTTTTACCACGGCTCCAATATTGATGCATCCGGATCCTGCACAGCCTTTTATCGTGGAGGTGGACGCGTCTGACTGTGCATTGGGAGCTATCCTCTCACAACGTACCGGAGACAAAGGTTTGCTGCACCCGTGTGCCTTCTTCTCTCGTAGGTTATCTTCTGCAGAACTGAACTATGATGTGGCAGATAAGGAACTTTTGGCAATTATTTCTGCCTTTAAGGAATGGAGACACCATTTGCAGGGGGCAACTCAGCAGGTAGTAGTACTCACGGATCATCGCAATTTGGAATTCCTTAAGTCTGCCAGGTGTCTTTCTCCTCGACAAGCTAGGTGGAGTTTGTTCTTGAACCAGTTTAATTTTATTATTTCGTACCGCCCAGGTTCACGTAATGGGAAAGCTGACGCATTATCCCGAATCCATACCGTGGATTCCGTGCCTGGGACCCCGTCGAAGACCATCTTGTCGGAGGCCAATTTCGTTGGAGTGCTCCGGAACCGGGACTTGTGGCAGGAGATCAAGCTGGCCTATGACGGTGACGTATTTCTTACAGCTCCACCTGACAATGTGAATCTTGTCCTTCAGAATGGTGTGTGGCTTAGAGATCGATGTATTTATGTCCCAGAGCTGTAAGACTTCGAGTTCTCAAATTGGTCCACGACTCTAAATTGGCTGGTCATAGGGGGGTACAGAAGACGCAGGAATTGTTAACTCGTTTTTTTTGGTGGCCTACCTGCTTGAAGGATGTGAATGACTATGTCCGCTCTTGTGAAGTTTGTGCCCGGTACAAGGTTCCTCGCGTTTCACCTACTGGTCTTCTTAAACCGCTACCTGTACCGTCTCGCCCTTGGGGGTCTATTTCGATGGACTTTATTGTGGAGTTACCCACCTCTGGTGGTAAAAATACTATTTTGGTGGTAGTAGATCGTTTAACGAAAGCTGCTCATTTCATTCCGTGTGCTGGTCTTCCCTCAGCTACAGAGACAGTAGATCTAGTTATCCAGAACATTTTCCGGCTGCATGGGTACCAGATGACATCATTTCTGACCGGGGAATACAATTTACCTCTAGATTTTGGAAAGGATTTTGTTCTGCGCTCCACATTAATGTTTGCTTGTCTTCTGCATACCATCCTCAGACCAACGGGCAGACCGAACGGACAAATCAAACCTTGGAGCAATATCTACGCTGTTACGTCAGTCATTTGCAGGACGATTGGCTGAAGCTACTTCCTCTAGCGGAATTTTCGTACAACAACTCCCAAAGCAGTTCCACGAAGGTAACGCCTTTTTTTTGCCAACCTGGGTTATCATCCAAGTATTTTGCCTAGGTCTCCGGTTACGATTTCGGTACCAGCGGTTGGAGACAGAGTGACGGCGTTGCAACGTAATCTTGAAGTTTTGAAGGACTCCCTGACCACAGCACAGGAGCGTTACAAAAAGTCGGCCGATAGATTCCGGAAACCAGCACCTATGTATAAGGTAGGAGACTCAGTTTGGTTGTCCACCAAGAATCTAAAATTGGGTGTTCCTTCGCAGAAACTGGGACAGAAATTCATCGGTCCATTCAAGATCACTGGGATTGTGAGCTCTGTTGCCTGTCGGTTAAAGCTACCACGGACTTTAAAGGTACACCCAGTATTTCATGTTTCCTTATTAAAACCAGTCTCTCCTAACACGTTTCAGGGACGTATCGTACCTCCCCCTCCACCAGTGTTGGTTGATGGCGAAGAACAATTCGTGGTGCAGGATATTGTTAATTCGAGACTTCATAGAAACCGGTTTCAGTATCTAGTTAGATGGCAAGGTTACTCTCCTGAAAATGATTCTTGGGAACCAGTAAGTAACATCAATGCGCCTCTGAAGATTGCTCAGTTTCATCGGAGATACCCGGACAGGCCTGGTCCAGGACCGTCCGGAGGCCGTCTTTAGGGGGGGAGTAATGTCAGTATTCCGGGTTTTCTAGGTAACTTTGTCAATGATTTTGCCCTTTGTTAAAATGGAGTTTGCTGTTTTCTGTGCCCTACTTCCTGTTCGTTTGTTTAAAACCCGGCTCAGGTGCTGGCTTCACTGCTGGAATATTCTGCTTCCGTTTCCCTGCAACCCAGCTGCTTTGTTCCTCACAGATCTTTTGTGTATTTACCAGGAAAGTGCATAACCTTATCTTCAGGTGTTTCTCAGCCACAGCAGTTTCTACCCATGGCTCTGGACATTCTCTGCATACGTAAGTTGCACATACTGTGTTATCACTAAACTGTTGACTTGGGAATTTAACCCTTGGTTCACTCCATCTGATAAGAACTGTGTTTCTGAACTGTTGCTGTTTAACCCTTCGTGCATTACCTCTGGTGAGAGCTGTTGGAACTGTTACTGGAACTTTACTGACATATGAACTTGTTGTTGGACTTCACTGAATTAAGCCACAACTGAGATTAACTTGTTCCTGGACCTCCCTGTGTTTTCTGCATACCTGGATCTGACTCTTCACACACCAGCAGTGTGTAAATCCAGCCACGTTACCTGTGCATCAGACTTACCTTGTGGTCACATTTGTGTGAGGACTCCGTCGTAAGAACTTTACCACCCTCGCTATAGAGGTTCAAGGACTTATATATCCGGATTCATATAACTGGACTTGTGTATATATATATGGACTCATTGCATGTCACTACGGGTTGTTTGAATATTGTTTTTGGGTGTTTTGCTGTTTCACAAATACATTATTTGCATTCAAAGAAACCCGTCTCTGATTGTTCATTGCCCCACGCTATCAGAATCCTCGAGTTCCTACAATAGTATTACAGTAATGAAGTCTCAGGCTAGTCAGATGAGAATCCAATATCTTCTCCACTTCATACTCCAGATTGCCCTCAACCAAAACAGGCTCAGGGGGCGTAGCCATAGGAATTACTGGCTCAACAAACCTTTTTAATAAAGACTTAAGGAAGATGTGAATCTTAAACGTCCCTGGAAGAGCCAAACGGAAAGAAACGGGATTAAGGATTTCCGAGATCTTATAAGGTCCAATGAACCTTGGCTTATACTTTGGAGATGCCACCTTCATAGGGATATTATTTGAGGACAACCAAACCATGTCACCTACTTTAAACAGGGGACCATCAGTCCTATGCCTGTTGGCAAACCGTTGGGCCCTCTCCTGAGAGAGAGAAAACGTATCCACTACTTGATCCCAAATCTGATGCATTCTCTCTACCATAGCGTCAACACCCGGACAGACAGAAGACTCCACCTGCCCCGAAGAAAACCGAGGATGAAACCCGAAATTGCAGAAAAATGGGACATCAAAGTGGCAGAACTAGCCCTATTATTTAGAGCGAATTCAGCCAAGGTCCAAAAAGAGCCCAGTCATCTTGATCAGCAGACACAAAACATCTCAAATAAGTTTGCAAAGTCTGGTTTGTTCTCTCAGTCTGCCCATTGGTCTGAGGGTGAAACACAGAGGAGAAAGACAACTGAACTCCCAGTTTATAACAAAAGGCTCTCCAAAATCTGTAAACAAATTGAACTCCTCTGTTAGACACAATGTTCTCCGGAATGCCATGGAAACGAACCAGATGCTGAAAAAACAAGGGCACCAACTCGGAAGAGGAATGCAACTTTGGCAGTGGCACAAGATGAACCATCTTGGAAAATCTATCACAAATCACCCAGATAACAGTCATTCTCTGAGAGACAGGTAGGTCGGAAACAAAATCCATACAGATATGGGTCCATGGCCTCCTGTGCACAGGCAGTGGCATTAACAATCCTCTAGAGCGAGAACAAGGTTTGGACCAAGAACAAGTCCCACAGGACTGCACAAAATTCCTGACATCATGAGATAGAGTAGGCCACCAAAAGGACCGACTCACCAAATCTTTGGTACCAAAAATACCGTCTGTATTTCAGACATTACTTTCCTCTTCCATTGTTCGGGGACATACAATTTCCCCACAGGGCAGCGTTCAGGTTTATCTCCCTGAAATTCCTCCAGGGCCAGTCTCAAATCAGGCAAGATAGCGGAAAGAACCACACCCTCCCTTTGAATGGCAGCAGGCTTAGTCACATCAGTAGAATCCGCAAAGAAACTCCTAGAGAGGGCATCTGCCTTAACATTCTTAGTGCCCGGGAGAAAGGAGACCACAAAATTAAAACGCTTGAAAAACAAGGCCCACCTGGTCTGTCTAGGATTTAGTCGCTTGGCTGATTCCAGATAAATCAGGTTCTTGTGGTCAGTGAGGACCACAACTTGATGTTTGGCTCTCTCCAACCAATGTCTCCACTCTTCGAAAGCCCACTTCATAGCCAATAATTCCCAATTCCCCACATCATAATTACTGTACGTTCAGCTGGGGAAAATTTTCGAGAGAAGAAGGCACAAGGGTTACTTTTAGAGGTTACAGGATCTCTTTGGGACAAAACGGCTCCTGCACCAATCTCAGAAGCATCTATCTCCACCTGAAATGGTAGAGAGACATCAGGTTGCCGTAGAACAGGAGCAGAAGTGAATCTCCGCTTAAGCTCCTGAAACGCCGAAACTGCCTCTGGAGACCAATTCACTACATCGGAACCCTTTTTGGTCAAATCAGTCAGAGGTTTCACAATACCAGAGAAATTACATATAAATTTACGGTAAAAATTAGCAAAATCCAAAAATCTCTGAAGAGCCTTCAAGGAAGTGGGCTGAAGACAATCACAAATGGCCTGAACTTTGACTGTGTCCATCTCAATAGCGGACGGAGACCAAATGAATCCCAAAAACGAAACCTTCTGCATGCCCTAGAGACATTTTGATCCCTTAACATTCAAAGCATTTTCTCTCAAGATCCAGAATACCATTCGAACATGTTCCACATGAGAATCCCAGTCATTGGAAAAAATCAAAATATCGTCCAAATAAACGATCAGAAACTTATCCACAAAATCTCAGAAAATATCGTTCATGAAAGATTGGAAGATAGAAGGGGCATTATTGAGCCCAAAAGGCATCACAAGGTACTCAAAATGCCCCTCAGGGGGTATTAAACGCAGTCTTCTATTCATCACCGTGTTTAATGCGAATAAGATTATACACCACCTAAAGTCAAGCTTGGCAAACCAACTAGCACCCCTCACTCTGGAGAATAATTCGGAAATCAGGGGTAAAGGATATTGATATTTAACAGTGATCTTATTAAGGAGACGATAGTCAATGCATGGCCTCAATGAACCATCCTTCTTGGCCACAAAGAAATAGCCGGCACCCAAAGGTGAAGAGGACGGTCTAATATGACCTTTCTCCAATGACTCTTTGATATAAGATCGCATAGCCTCATGCTCAGGTACAGACAGATTGAAGAGCCGACCCTTGGGAAATTTACAACCGGGCACTAACTCAATCGCGCAATCATAACTCCTGTGGGGAGGCAAGAACGCAGACTTACTGTCACTAAACACATCAGAAAAATCAGCCAAATAGTCTGGGATATCCTGAGACTGGGAAAGGTAGCAAAAACAGGAATGTCAATTTGAACACATTGACAAACCCAACTGACCACAGACACAGACTTCCAATCCAAAACAGGATTATGGGTTTCAACCAAGAAAAACCCAGTACAATAATGTCACGTAAATTATGCAACACCAAAAATTTACAATTCTCTTGGTGGTCCGGGGCTACCCGCATTTTCACCTGGGTTCAAAACTGGTGTTTATCCTCCGCCAAAGGGGTAGAATCAATGCCCAGCAAAGGAATAGGAGTCCGCAGGGGTACCATGGGAAAACCACAATGTTTGGCAAAGTCGAAATCAATCAGGTTCAGGGCTGCTCCTGAATCGACAAAAGCCTGAGCAGAAAATGAGGACAAGGAGCAGATCAAGGTAACAGTCAAGAGAAATTTAGGCTGTACATTGGCCAAACCAAATGAGCACACAAAATGTCTTCCCCGCTTAGGGCAGACGGAAATAGTATGAGAAGCGTCCCCACAATAGAAGCACAACTTATTACGCTTTCAAAATTCTTGACGCTGAGCCCTAGAAACAACTCTATCACACTGCATGGGTTCAGAGGCCTGTTCGAAAGGCAGCACCACCACTCGCATACTTTTACGTTCACGCAATCGTCTGTCAATTTGAATGGCTAATGACATAGAATCGTTGAGCCCTGAGGGGACAGGAAATCCCACCATAACATCTTTTAAGGTCTCTGCCAGCCCTTTCCGAAAAAGAGCCGCTAGGGCATTATCGTTCCATTTAGTAAAGACTGCCCATGTTTCGGAATTTCTGACAATTTAACTCTGCCGCTTCCTGACCCTGGTTCAGTGCCAATAAGGTTTTCTCAGCTTGATGAATCACATTAGTTGCATCATACAATAAACCCAGAGCCTGAAAAAACACATTAACATTAGCCAAAACAGGATCCCCAGGTGTCAGGGAAAAGGCCCAGTCTTGAGGGTCGCTGCGCAACAGGGAGATGACAATTTGAACCTGCTGCGCTGCGTTCCCCGAGGACTTAGGTTTCAAGGGAAAAAACATTTTACAATTATTTTTAAAGTTAAAAAAATTAGACCGATCCCCAGAAAATAAATCAGGAATCTTAGGTTCCACAGCAGAAAACTGAGTGAGAAAGGCAGAAATTCCCCGAACTTCAGCAGCGAGCCGCTCAACACGACCAGACAACTGCACAATTTCCATTGAAGACAAAATCCTCCTACGGCCCCCAGAGAAAAAGAGGAAAAAAATATATAAAAAATTCTGACAATTTTTTTTTACTATTCTTTTCTTTCTTTTGAGTACCATAGAATTACAGTCAGGCCGGTGATTCTGTTATGATTCGGTAGCCGAGGAGGACAGCAGCAAAAATAGACAGACAACCAGACACAGGAGACGTTGGTAACTAGCGGATTGCAGACCCCTAAACTGACGGCACAACTAGAAGCAGCCGTGGGATGTGCCTACGGTACCCTAGATACCTTGACACAGCCGGAGAGATAACTAAGCCTTAAAACAGAAAGGGGAAAGCTAACTGCCCCGGAGTAGAGCCTCCAAAGGAATAGGTAGCCCTCAAACATATAATGGCGGTGAGACAAGATGAAATACAAACACAGGCAGAAAATAGAGTGAGCAAATGCTAGGGCCCAATCTGTCTAGATAGCACAGGACAGGAAAGAATACTGTTGCAATCCGGCAAAAGCTCAAAGAAAAACTCCAACACATTCTGATATATAAAAATACTGAGACCACACGATCTCTCCCCCGCTAGATCAGAACTCCGGTGTAACTGGTAGCAAATAAGCGGATACTGATATAAAAGGGAACTGAAAATACAAAATAATAGCAAATGAGAAACAGAGGCCAGCACAGGCCCCAGCGGGGGAACCTGGCTGTATAAACTCCAGGAGGGCAGAAAACTGAGATAGACAAAAACTGATGCCACAGAAATAAACAGCAAATAACTTATCTGAAAGTTCCAGGACAAGCAGGAAGCAAGTTGACTTCCAAATGGGACCAGGAAGATCAACTGTTCACCGTAGAGGATCATGGGAAGGTTACTCCCTTAAATCTTCCCAGTTATCAACACCAGATTGCCAATCATTGCTCCCAGCTGATGAACCTCTTTCAGCCAAAGCAGCTTCATTACTTTCAGCAGCCACCAGAGGTAGCCCAAGCTCAGAAGTCAAATCCGGAGCGTTCACAACAGCCATCCCTGAATCTTTGATGCCTCTCTACACACTCAACCCCCTGTATGACTGTCTCAAGGACACTCCCTTTTGTCTAGCCATGAAAGCCATTGACGTGCTAAAGGCTGCAATCACATCCTCTCCTGCTCTAGGACTACAAGACTACAACAAACTGTTCTGCATGTTTGTCATGGAGAAGCAAGGCCATGCAACTGAAGTCCTGACACAACTTCATGTAGGAAGATAATGCTCTCTTGGGTACTACTCTGCGAAAATTAACTCAGCTGCTGATTGAGCACCAACCTGCATGAGAGCCATATTTGCAACTCATCTGTTGCTAGAAAAGACCTCTGAAATCATTCTTGGCCACCAGATGAAGATAATGGCACCCAATGATATTACTGCCACTCTGGCCCAGACACAACAGAAACAACTGTCTGCTACCCGCCACCTAAATCCGCAATGCTCTTTTCTGCTCCTAGACAATGTCACTGTGAGGGACGAAGTAAATGTTCCTCCACTACTGAAATGTGCCCCACCCTTGGGATTCCACAGGATCATTGTTTTCCTTTAATTAAACTCCAGGAATAAGCCCTTTGAAGCTCTGTGTCTAGTATTTAGCACAAGGATGTGAGCTCTCGTGCAGCTACAGTCAGCTGGCTCCCTTTGTTCCTTCAGGCTTACATCATGGGACAACAGATCTCAGATTAACCAGTGCAAGGTTCGGAGATATGAAATCTGGAAAATGACCTATAATAAAATAATGCAATATCTCTGAGCCAAGCTGAGCACATTATCAGTGTCTGCATTCCTTCCCCCATGAGCCCACAATATCCAGCCAGCCCTAGCACTCTGCATTATTGAGTTACAAAGCATAGCTACCAGGAAATACATATAGTAGGCATATTTATTCTCCATGCACTCATAAAATCCAGCAGAATCCAGTGGCACCGCTGCTGTTCTATTCAGAGCTTTAGGCAGAAAGTTATGAGCCTCCATGGTTCTGGACAGAAATCATACTCTCAGATATGGTAGGAGAGAGGCTACAAAAGCCAAGGGTGGGCACAGAGTGTGGGAGGGAGCAGCCTAGATGGTAAAAGGCAGCCCCTCATTTTGGACTTAGTTTTCTACTGGCAGGAAGATCCATTACCTGATGTGGCTATGAAAACCTGTAATTAAGATTTGGACCTGTGATTCATTATTGCCTCCCTGTGGTCACAGGCTACATAACATAGTAATTGCAATCTACCTATACCCTACCCTTGTACTACACTCTTGACTGCATACTTGCAAATTGTTCTGTATATCCTCTTTATATATATATATATATATATATATATACAGTACAGACCAAAAGTTTGGACACACCTTCTCATTCAAAGATTTTTCTGTATTTTCATGAGTATGAAAATTGTAGAATTGCACTGAAGGCATCAAAACTATGAATCAACACATGTGGAATTATACATTACACTTTACAAAAAAGTGTGAAACAACTGAAAATATGTCTTATATTTTAGGTTCTTCAAAGTAGCCTCATTTTCCTTTGATTACTGCTTTGCACACAGAAAAGGTGAACGGATGGACTCTACATGCATAGTTCCTACCGTGAAGCATGGAGGAGGTGGTGTGATGGTGTGGGGGTGCTTTGCTGGTGACACTGTTGGGGATTATTCAAATTTGAAGCGGTGAGCTGTCCAGCTCACCCCAAACCATCTCGATTGGGTTCAGGTCTGGTGACTGTGGAGGCCAGGTCATCTGGCATAGCACCCCAACACTCTCCTTCTTGGTCAAATAGCCCTTAAACAGCCTGGAGGTGTATTTGGGGTCATTGCCCTGTAGAAAAATAATTGATGGTCCAACTAAATGCAAACCGGATGGAATAGCATGCTGCTGCAAAATTCTGTGGTAGCCATTCTGGTTCACTATGCCTTCAATTTTGAATAAATTTCCAACAGTGTCACCAGAAAAGCACCCCCACATCATAACACCTTCTCCTCCATGCTTCACGGTGGGAACCAGGCAGGTAGAGTCCATCCGTTCACACTTTCTGCCTGCAAAGAAGTAATCAAAGCAAAAGGTGGTTACTTTGAAGAACCTAGAATATAAAACCTATTTTCAGTTGTTTCACACTTTTTTGTAAAGTGTAATGTATAATTCCACATTAATTCATAGTTTTGATGCTTTCAGTGTGATTCTACAATTTTCAATTAAATATAAAATTAATCTTCGCTGCTCTTTTATCTCCATTGTTTATATTATACGCTACCTCCAGGGTTTGTATCTGTCCCGATATAAGTCTGCTGTCGGACAGGGCTTATTTTGAACGAGGAACTGGTGGCAGAAAACCGTACTGTGTCAGTGAGGAACTCTGGAGTGATGGATGGGAGGTTTATATATATATATATATATATATATATATATATATATATATATTATCCCCAGCCTGGACTGGTGATGTTTATCCACCCCTAACTGGGAGTACCTCAATAACTTGTACCTATAAGGGAAGCCTTTCCGGCGACTATGTGCCCTCAGTGCTGTTCCCTGACAGACCTGGAGCTCCCCAGAGGTGAGCGAAGTTGACACCCCCTTCCCCTGTGCAATCCACCACAGTCACCATCTCCAGATGGGCTGTCCTTAATCCAGCTACTCTCTTTCATCTGCCAAGGGGTGAAGAATATGAAGATCACATCTCTGACAATAGTGGAAGAGGTAGTCAACTTTGAGATTTCTCAACAGGATTGTCTCGCTCTCATGAGGCAAGAAACCTCCGGACTTGACAGTCACTGATGTACCTTTGGAAGATCCTGACCTGACGCTCTTTGTGGATGGATCAAGGTATGCAGACTAAGAAAGCCACTTCCACACTGGCATAGCATTATTCACAGAAGACACCGTGCTGCTAGCGAAAACACTGCTTCCATCCTTCTCTGAACAAGAGGCAGAACTGTGGGCCTTGACAGAATCATGCTAAATGTCTGCTCAACACAAAGCAATAATACTTAGACTCACGCTACGCTCATGGCATGTGTCACATCTATGGACCAATCTGGAGGGCAAGAGACTTCATCATGGCTAATGGAATGCCTTTCATACATCACAAAGCCATGCAAGAACTAATGGAGCCATTATTGATGCCAAAAAGAGTTGCAGTCATTAAAGTGAAGGAGCACAGAGGAGGAACCTCAAGGGAAGCAGTGGGCAACAGACTGGCTAATGCAACAGCAAAAGAAGCAGCAATGCTACCACTTGACACAGAAACATCTCATCTGTACTCACTGATTGAACTGGAAACAGAGGAAAAGAAACAATCCTGGAGAAGACGCTCTTGACACTCCAGAAGCAAGCATCCAAAGAAGAAAACTAGAAATGGATCCAAGATGGAAACACACAGGATGATAGACACCTAATTATGAGCAAAGGAAAACCCTGCCTACCAAGAGTCCTTTACCCTATGGTGGCCAAATGTGCCCATGGCACAACTCACCAGTCTAAAATCAAGATG
This sequence comes from Oophaga sylvatica, assembly GCA_033576555.1. Classification (NCBI taxonomy): domain Eukaryota; kingdom Metazoa; phylum Chordata; class Amphibia; order Anura; family Dendrobatidae; genus Oophaga; species Oophaga sylvatica. Next base: position 225,788,489 of record JARQOD010000006.1, on the reverse strand, counting down.
CACAATCTTGTGAAACAGTCCTACCATGCACCAGGCTTCTTAACGGTAGCTGCAAATGTCCCAAAGGGATGTCTTGTCTGTGCCCACAGCAATCCAGGGAAAACAGAAAAGACACCCCAGAAGTGCACACTCAGGCCCCTATACCTTTTTGAGCACATACAGATATACTACATCCAAATGCTGCACTCAGGGGGGTTTGAGTATGCAATGGTGGTGTAGACATATTCTCAGGGTGGCCAGTAGCTGTTCCAGTAAAAAATCAGTCAGCCAAAACCACTGCTGGGAAGCTTCTCTCTGAGATAGTGTGCAAATATGGGCTCCCAGAGACCACAGAAAGTGACCAAGTGCCTGCATTCACAGCCAATCTCATAAAGGAGATATGGGAAGCCCTAGGGACAGAGTTACCCCTACACACTAAATTCCATCCACAGAGCAATGGCAAAGTTGAGAGGTTAAATGGGACACTAAAAGGTAAAATGCTCAAAGCAGCATAAGAGACAGGGAAGCCATGGCATGAGATTCTTCCCCTCACAATGTTTAGTGTCAGACACACACCAGCTGGTCCAACCAAACTTAGTCCATATGAAATCCTATGTAACAATTATGAGGCTACTATGGAATCAGATAGCGAGGTATAACATTAATCTGAGATCAAAGCTGAGACAAATAAGTGTACTAAACAAAGCAAAAGGTAGAACATAAACTAAAAGTGATTTTCCTGCAATTGTGACAACGTGCACAGATCAAAACAGAAATGTTAAACAAACTTAATAGTGGGGCGTGGCCTCTCATATGAACAAGTCTTCCAGTAATATGAAGCAACAGTGCGCACGGCTCTCAAACTTAGAAGTCCAGCAATAATATGAGGTGAGAGTGTGCAATGCAATTATACATAGAAGTCCAGCAATAATATGAACCAATAGTATGCACTGTGTTGTGAATATGCTGGAGGTGGCTTCTGAGCTGGGGCTCCCTCCAGTGGTTGCTGAGGGTAATGAACTGATTAATGAATGGCCTTCAGCTGGCGCTGAATGGTAGGATTTAAGTGGCCTGAGTTACCAGCAGCCTTGCCGGTTATCAATTGTTCTTCTGGTCTTGCTTGAAGCACTGCTAGTTTCCTGCTCTCCTTCAGAAAAGTGTTTGCTTTTTTTTTTTTTTTTGTTTGATTTTCTCTGCTGGTTTGCTGCCTGCAGTGGACTGCAGCCTGTCCCCTTTTGGGGGTCTGGCGCTGCAATTGTGCTCTGTTTGTGTCTGCTCTTTTTCTTTGCTCTTTTGTTACTTTTATTTGCTGAATAGCGTTTTGTTACACCAGAGATCTGATTTAGGTGGAAGAGGTCGTGTGATCTCAGTTTTTTTGGCAATCAGAAGTGTTGGTATTTTGTTAGGGTTTTTGTTGGATTGCAGTCAGAATTCTTTCCTGTACTTTTCTCTCTAGACAGATTGGGCCCCAGCGTTTGCTCATTCTATTTTCTGTCTGTGTCCGTGCTTTCTTCTTGTCTAACCGCCATTACATGTTTGGGGGCTTCCTATTTTCTTTGGGGGATCTGCTCCGGGGCAGATAGCTTTCATCTTTCTGCCTTTATGTGTAGTTATCTCTCAGGCTGTGACGAGGCATCTAGGATCAACGTAGGAACGCTCCACGGCTGCCTCTAGTTGTGTGGTTAGTTCAGGTTACTGCAATCCAATAGGTTCCAGCCTCTCTGGTGTATTACCGCTTTTGCTATTTTTTGCCATTTCTCCTCCGTTACCAAAACATAATAGCACGGCACTTAAACATAGAAGTACAGCAATAATATGAAGCAATAGTGCTCATGGCACTTAAACGTGGAAGTCCAGAAATACACAGGTGGAGCATTAATTGGAGAAGGTTACTAAATGTACCTGTTGGGCTGAAAAAGTCCCGCTCAAGTACAGCACCGAAGCACACACAGACACAGTCCAAGAAGTGACAACGATGTCGGGATCTCTTACTGACCACAGCAGTTCCAGAGATGAGCAGCTCCACACTAGAAGTCCAGACAATAGTAGCAATGGACAGGATTAGGAAGCCACACAGAGGACAGAAGGCAGCTGAAAGTGGAGAGGAAGAGCACCGAATTACGAGCAGCAGCAGAACTCCAGTAGCAGACCAGGAGGAAGCTCAGAAGCCAAAAGCAACAAAATACTCAGGCAAGGAGGATCTCCTGACCCGGACTTAAATAGCAGGACAGACAGAAAATTCAAGGGTAGGGTGAAGTACCAGACTCCATCTTGGACAAGGGCAAAACAGGGTCCATGGAACATCCGGGACCCTTACATCCTATTTGGAAGTGCTCTCAGGCTAGGATTGCACTTCCCACAACACTTGTCTATGCAATATAACACTTTGACCAAGTTTGTGATTGAACTGACCAAACACCTAACTAAAATACCTTCTCGAGTTTTTTCATCCATCCCAGATCCTGAGTATCTAGAAGGAGCCCACCAGATCCTGCCCGGTGACTAGGTTCTCACCAAGAGGTTCAAAAGACGTACCCTTGATCCTAGATATGGTGGCCCGTTCCAAGTCCTATTGACCACTGCCATAGCAGTCAAGCTAGCAGGTAAGCCCACATGGATCCACGCTTCCCACTATTAGAAGGTGCCAGATCCAGAGGTCAGTGACGACTGTCACTCTTCATTCATCTAACACTTATCCTTTATCTAGCCCAAGGTGTAGCCAAACACCAGGGGGCAGTCACTCATGAGAAGGGTATAGTGACCTTCTGGTATAATGTCTCTTCCCCAAGAGTGGATAGTCCTTCTCTGAACGGCGGTGATTTCCCACTGCACCCAGCTGATCCTCACACACAGCACTTTCCAGCTGAGCTCTGTGCTCTTACACTGATGCGCTGCCTTCACTAATAACCAGTTCTCACTTGCTGCTGTAGGACTCCTGTCCATTAAATGTAGTGCTTTACATACATATTTCCAGCGCATCCAGTTTGACAAACTGTGGGTTACTTTGACCTCCTTTGCATTGAATTATACCCCAGTGACCTTTTGTAAAAATTCTGATGAAGGTCCTATTGTGGACCGAAAACCTTCAATATGCAGTTTGTCCGGATGCGAAATAAAAGGAATTTACTGATTTTCTACAATTTGAGTGCCAAGTATTTTTCTGGTCTAGTCTTCCCCAAGAGTAACATATCAATTTGACTATTGCCTTATAGAGGAATGCCCTGGTCCCATGGCACAGTTTGACATCTGGTTAGGCACACAGTTCATCTATGTCACCACTGCTGACACAGGGAGGTTCAAACTGTGTGGATTGGTCACTAGTTGGGTGGCTCACTAGTGAAAGTGACTGGGGGATATAAACCAGTCCAGGCCCTACAACGCAGAGACAAATGGGAAGCCAGCCTATTAACTCGCATGACTCTGACCAAGGCCCTCTAAAGGGCCAGAGGGGCCTTCTGGGTTCAATACTCCCCATCTCTGTTACTCATTGCCCCAAGGAGGGATGCATATTTTTGTACCTCATCATTGACAACCCCTCAGACAGTGACCATAGGTTATATGTACTATGCTCAAGTACCAAATTTGGTAGAGAGGGAGATGGTGACAAAATGGGTAAATTTTGGTTAGGGAGCATTGATTCCAGGCTCATCTCTGACACACAAATTGAAGCTGTAGATGAAATACCAGGACCCAGACTCCTATTAGATTTGACCTATGAGGATAAACTTGCAATAGAAACACGATTCTCTGACTCCAACATCTGGCTCGAATTGGTAAGATACACTGTCATTAAAGCAAATCGCTCTTAATGCATAGCCTGCACCACTGCCTGACCTCATTTAAGATCAGTGCCTTTCCCAATAGACCCGAGGGTAGATGAAGAGGGATTCACCTGTGCCCTATCAATGTACATGAACATCCACCCAGGTTACTCACAAAAAAGCCAAGCTGTATCCCATTTATACCGAGCTTACCAAAGTAAGGAACCAACTGGCCATGGAAACACTCACTATCCAGGGAATTACACTTGTTTTGAAAGTGATGGTCCTGGGGTACATGTAGATAAGTTACCATCTGACTACCATAATCATGTCATCCAGGCCTAGGAGGGAAGCCCAGGCAAAGATTCCTTGTTGGTAGGCCAAATTTACCTATTGCCTGATGTGTCTTGGCTATGTGGGGACATGAAAATTATGCACAGACTGTACACCCCTTGGAAAGGACGGTGTGCTATGGTAAAGGCCCTTATACCCTTCCACATAATTGACCTACCCAGCTGGGATCAAATACTCCGAGATGACCACCTACCCCAAAAGGTAAAGAGGGGACTTCAATGTTCTTTTGACCTCCCATATCTACATAGACACAATTGGGGCCCCACAGGGAGTACCTAAAGAGTTCAAAGCCAGAAATAAAGTATCAGCTGAATTTGAATCAATCATCCCCATGATTGGGAAAAATAAAAATGTAAAATTGATTAATTACCTATACTATAATCAACAAAGGTTTCTTATTTTCACTAGAAATGCTATAAGGCAGTATTGAGTAACTAGGCCCCTCATCAATCATGGCCTTCCAGAATAAGATGGCCCTAGACATGATACTGGCAGAAAAAGGTGGAGTCTACAAAATGATAAGTACTAGCTGATGCACTTACATACCTGACAACACAGCTCCAATGGGAGCATATCCAGAGCATTTAAAGGCCTTACTGACCTATCAGAAAAATTAGCCCAAAACTCAGGGGTAAAGGATGAATGGGACAACTGGTTTGGGTGGTGGGATGAGTGGCAAAGAGCACTCACAAAATTTGGAATAGCTATCTTTTGTGTTTTGATTGTATTAGCCTTAATTGTGTGCTGCATAGCTCCATGCCTTAAGAAGATGATGATGAAAACCATGGAAATCACAGTGATAAACATGCACGTCGACTTCAATGATCTTCTAGAATCTAGATGAAAGAGGTGGCTGTGAATCTATTTGAGAAAATGCCATATACATCTCCCCCAGAATTTGTTTGCTTGCAACACACTAATGAGGGAGAGAGTTGGATATGACTTCCTTCTGCACAAGTTCAATAGAAAGTGGTCCATCTACTAGAGATATGCCGTCTCGTAAGTGGTGAAGATGAAGAAAAAATATCTCCAAAGGGGGGACTGTTAAGGATAATTTTTTGACTATGAAGATATACAAAACATGGACGCTTATAGACAAAATGGACGCTTTGCTGAATAAGTGTAAGAATCACAGAAACTAAGTGATGTATGTATGTTCTCTAATTCTTGCTCTTTTGTGGATTGAATTGAAGTTTCTATTGGGAACATTTTACAAAACATTTTGGATCACAATTATCCTGCGATCTACGATGAACACTTACATTGGGGTTTCCATCTAAATCTCCCAATAACTTGATTCAGATGAAACCCCCAACAGATCCAATTACTCTAATGAGGCAGCAGAGTTACTCTGATCTCTGTCTGGCCTTCTTTTCAGAGATACACAAAACTGTGGCCCGACCTTGCTTTTATGCATGTCTAAAAAGATGGACACTGCCCGTTCATAGTCCAGATCATGTCCACAGTGCCTCCATCTGCCTCATTAAAGGGAATCTTCCGCTGGGCTTCCATCTGAATCATGTATTTCAGATATTTACACAGAATCCCTGAGACATGCGCTCAGCATAAGGAGCAGAATAAAGTAAAATTGAGGCTTACTGCCTTTTTTGGGAGGTAGAATGAACAAACCAACAGTAAATCAAGAATTGGTTTTATTTATTTTTTATGTTCCTTGTGCAGTACAAGTGAATAGAAGACTTTATTATTTGGGTCAGTGTGACTGCAGCGATAACATTTATATCAGGTTTTTTGTTTGGCTGCTGTCACATTAAAAGACCCTTTTTTGATAAGTAAAGTTTTTGTATCATCATATTTGAGCACTATAATTTTCTGTATTTCTGCATACAAAGTCATGTTAGAGTTGGTTCTATGTGGGATGAAAATATATTTTTATTGGTTTTATTTTCAGGCTCATAAATTTTTTTGATAGCTTTCTATTCATATTTTTGGTAGTCAGAATGAACAAAATCCAGCAATTCAGTAATTTCTCATTTTTTTTTATGCTGATTCACATGTGGTAAAATTGATAAGATAGCTTTAGTATTCAGGTCAGTACGATTACAGTGACATCACATGTATATAAGTTTTTGATGTTTTGCCACTTTTACACAGTGAAAACTGCTTAATAGAAAAATAAATGTTTTATGCATCTCTTTATTCTGAGAGATTTTTCACTTTTCCACTGATGGAGATGTATAGCAGTTTGTTTTTCGAGGAACAAGATGACATTTTAAGAGATGCCATATTAAATTACGTTTGTCTTTTTGATCACGTTTTATTGCACTTTTTGTTCGGCTGTATGAACAAGCAGTTTTTTTTTATTTTTTGTGGTGTTCACTCTAGGGATTAACTTTTGTGGCAGTTTTATAGATCATTTATTTTTCTTTAATTATTGCATTATCTTTGACGTTGCTATGACTTGTACATGAACAGTTGAATTGTGAAGCGCTGCTGAATATATTGGTGCTATATAAAGATTATTATTATTATTAGATCATGAAATGGCAATACCAAATATGTGTAATTTACAGTATTGGTTTATTTTTGTTTCTACATAAAAATACATATTTATGTGTAACATTTTATAAAAATTATTTTGCAATTTTTATACCCCATCTTGACTGATTAAAACCAGAAATGTAGAAATTTTTGCAAATGTATTAAAAAGAAAAACTGAAATATCACATGGTCATAAGTATTCAGACCCTTTGCTCAGATACTCTTATTTACGTCACATGCTGTCCATTTCCTTGTGATCCACCTTGAAATGGTTCTACTACTTCACTGGAGTCCAGCTGTGTTTAGTTAAACTGATAGGACTTGATTTGTAAAGATACACACCTGTCTGTATAAGACCACACAGCTCACAGTGCATGTCAGACCAAATGAGAATCATGAGGTCAAAAAGGAACTGGCAAAGGATCTCAGAGACCGAATTGTGGCAAGGCACACATCTGACCAAGGTTACAAAAGAATTTCTGCAGTATTCAAGGTTCCTAACAGCACAGTGGCCTCCATAATCCTTCAATGAAAGAAGTTTGGGACCACCAGAAGTCTTCCTAGACCTGGCCGTCCAGCCAATCTGAGCAATCATGGGAGAAGAACCTTGGTAAGAGAGGTAAAGAAGAACCCAAGATCACTGTGGCTGAGCTCCACAGATGAAGTAAGGAAATGGGAGAAAGTTCCACAAATTCAACTATCACTGCAGCCCTCCACCAGTCAGGCATTTATGGCAGGGTGGCCAGATGGAAGCCTCTCATAAGTGCAAGATATATGAAAGCCCGCAAAGCGTTTGCTAAAAATACACATGAAGGACTCCCAGACTATGAGAAATAAGATTCTCTGCTCTGACGAGAGTAAGAAAGAACTTTTTGGTGCTAATTCTAAGCAGTGCTCATCATCTTCCCAATACAATCCATACAGTGTAACATGGTGGTGGCAGCATCATGTTATGGGAGTGATTTTCAGCTGCAGGGAAAAGATGACTGGTTGCAAATGAATGAATGAATGCTGCCATGTACAGAGATATCTTGGATGAAAACCTCTTCCAGAGTGCTCTGGACCTCAGACTTGGCCAAAGGTTCACCTTCCAACAAGACAATGACCCCAAGCACACAGATAAAGTAACAAAGGAGTGGCTTCGGAACAACTCTGTGATCATTCTTGACTGGCCCAGCCTGAGCCCTGACCTAAACCCAAATGAGTATCTCTGGAGAGACCTGAAAATGGTTGTCCACCAGCTTTCACCATCCAGCTTGACGGAACTGTAGATGATCTGCAAGGAAGAATGGCAGAGGATCCCCAATTCCAGGTGTGAAAAACTTGTTGCATCATTCCCAAGAAGTCTCTTGGCTGTACAAGCACAAAAGGGTGCTTCTACTCAATACTGAGCAAAGGGTCTGAATACTTATGATCATGTGATATTTCAGTTTTTCTTTTGTAATAAATTTGCAAAAATGTCTACACTTCTGTTTTTTTTTTCCAATCAAGATGGGGTGCAGAATGTACATTAATGAGAAAAAAATGAACTTTTTTGCATTTACCAAATGGCTGCAATGAAACAAAGAGTGAAAAATTTAAATTGATCTGAATACTTTCCGTATCCACTGTATATATATATATATATATATATATATATATATATATATGTTTATATATGCAGCACAAATGTGTACAGCTTGAAAATGAAACTTCTCAATGAAGATATTTGTACAAGTCATCTAACATACAATTAACATTGTACTACAGTCAAGTTGTATTTTCATTTACTTCTGTAGAGCATGTTGCATCATTGTACACTCACTGGGGTTATATAAATATAGCAGGTGATATTTAACTTGTTCCTCCTTTTTGAATACCAATGAACTGTATTTATCATTTGCAGAAAAGTATTCTTTACAGATGGCAAATTACTGCTGACAGAAATTGTAGTTTAAAGTTATTCTACGTGGTATCAAAGATTTACAATCAACAAAACAGAATGTTATTTTTGTAGACTATAAAGTTTACCAAGGCATTTCACAATAACATAGTTTTTGGAGTTTGACTTACAGGACTGCTTTTAAACAGTTGAATATATGTTTAGACATGAACAGCAGCATTGTGTGACACTACTCGACACTGACTGTAAAGAGATAAGACACTGAACAGCACAGTGGCATAGGAGATTTTGCAGTCTATGGAACTAGAAATTGTACAAACATATACTGAAGCATTTGAAATAGTAAATTATTTTAAAACTATAGTGGTATTTTTCGACATAGGTTTCAAATTCTAGCTATTGAAATACCGTATATACTCGAGTATAAGCTGAGATTTTCAGCCCATTTTTTAGGGCTGAAAGCCTCCCTCTCAGCTTATACTCGAGTCATATACTGGGGTCGGCGGGGGAGGGGGAGCGGGGGTGTCCTATATACTCACCCCCTCCTTGCGCGGTCTCAGCAGCCCCTGCTCTTCTCCCACGGTCTCCGGCACCTGTGTTCAGCCATCAGTGGTACTACTCATTAAAGTCATGAATATGCTGTAGTTAGGCATAGCGCCGCAAACCGCAGAAGAAGAGGTGCTGCAGAGACCGCTCCAGGAGAGGGTGAGTATATTCCATATTCACCTGTCCCCATTCCACCGCTGCTCGCCGCTATGTCCTCGCGTCCTCTAGCTGTGAATGTTCAGGTCAGAGGGCGCAATGACGTGGTTAGTGCGCGCCGCGCCCTCTGCCTGTGCATTCACTGCTGGAGGACTCGGAAGACAGTGGCGCGCAGTGGTGGAACGCGGACAGGGGAATATTGCAGGTGACGGGGCCTGAGCCAGCGGTGACACCGGCACCTGTCCCCCTTAGCGCGTCGGTGTCCCGGCCAGCTCAGGACACCAGCACCTGGACCCCATCGATGGGAGGTGAGTATTTTTATTTTTATTTTTTCATTTGCAGCGGCAGCATAAGGAACCTTGTGGGGCATAATACATGGGGCAGCATATGGGGCACAATACATGGGCAGCATATGGGTCATAATCTATGGAGCATCATATGGGGGCATAATACATGGGGCAGCATATGGGGCACAATACATGGGCAGCATATGGGGCATAATCTATGGAGCATCATATGGAGGCATAATACATGGGGCAGCATATAGGGCACAATACGTGGGCAGCATATGGGGCATAATCTATGGAGCATCATATGGGGGCATTATACATATGGCAGCATATGGGGCACAATCTAAGGAGCATCATATGGGGGCATAATACATGGGGCAGCATATGGGGCATAATATATGGACAGCATATGGGCATAATCTATGGAGCATCATATGGGGGCATAATACATGGGGCATCATATGGGCACAATACATGGGCAGCATATGGGGCATAATCTATGGAGCATCATACTGGGGCATAATACATGGGGCAGCATATGGGGCACAATACATGGGCAGCATATGGGGCATAATACATGGGGCAGAATATGGGGCATAATACATGGTGCAGCATATGGGCATAATTCATGGGCAGCATAAGGGGCTTAATACATGGGGCAGCATATGGGGCATAATATATGGGGCAGCATATGGGGCTCCTGATTCAATATGGCTATTCAAAAACATTTAACCTACTTTAATTTTACTTTTATTGGTATCTATTTTTAATTTTGAAATTTACCAGTAGCTGCCTCATTTTCCACCCTAGGCTTATACTCAAGTCGATAAGTTTTCCCAGTTTTTTGTGGCAAAATTAGGGGGGTTGGCTTATACTTGGGTCTGCTTATACTCGAGTATATACGGTACTTTAATTATGTAAAATAAGCACAATTTGTTTGAAAGTCTATTTTATTTAATCAATTAGATTGCAGCAAAAACATTTTTAGTAATATAAATAAGCATTTATTACGTGATCATGCTTATGTTGGAAAATCCAAAGTTAGACAAAACTTTAATAGCCAAAATGAATCAACATCGCATGCAATTTCTTGAGTAAAAATATGTACTTGTCAAACGAGGTGAAAACTGATATAGCCTGATTACTCCAAAGACCATAGTTTATGAGTTTCAATTCTCCTGAGGTCAGAGAATAATTCCAATAATCTCTGTGTATGAAACCAGTGCATTGCTTATATATATATATATATATATATAATATATATATATATATATATATATATATATATATATATATATAGTGGGTATGGAAAGTATTCAGACCCATTTAAATTTTTCACTCTTTGTTTCATTACAGCCATTTGGTAAAATCAAAAAAGTATATTTTTCTCATTAATGTACACTCTGCACCCCATCTTGACTGAAAAAAAACAGAAATGTGGAGTTTTTTGGAAATTTATTAAAAAAAAAAAACTGAAATATCACATGGTCATAAGTATTCAGACCCTTTGCTCAGTGTTGATTAGAAGCACCATTTTGTTCTAGTACAGCCATGATTCTTTTTGAGAATGATGCAGCAAGTTTTTCACACCTGGATTTGGGTATTGTCTGCCATACTTTCTTGCAGATCCTCTACAGTTCCATCAGGATGGATGGTGAACGCTGGTGGACCGCCATTTTCAGGTCTCTCCAGAGATGTTCAATTGGGTTTATGTCAGGGCTCAGGCTGGGCCAGTCAAGAATGGTCACAGAGTTGTTCCGAAGCCACTCCTTTGTTATTTAGGCTCAGCCACAGTGATCTTGGGGTTCTTCTTTACTTCTCTCACCAAGGCTCTTCTCCCATGATTGCTCAGTTTGGTTGGACTGCCAGGTCTAGGAAGACTTTTGGTGGTCCCAAACTTCTTCCATTTAAGGATTATAGAGGCCTCTGTGCTTTTAGGAACATTGAGTACTGCAGAAATTCTTTTGTAACCTTGGCCAGATGTGTGCCTTGCCACAATTCTGTCTCTGAGCTCATTGGCCAGTTCCTTTGACCTAATGATTCTCATTTGGTCTGACATGCACTGTGAGCTATGAGGTCTTATATAGACAAGTGTGTGCCTTTCCAAATCAAGTCCTGTCAGTTTAATTAAAAACAGCTGGACTCCAATGAAAGAGTCAAACCATCTCAAGGAGGATCAAAAGGAAATGGACAGCATGTTACTTAAATATGAGTGCTTGAGCAAAGTGTCTGAACACTTATGACCATGTGATATTTCGGTTTTTCTTTTTTAATACATTTTCAAAGAATTCAACATTTCTGTTTTTTTCTGTTAACATGGGGTGCAGAGTGTACATTAATCAGAAAAAAATTGAACTTTTTTGAATTTGCCAAATGGCTGCAATGAAACAAAGAGTGAAAAATTAAAAGGGGTCTGAATACTTTCAGTACCCACACTATTAGTAAGCCAGAGTTTAAACGAGTGCATGCAAAATTGCTAGATTGTATGCGCTCAAGTATGCACATCCTTAGGTTATTAGTATGTTATCCATAGGTCATTTGTGTGTTACAAAGCATCATTAACAGCTCTCTGTTGCTCCAGCAGTCTAAGAAATGATGCTGTGCAAGTTTTCTTCTTTTTGCTATTATCTCAAATCAATTAGAAATGTGTGAGTACATAGATTTATTGGTAAATTTCAAGAAATTTGACTTCAAGTTTACCATCTACAAATCGATCCGATCTTCACACTCCTTCCCCTCTCATTGCAGCACCTTATTGTTTTCAGGGGCAAAACATGCATCTCTAAAGTACAAATTGGGTCAGCTTCCTTAGAAATTGCTATCTACCTGGAGATATAGAGTTAGTCTGCAGGCAAATAGCATTTCAAATTTCCCCAGCTGCCTTACTAAAAGTGTGGGTACTTGGATAAAATGAACTTATTACTCTCTGTGAGTCATGGAGGCTTGCAGTTACTGCATTCACTGCTCACATCACAGGGCACTATACTTTGAGTAGTGGCTGTAAGTATGACCCAGCACTGAAGAGCAGGCTGTCAATCAAAGGGCTGGGTGTTTTTTACTGCAAGCACTTGTAGGGAGGTGAATTTAGCTGCATCGTGCACACCCTATTGACTAAAAGCAAAAGGATACAAGGAAAATGAAGTTAATTTTGTGCCTAGTCATAACTTTGACTTGTTCAATACTATAATAGACATTAACAGATTTAGTAGGGCATGAACTCTAAAAAGACATTTTTTCAATAAGTCTGATGGTGATTATGTTGTTAGTGAGTGTGAACAGTTTATAACTAACAGCTGTATCATCCTTATGTCTTTTTAAGAATAAAATGTGCTTTTTACTCTACAACAATTGGAGCCACCAATTTACCTAAAGATAATGACATTCATGTACTGTCTTCAAACCCTTAATATTACCCACTACAGTCCAGGACTCCTATATTGGATCAATTTCAAACCCTGGTTGAATGTGATCTCAGAAGACTGCATGAATGCACCTGTAGCAGGCCATTATACAGTAGTTTGGACCAGGAACAGCCTAGAGCTATTAAAGACATACAGTCTAACTCCAACATTACCATTCGGCAATCTAATAAAGTTGGCTGTATAGTGATTCTTGATGTCTCGCAACCAGTGTAGTTGGTTTTTGCATTTTAAATGACACATACAAACCACTTTTCCATGACTCAACTATTTCATTCGAATCTGCTCAATGTTTTGTGGAAAGTGTTTCTTTGGGGGTCATGAACACAAAATCCAAAAGTAATTATTATCTAAACGTCTTGTTATTCAAATATTTCACGGTTTGCCCAAAATTCACAAGGAAGTACCACTCCCCCATTGGGCCTTATAATTTCTGATATCGATTATTTCACACCTTCGCCCTCGAGATGGTTTTCACCTTCATTACCTGGCCAAATTTTGCAATTCTGAACAGTGTCATTTTCCATGGTAATAACACTGAAATGCTTGTTGTTGTGCAATTTCTCCTGAGTACGCCAATACCCCATATGTGGGGGAAAACCACTGTCTGTGCGCACAGCAGGGCTTGTAAGGTAAGGAGTGCCATTTGACTTTTTCAAACTAAAATTGGCTGGAATTGAGATTGGATGCCATGTCGCGTTTGGAGAGCCCTGATGAGCCTAAACAGTAGAAACCCCCCACAAGTGACAGCATTTTGGAAACTAGACCCCCTAAGGAACTTATCTAGATCTGTTGTGAGCACTTTGAACCCCCAAGTGTTTCACAAAAGTTTATAATGCCTGGGTGTGAAAAAAAAAAGAAACAATTTTCCACAAAAATGATTTTTTAGTCCCAAATTTTTGATTTTTCTTTAGGAAATTGGACCCCAAAAGTTGTCCAATTTGTCCTGAGTACACTGATACCCAATATGTGGGGGGGGAAACTGTTTGGGCACACGGCAGGGCTTGGTAAGGAAGTATTAACGTTTTGGAATGCAGACGTTGATGGGGGTCATGTTCCGTTTGCAGTGCCTAAGGAACTTATCTAGAGCTTTGGTGAGCACTTTGAACCCCCAAGTGCTTCACACAAGTTTATAATGCCCGGGCATGAAAATAAAAAATCCTATTTTTTTCCCACAAAAATTATTTTTAGTCACTAATTTTTTATTTTCCCAAGGGTAACAGGAGAAATTGGACAACAAAAGTTGTTGTCCAATTTGTCCTGAGTACGCTGATACCCGATATGTGTGGGGGAACCACTGTTTGGGCGCACAGCAGAGCTCGGAATGGAAGGAGCACCATTTGACTTTTTCCAACCAAAATTGGCTGGAATTGAGATTGGATGCCATGTTGCATTTGGAGAGCCCCTGATGTGCCTAAACAGTGGAAACCCCCCACAAGTGACCCCATTTGGGAAACTAGACCCCCTAAGGAACTTATCTAGATCTTTCTTGAGCAATTTGAACCCCCAAGTGCTTCACACAAGTTTATAACGTAGAGCCGTAAAATTTAAAAATCATATTTTTTCCACAAAAATTATCTTTTCACCCAAATTTTTATTTTCCCAAGGGTAACAAGACTTCAAAAGTTATTGTGCAATTTGTCCTGAGTACGCTGATACCCCATATGTGGGGGTAAACCACTGTTTGGGTGCATGGCAGAGTTTGGAAGGGAAGGAGCGCCGTTTGACTTTTTCAACGCAGAATTGGCTGGATGCCATGTCGTGCTTGGAGAGCTCCTGATCTGCCTAAACAGTGGAAACCCCCAACAAATGACACCATTTTGGAAACTAGACCCCTCAAGGAACTTATCTAGATGTGTGTTGAGCACTTTGAACCCCTAAGTGCTTCACAGAAGTTTATAACGTACAGCCATAAAATAAAAAATCTTTTTTTTTTTACAAAAATGATTTTTTCGTCCCCAATATTTTATTTTCACAAGGGTAACAGGAGAAATTGGACCCCAAAAGTTGTTGTCCAATTTGTCCTGAGTACGCGGATACCCTATATGTAGGAGTAAACTACTGTATGGGCACACGTTTGGGCTCGGAAGGGAAGTAGTGACGTTTTGGATTGCAGACTTTGATGGAATGGTCTGGGCGCGTCATGTCGCATTTGGAGAGCCCCTGATGCACCTAAACAGTGGAAACCCCCCACAAGTGACCCCATTTTGGAAAATAGACCCCAAATGGAACTTATCTAGATGTGTGGTGAGCACTTTGAACCCCCAATTGCTTCACAGAAGTTTATAACGTACAGCCATAAAATAAAAAATCTTTTTTTTTTTTTACAAAAATGATTTTTTCGTCCCCAATATTTTATTTTCACAAGGGTAACAGGAGAAATTGGACCCCAAAAGTTGCTGTCCAATTGTCCTAAGTACGCGGATACCCAATATGTAGGAGAAAACTACTGTATGGGTACACGTTGGGGCTCGGAAGGGAAGTAGTGACGTTTTGGATTGCAGACTTTGATGGAATGGTCTGGGCGCATCATGTCGCATTTGGAGAGCCCCTGTTGCACCTAAACAGTGGAAACCCCCCACAAGTGACCCCATTTTGGAAAATAGACCCACATGGAACTTATCTAGATGTGTGGTGAGCACTTTGAACCCCGAAGTGCTTCACAGAAGTTTATAACGTACAGCCGTAAAAATAAAAAATATTTTTTTTTTTTACAAAAATTATTTTTTTTGCCCCAATATTTTATTTTCACAAGGGTAACAGGAGAAATTGGACCCCAAAAGTTGTTATCCAATTTGTTCTGAGTACGTGGATACCCAATATGTGGGAGAAAACTACTGTATGGGTACACGTTGGGGCTCGGTAGGGAAGTAGTGACGTTTTGGATTGTAGACTTTGATGGAATGATCTGGGGGCGTCATGTCGCATTTGGAGAACCCCTGATGTGCCTAAACAGCGGAAACCCCCCAATTCTAACTCCAACCCTAAACCCCAACACATCCCTAATCCTAGTCCCAACCCTAACCACAAACCTAACCCTAACACACCTCTAACCCTAATCTCAACCATAACCCTAATACTAACTTTAGCGCCAACCCTAACCCTAACTTTAGCCGCAACCCTAACCTTAACCCTAACCCTAATGGGAAAATGGAAATAAATACATTTTTTTAATTTTATTATTTTTCCCTAACTAAGGGGGTGATAAAGGGGGGTTTGATTTACTATTTATAGCGGGTTTTTATGTTTGGCAGCTGTCACGCTAAAAGACGCTTTTTATTGCAAAATATAGTTTTTTCCATCGCCAAATTTTGAGAGCTATAATTTTTGCATATTTTGGCCCACAGAGTCATGTGAGGTCTTATTTTTTGCGGTACGAGTTGACATTTTTATTAGTACCAATTTTGAGCACGTGACATTTTTTGATCGCTTTTTATTTCGATTTTTGGGAGGTTAGAATGAACAAAATCAGCAATTCATGAATTTCTTTTGGGGGAGGCGTTTATACCATTCTGCATGTGGTAAAATTGATAAAGCAGTTTTATTCCTCGGGTTAGTATGAATACGGCGATACCTCATTTATATCATTTTTTTATGTTTTGGCACTTTGTAGAATAAAAACAATTTTATATAAAATTATTATTTTTGCATAGCTTTATTCTGCGAGCTATAACTTTTTTATTTTTTCGCTGATGATGCTGTATGGCAGCTCTTTTTTTGTGGAACAAGATGACATTTTCAGCAGTACCATGTTTATTTATATCTGTCTTTTTGATCGTATGTTATTCCACATTTTGTTCGGCGGTATGATGATAAAGCACTGATTGTCTGCTTTGCTTTTTTTTTTAAGGGGTTCACAAAAGGGGTAAACTAGTGGGATATTTTAATAGGGGGGGTCATTACGGACGCGGCAATACCAAATATGTGTACTTTTATTGTTTTATTTTTTTTATTTACAGGAAGAAATGAATTTATTGGGGAATATTTTTTTTTTTATTTATTTTGGAATTTTTTTTTTACACATGTTTATTTTTATTTTTTTTACTTTTTTACGTTGTCCCAGGGTGATACATCACTGTAAAATGTCAGATCGCTGGTCTCACAGTGTGCACAGCACTCTGTGAGACCAGCGATCTCACAGGCAGCGCTGCAGGCTTCTCAGTGCCTGCTCTCAGCAGGCATTGAGGAAGCCGCCTCCCTGCAGGACCTGGCGGCCATCTTGGATCCGGGTCCTGGGAGGGAGGAAGCCCTCAGAACAGCGAGATCACATCGCGCTGTTCTGAGAGTCTCAGAGGAGCACGCAGGGAGCCCCCTCCCTGCGCAATGCTCCCCTGTGCCCCCGGTACACCGCGATCATGTTTGATCGTGGTGTGCCAGGGGTTAATGTGCCGGGAGCGGTCCGTGACCGCTCCTGGCACACAGTCCCGGGTGTCAGCTGTGATAATCAGCTGACACCCGTCGGCGATTAGCTGCGCTCCCCGCCAGGAGCGCAGCTGATCGATATGACGTACTATCCCGTCCATGGTCAGATTGTCGCGGGTTTCATGGACGAGATAGTACGTTGGATGTCAGAGAGGGGTTAATATCAGCCCACATGTGTCTGCATAGCCTTTGCTAGTTATTAATTATAGGGGACCGCACATCATTTTTGGGGGTCCCCATTTTAATAGCCAGTAAAGGCTAAGTATAAAGTTGTGAGCTGATATTAATAGCCTGGGAAGCTCCATGGTTATTACCCCCTTCCGAGGATATAAACATCATCCCCCAGCCATTGGCTTGCCCTCTGCTGGTAACGAAAATTGTGCGGGAGCCCATGCCATTTTATTCAGAAAAATAATCTTTTATTAATTTAACACATGTACAGTAATTTGCACACACACTGTACTAATTGTATTTGTCCCTGACATCTGTATATCTACCTATTCTATTTGTATTTACTGTATGTAATCCATGTCTTCTATCCTGTCGGCTAATGCAGTGGTTTTACAGAACACGGCAGAAGTATTGCCAGCTTTTCTTCTATCTATCCATGCAATATAAATACATATATATGTGTGTGTCACTGACATTTACAGTATATATCTATGTATTCTTTATGTGTATATCTATTCTTTCTATTCTTGTCACTCTTTGATTATACTGTACGTGTCAGATGAATTGCCGGCTTTTGTTTTATCTATCATCTATCTATCTATCTCTATCTATCTATCTATCTATCTTATCTTCTATTTATACATATATATAGAAAATTAAACTCAGTCACTCTTGCATATATATATAGATATATGTGTGTTTTAAATAATATTTCCCTTGAAAATGATGTGTAAATGACAGAGAATTGCTGCATGTAAAAGCTCAAGTTAAAGACACATTGCAATCGGACAGCATTCACACTGTAATTGAACGTCAATCGGATGATTGGTGTGAAAAATCGGATTGTACTCGCATGACACTTGCATTACACTCCTGTGGAGGCTTGGACCGATTTTTCATATGTTTAGTGTGACTCCAGCCTAAGGCAGCTGAGCAGCATTGTAATGCTATTCATCTATATATTAACCCCATATCTGCAGAAAAACAGCACTTCTCATGGTTTCCCATACGGAAGATGAAGGGAAGATATGATTCAAGTGGTGGAGGTCCAAAGTGTGGTCAATTGAGTAGGATGCCATTTTACTTGTAAAACATTTTAAGTAACATATTTATGAATTTCAAAGATTAAACTCTCATGTTACAAAAATAAGCTACTCCATAATCACACCCGTTAATCAACTAATAGATATTAATTATTTTTCAATAGTACTAAAATCTAAATGCAGATACATTTTAATAATGTAACTTTTACTGCATCTTTATTCCTGCCTTCAAGTGTAAACATTGTATTTTCTCAATGACATTTAGCTATTTAACTGGAACCTATTTCTAAATGTCATCCTTTGTGTAATCAGTGAGTTCTTATTAGCAAAGGGTCACATTTACAAATAAATAATGTATTTGATATTGTTCTCTTTTTTATTTGGGCTCTGTTCACATGTCTTTTTTTCCTTTTTCTATATGTCTATTCCTTTTAGAATAGGCAAACAGAATAGATAAACAAATTAGCCTTCTGTGTATTCCTGTTTCAAATGAAAGAAGAAAGGACATTGATTTACATGGCATCTATCTGCTTTGAATTTGGTATTGATTTTTAGAATGAAAGAAAACCTTTGCAAATCTACTTCTGTTTGAAATAGGAATACACTGGATGATAATTCCATGTATCTGTTCCAATTGTCAGTTCTAAACTGTACAGACAGACAGAAAAGTAAGCAGAAGTATGAACAATGCCTTAATGAATAAGTGCACTCAACACTGTATGTTTTTTGTCTTCGATAAACTGTTATGAGCTCACATGTCCAAGTGGATTCTCTAAGCCTTAGGTCAAAGTCAGCTAGATGCGGATGAAAAGTCTGGGAAATAGAAGACTGCAATAGGGTCTAATCCAGTGATAACCAAATAAATGAGTAAGGAATCCACTGACCTAGTAAGGTTGTACTGGGGCAACATTTGATGGACGCGTAATATCAGCTGCTGCAAGACACCAGTCGCGAAGAGACCAAGAGTGATATGGAAAGGGATGGAGGTGTTATTCAATGCGCTGATGACGAACACCCAATGCAGATTAAAATTCAAGGATGATTAATGTACAGGTTTACAATGTCAACGCATTTCAAGACTAAACACAGCCTCTTCATCTGGATTAAAACCTAACCCTGGTTGAAGAGGTTGTGCTTAGCCTTGAAACACATTGACATTATAAACCTGCACATTAAACTTCCTCAAGTTTTAATCTGCATTGAATCTTTATCAGCAGCACATTAAACGACACCTCCATCCTGTTTCACATTGCTCAAACTAAGCTAGATGTGATGGCAAAGAAAGCAGGACTTGCAGTCTATGTCTGAATGTAAGGATTCCGGATGTTCCATGGAGCCTTGTTTACCCTTGTCCAAGATGGAGTCTGGTTCCTTGCCCTGCCCTTGAATTTCCTGTCTGTCCTGCTATTTAAGTCCATGTCAGGAGATCCTCCTTGCCTGAGTATTTTGCTTGCTGTTGGCTTCTTAGCATCCTCCGGGTCTGTTACTGGAGTTCCTACTGCTGCTGCTGCTGCTCATTACTCGGTGCTCAGCCTCTCCACTTTCAGTTGCCTTCAATCCTCTGTGTGGCTTCCTGATCCTGGCTGGTGTTACTTATTGTCCGGACTTCTAGTGAGGAACTACTCATCCCTACAACTATATAAACAAACTCACAGAAATCACATGAATAACACGTAATTGGGAATATATTAGCTTCACCAAGCGTCTGTGTTTCCCCATGTAAATAATCTGGACAGTATTTGTATACTCCTAAACAATATGAAAAAAGCAAAAAACATGGAGTTCTATACAACAATATAGTAGATAAATAAGGTCTTTATTAAATAGTTATAAATACAATGATTCAAAAATAAACAATGACTTAAAAGGACAAATGACCCTAGCAAAAAAGCAAGGGTCTCCAGGCATCAATAGTAGTAAAGATAAAATCAAAACAACACCATGGTACAAATTAAACTAATATCCCATACTCATGCACAAACAGGCAGCAGAGTATACAGAATCAAAAAGGAACATGTAAAGCAAGTGCTAGTACAATGTATAATCAAGACAGCTTGACACAAGTACCAATCCAATGCAACAATGCTGCCATAACATACATGAAACCGTTATCATTTGCCATTAATTCCTGAACTGTTGGAAAGAGTACGAAATGCTAAAATCTTTTCTAAGTTGGATCTTCGAGGAGCTTATAATCTGTTTTGCATCCGCTCTGGGGATGAATGGAAAACTGTGTTTAGATGTCGGTACAGGCACTTTGAATACCTTGTGATACCTTTTGGTCTCTACAATGCTCAGGCAACCTTCCAACACCTGGCTAATGACATTTTTCGTAATCTATCTGGACAATATTTAGATTTCTTTCTGATTTGTTGCAGGAACATGAAGAGCAGGTTAAAACTGTTTTGAGATGCATGAAAGAGAATCATCTCAACATCAAGCATGAGAAATGTGAGTTCCAATGCACAGAGATTCAATTTCTGGGTTATGTCATCTTGCCACAGGGGTTTACGATGGAGGCAAGTAAGATCCAGGCTCTTCTTGATTGGCCAGTGCCTAAAAATGTGAACGAGGTGCAACGTTTCATTGGATTCGCGAACTTTTATAGACGATTTATTTGTAATTTCTTTGAAATTGTTCGACCCATTACTCAACTAACCAAGAAGGAAAGACTTTCTTGTGGTCTACACAGGCTCAAAAGACTTTGGATTGTCTCAAGACCCGTTTCACTTCTTCACCTGTATTGATTCACCCTAACCCAGCACATCCTTTAATCGTGGAAGTGAACGCTTTGGATTGGGCTCTGGGGGTCGTCCTCTCGCAGAAAACAGGAGAGAAGGGACTGTTACATCCAGGTGCATTTTTCTATCGTAGACTTTCTGCTGCAGAGAAGAATTATGATGTGGGAGATAAAGAGCTTAAAGCCATTATCGCTGCTTTTAAGGAATGGATGCACCATCTACAGCGGGCAATACAACAAGTTATTGTGCTCATAGATAATAGCGATCTGGAGTTTCTTAGATCCGCTAGATGTCTTGTCAATTTCAGGCTCGTTGGAGTTTGTACTTAAATCAATTTAACTTTGTCATTTCGTACCGCCCAGGTTCTCGCAATGGGAAAGCAAATGCTTTGTCCCGTATTCATGCCACAGATTCTGTACCTAGGATCTTGTCCAAGACCATTTTGTTGGATGCCAACTTTGTCAGAGTCGTCCAGAGTAAGGACAAATGGAAGACGATTAAGGAGGCCTTTGACGCAGACCCATTTCTCCCTAACCCAACTGATGATGTTGACTTAGTTCTCAAGAACGGTATGTGAGTCAGAGATCGACGTTTATACGTTCCATTGGTCATAAGGCTGCAGGTCCTCAAGTTTGTCCATGACTCCAAGTTGGCTAGTCATCGTGGGTTACAGAAGACACAGGAGTTCCTGAGCCATTTCTTTTGGTGGCCTACCTGTCTGAAGGATGAAAAGAGCTACGCTCTCTCTTGTGAGGTATGTGGATGCTTTAAGACTCCTTGTATATCACCTACTGGATTGCTGCAACCACTACCCATCCCCTCTCGCCCTTTGGGGTCTTTTTCTATGGACTTTATAGTGGAATTACCCACCTCTGGGGGAAAGAATTCTATCCTGTTTGTAAAAGATCGCCTTACTAAAGCTGCCCACATCATTCCTTGTATTGGTCTTCCCTCAGCCAAGGAGACAGTAGATCTGGTCATTCTGAATGTGTTCAGGCAGCATGGAGTTCCAGATGAAATCGTCTTTGATCAGGGAGTGCCGTTTACATCCAGATTCTGGCAGGGATTCTGTTCTGCACTTGGTGTTAATGTTTGTCTGTCTTCTGCGTATCATCCTCAGACTAATGGGCAGATGGAGTGGACTAATCAGACTCTGGAACAGTATCTTCGATGCTATATTAGTCATTCGCAGGACAACTGGTTGGAGTTGCTTCCTCTAGCAGAGTTTTGTTACAACAACTCACAGAATGCATCTACTAAGGTAACACCCTTCTTTGCCAACCTGGGTTATCATCCTAGTATTCTTCCCAGATTCTCAATCGATGCACCAGTGCCTGCAGTTCATGAGAGGTTGGCGGCGAGGAAACAGAATCTGGAAACTTTGAAGGAATCACTATCTACTGCACAGGAGAGATATCGGCAGATAAAAGATCTGCCAATAGGTTTTGGAGGCCTGCACCTATGTCCAGGTAGGGGACTCTGTGTGGTTATCGACAAAAAATTTGAAATTGAATGTTCCGTTACAGAAGTTGGGACAAAAATTCATCGGCCCATTCAAGATCTCTGGGATCGTGAGTTCCGTTGCCTGTTGTCTGAAGTTACCAAAGACCATGAAGGTACATCCTGTGTTCCATATCTCCCTATTAAAACCAGTGTCTCTGAATACTTTTCAGGGTCATATTGCTCCTCCACTTCAGCCTGTGTTGGTGGACGGACAAGAACAATTTGTCGTTTAAAAGATTCTGGACGCTAGGATCCATACGAATCAGGTGCAGTACCTCATTAAGTGGCAGGGATATTCATCTGAGGAAACTCTTGGGAGCCTGTAAGTAATGTCTGTGCACCTCAAAAAATTGCATAGTTCCACCAGAAATATCCTGGGAAACCTGGTTCTGGATTGTCTTGAGTCCTCTTCTAAGGTGGGAGTAATGTAAGGGTTCCAGATGTTCTATGGAGCTTGTTTTGCCCTTGTGCAAGATGGAGTCTGATACCTCGCCTTGCCTTTGAATTTCCTGTCTGTCCTTCTATTTAAGTCCGTGTCAGGAGATCCTCCTTGCCTGAGTATATTGTTTGCTGTTGGCTACTTAGCTTCAGCCTGGTCTGCTACTGGAGTTCCTACTGCTGCTTATTACTCGGTGCTCTGCCTCTCCACTTTCAGCTGCCTTCAATCCTCTGTGTGGCTTCCTGATCCTGGCTGGTGTTACTTATTGTTCAGACTTCAAGTATGGAGCTACTCATTCCGGGAACAGCTGTGGTCAGTAAGAGATCCTGACATCATTATCGCTTCTTGGACTGTGTCTGCGTGGGCTGCGGTGTTGGACTTTAGCAGGACTTTTCAGCCCAGAAGGTACATTTAGTAACCATCTCCTTCTCATGCTCCACCTGTGTATTTTTGGACTTCTATGTTTAAGTGTCGTGCTCACTTTTGCTTCATATTATTGCTGGACTTCTACGTTTAAGTGCCATGTGCACTCTTGCTTCATATTATTATTGGACTTCTACTTTTAAGACCCGTGCACACTCTTGCATCATATTACAGCTGGACTGGTTTGTATTAGCGGTCGCGCCCCATTATTCAGTTTGCTGAACATTTCTTTATTCTGCTGTTCACTTCATTACAATTGCAGGAAGATCTCTGTTAGGTTTGGTTTCATTTCTTACTTTGATAAATACACTTGTTTGCCACAGCTTTGATTTCAGACTCATTTTATCCCATGCAATCAGATTCCATAGTCCCAACATAATTGTTACAATGAAGTTACTGTAACCTGAAAGAATAAGCGCACACTGTCAGGATTGCCAACTATTGCCAGTGAATGTGGCAGTCAGCTGACCAAAAGTATGTGATATTTATTCTTGCGGCCACTTGACAATTACTGTTGATATGCTGCGCTTACTATATGTGCTTGATCTCTCTCAATTCAGTTGTATTGCGAGAGGCCAAGTATGTCTAGTTGGAATGTAACTTGAAATATGCAAATTGCATACTTGTGGACATATGACCGCAGCTCTCACCCTCATTACTGGTGAAACTGAAGTCTGCATTTCAATTGAATAATTAATTGACACATTAGTCCTAATATCAAAGTTATTGCATACCACTTCAGATTAGATATACAGTTAGGTCCATAAATATTTGGACAGAGACAACATTTATCTAATTTTGGTTCTAGACATTACCACAATGAATTTGAAACAAAACAAATCAGATGCAGTTGAAGTTCAGACTTTCAGCTTTCATTTGAGGGTATCCACATTAAAATTGGATGAAGGGTTTAGGAGTTTCAGCTCCTTAACATGTGCCACCCTGTTTTTAAAGGGACCAAAAGTAATTGGACAAATGACTCCAAGGCTATTTCATGGACAGGTGTGGGCAATCCCTTTGTTATGTCATTCTCAATTAAGCAGATGAAAGGGCTGGAGTTGATTTGAGGTGTGGTGTTTGCAATTGGAAGGTTTTGCTGTGAAGGAAACATGTGGTCACAGGAGCTCTCCATGCAGGTGAAACAAGCCATCCTTAAGCTGCAAGAACAGAAAAAAACCCATCCAAGAAATTGCTACAACATTAGAAGTGGCAAAATCTACAATTTGGTACATCCTGAGAAAGAAAGAAAGCACTGGTGAACTAATCAATCCAAAAAGACCTGGGAGCCCACGGAAGACAACAGTGGTGGATGATCGCCGCATACTTTCTTTGGTGAAGAAGAACCCGTTCACAACATCAACTGAAGTCTAGAACACTCTCAGTGAAGTAGGTGTATCTGTCTCTAAGTCAACAGTAAAGAGAAGACTCCATGAAAGTAAATACAAAGGGTTCACATCTAGATGCAAACCATTCATCAATTCCAAAAATAGACAGGCCAGAGTTAAATTTGCTGAAAAACACCACCAGAAGCCAGCTCAGTTCTGGAAAAGTATTCTATGGACAGATGAGACAAAGATCAACCTGTACCAGAATGATGGGAAGCCAAAAAATTGGAGAAGAAAGGGAACGGCACATGATCCAAGGCACACCACATCCTCTGTAAAACATGGTGGAGGCAACGTGATGGCATGGGCATGCATGGCTTTCAATGGCACTGGTCACTTGTGTTTATTGATGACATAACAGCAGACAAGAGTAGCCGGATGAATTCTGAAGTGTACCGGGATATACTTTCAGCCCAGATTCAGCCAAATGCTGCAAACTTGATTGGACGGCGCTTCATAGTACAGATGGATAATGACCCCAAGCATACAGCCAAAGCTACACAGGAGTTCATGAGTGCAAAAAAGTGGAACATTCTTCAATGGCCAAGTCAATCACCAGATCTTAACCCAATTGAGCATGCATTTCACTTGCTCAAATCCAGACTTAAGAGGGAAAGACCCACAAACAAGCAAGACCTGAAGGCTGTGGCTGTAAAGGCCTGGCAAAGCATTAAGAAGGAGGAAACCCAGCGTTTGGTGATGTCCATGGGTTCCAGACTTAAGGCAGTGATTGCCTCCAAAGGATTCGCCACAAAATTTTGAAAATAAAAATATTTTGTTTGGGTTATGTTTATTTGTCCAATTACTTTTGACCTCCTACAATGTGGAGTGTTTGTAAAGAAATGTGTACAATTCCTACCTTTTCTAACACATATTTTTGTACAACCCTTCAAATTAAACGTTACAATCTGCACTTGAATTCTGTTGTAGAGGTTTCATTTCAAATCCAATGTGGTGGCAATGCAGAGCCCAACTCGCGAAAATTGTGTCACTGTCCAAATATTTCTGGCCCTGACTGTAGCCTCACAGTCCAAGATCTTGATATTATTGTATTAATGAAGAAATATATGCTTAAAGTATATTAAAATAATTTATTTTGTTCAACAAAATTAAAAATTAATGCTATATAAAAAATCAGAGCTCATGATCAAACAACATGTGGAATCATATAGCTAATTCATATCATAAAGAAGCCCATTAGGTCTGCATCTAGCAATAATAGAGTATCATCCAAATATAGATCCAATTGTGAATGTCTAAACAGTCGAAAATCACGTGAAATGTAAATCCAATATCAAATGCGTAATGCAGTTATAAATATCCTTCCTTTGTTCGAGACATTCTGCTTTGCATTCACAATCAGGATGCAATGGACTCATATAGTTAAGATGGCGGAACCACAGGTGCAAGAATACCGATGAGACAACCGCTCACAACCTACCAATCAATGGAGGGGGCGGCTGCTTGGTTTATTAATGCACAATGAAGACTTGTATGCGGCGCTGTTCACACTACGGCTATGGGCAGCATCCAGTTAAACAGCCTAGTAGACTTAAAAATCCTCCAAAGGTTGTGAGTAGTTGTCTCATTGGTATTGTTGCACCTGTGTTGCCGTCATCTTAACTATATGGGTCCACTGCATCCTGATAGTGTATCTGTTTGAAGGCCTGGGCAGGTGAGCATCTCTGCCTTTTGCTGCATTTTTTTGAATTTTTTGAGTATTTTCAAGTCCTCTTTTTGTGCTTTGCTGTTTAGTGTAGGGACTCGTAAGCATGGGGATCCGGGAAGAGGATTACAAGCTTATGTATTTTGGCCAAAATATCAACTAATACCTCACATTTTTTATGTGTTTCTTGCACTTTATTTTTCATTGTGTAGCTGGGCCCATTTGGTCTTGTAAACTGTGGTATCTGTTCACATGGGATGCATTTTGATAGCACTGGGCAGCCCGCCTGATCTAATAGAAGGGTGTAACCACTAGGCTGTTTAACTGGATGCTGTGCATTGCCATAGTGTGAACAGCGCCGCATACAAATCTTCATTGTGCATTAATATACCAAGCAGCCGCCCCCTCCATGGATTTGTAGGTTGTGAGCGGTTGTCTCATTGGTATTCTTGCACCTGTGTTGCTGCCATCTTAAATATATGGGTCCACTGCATCCTGCAGGTGAGCATCCCTGCCTTTTGCTGTATTTTTAAATTTTTGGAGGATTTTTAAGTCTTCTTTTTGTGCTCTTACAATTAGCAATGATTATATAGTTTCAACAACCTTATGTGACATACAAGATGAAACAGCCTATTGTAAAGAGATTAATACAATTCATAGGGTATTCATCAACTGAGATGGTAAGTATGTTGTTGAAAGAAAAAAAAGAAAAGAGGTCCACCAACCATACTTAACCATACTTAGAAATAATGCATCATGTCAGCATGTGAATAAATGACCCTGACGACGCCGTTTCGCCAATGCTTTATCTCAGTAGTATTAACAAAGGGAAGTGGAAAGTTCCTTAAATATAGTTTGGTGACTAATGTGCGGGTAACTAATATCAAGTGACCAATCATTGCACGGAGAGTGGGCGGTGCTTGAGTCACTTACTAATCACTCCTAGAGGAAAGAGTGACTTCTGCTCTTGGTGCTTGGAACACACGCTGCTCCGAGTGTGCATGAGCGGAAGCCATCCAGTGTGGCGAGTGCGTATGCACACAGTCTTCATGTAATGCTTATGGAATAGAATAGATAGCAACTATAAAGAGGCACAGTGTAAAAAAGAGAGGACTTAATGACATATGCGGCTCAATATTTAAATGATGGGATATATACAGTTATATGAAAAAGTTTGGGCACCCCTATTAATCTTAAGCTTAATGTTTGATAAAAATTGCTGTTTTTTGCAACAGCTATTTCAGTTTGATATATCTAATAACTATTGGACACAGTAATGTTTCTGCCTTGAAATGAGGTTTATTGTACTAACAGAACATGTGCAATCTGCATTCAAACAAAATTTGACAGGTGCATAAGTATGGCCACCCTTATAATTTTCTTGTTTTAAATACTCCTACCTACTTTTTACTGACATAATAAAGCACTTCTTTTGGTTTTGTAACCTCATTGAGCTTTGAACTTCATAACCAGGTGTATGCAATCATGAGAAAAGCTACTTAAAGTGGCCACTTGCAAGTTGTTCTCCTGTTTGAATCTCCTCTGAAGAGTGGCATCATGGGTGTTAAGGGTCTACGGAACGCACCAAATATATAAAGTAGAGAGGTGCGTTCGCAGCCCGGGGTCCACCGTGCAAGCGGAGCCTGCTGCTAGTAGAAATGGCGCGAGAAGCAAACTCTGTTATCCCGCAGAGTCGCCAACATAAACGCTGTAATGCTCTGTGGCAATAAGTGCAAACTCTGTTACTCCACAGAGCCGCTAGAAGGAGAGCCGCAGCGCTATATGGCGATGTGTGCGCACTCACTAGACACAACTGAGTGGCAAAGAAAACACGCTAGGGCGCTGTCTAGCGTTGAAAGCGAACCCTGTTACGTCACAGGGCCGCTGAAAAAAAGTACTGTGTCCTGTCAGGCTCTCAGGTACACAGTTAAGTGCTACGCGTTCATAAAGCGTGATCGTGTGCTAATGTCCTCGCGGGAGTCACCCGCAATCTATGGCGTCTGAACGCCAGTGTCACGACGTATAACAGATATATTCAATGATAGCAACCTATATCTAATGTGACATCATTCTAAATTTCATATAATAGAGAAAATCAACATGTATACATAGTATCTGCCAGCAATGTCTTACCTGACATAATATCCTATGTATTGTGGGTCAATACTGTGTACGTGTCACGCTGTCTCTGGATAGAGGTTGACCGGGGTCTATGCTGACCCTGAACTGGGGTCCTGACTAGTCCCTCTACCTGGAGGTACTGTTAATGGTACAGAGGTCCAGGCCGCCAGCATAACCCTGTCTCCTGTAGATCCCTGACCACTGTAATCTAGTCCTGAGAAGGACCCTGATTACCACCACAGGGAATGGGCAGGTCACAGCTTACACACAGTCTAAGACAAACGAGACAGACAAGGGGTAAAGAAAACACAGCCTTGCATACAACACTTCCACTACAGAGGAACACAAAAGGTTAAGGAGATAAACAATAAGCGAGGAGAGGAAAAACCACAACAGGCACTCTTAGCTTAAGTCTTCTCAGAAAGGATCCGCTCTGCTGGTCTGAATGAATGCTTTCACCGGCAACTTCCCCAGCAGACCAGCAGGTATATGAAGGAAGCTAATTAACAAAACATCAATCGCAGCTGGGCGAGGCTGGTCAGCCCAGCACCGAGAGAGAAAGAATTAACTCCCTCAGTGCCGAAAAACACCCAGCACCAGAAACTCAGCTGTGCGAAGTCAGGGTGTGCAATCGCGACGATCTCCGCCGCGACACACCCGTGACAGCCAGACCCTGAATACGGCAATCAAAACTCCTCACCGGTTATGCCGGTAATCTAGGGCATCTAGGACACCGACCCTGACCAGCTACCATACCAAACTCCTCACCAATTAAGTCGGTATTCTAGTGGCTTATTTCAGCCGGGTCCCTATCCACACATACACATGACCACACTGGCGCATAGCATACAATGATTGATATTAGCGCATGGCGGCCCAGCCATGCTACCCTTTTATAGCAACAGCTACAGGACCTTCCAGGAACAAGGACCAATGAGAAGCTGTTACAAACAAACGTAGCTACATGACCTTCCTGGCGGACCAATAGGAGCCGCTGCAGCACCTGAACATGTGACCCCAGATCTCCAATTAGAGATCTCACTCTGGGCATGCTCAGATGGGAAAACGCAGGACTTTGTCTCAAAGACGACTGCTCCAGCACTGGCTATAATAGCAGATCCAGGAAAGGCAGCAGCAAGTCACTGCACAGAAGAGGAGTGGGCAAGACGCCTGGACCGACGTCTCCGCTGAGCAGGCTCCACAGCGGCCGGAGATGAATGGGAGACCGCAGCGGGACGGGTTCGAGACTCCCCTTGTGCAGAAGCGGGAAATCAAACCCTAACAATGGGCTTCTCAAAACAACTGTCAAATGATATGAAAACAAACATTATTCAACATAGTTGTTCAGGGGAAGGATACAAAAAGCAGTCTCAGAGATTTAACCTGTCAGTTTCCACTGTGAGGAACATAGTAAGGAAATGGAAGAACACAGGGACAGTTCTTGTTAAGGCCAGAAGTGGCAGGCCAAGAAAAACATCAGAAAGGCAGAGAAGAAGAATGATGAGATCAGTCAAGGACAATCCTCAGACCACCTTCAGAGAGCTGCAGCATCAACTTGCTGCAGATGGTGTCACTGTGCATGGGTCAACTATATAACGCACTTTGCACAAGGAGAAGCTGTATGGGAGAGCGATGCGAAAGAAGCCATTTCTGCAAGCACGCCACAAACAGAGTTGGCTGAGGTATGCAAAAGCACATTTGGAGAAGCCAATTTCTTTTTGGAAGAAGGTCCTGTGGACTGGTGAAACCAAGATTGAGTTGTTTCGTCATAGAAAAAGGCGTTATGCATGGCGTCAAAAAAACACAGCATTCCAAGAAAAACACTTGCTACCCACTGTTGAGGGACACATGGATTCCACTCAGTTTCAGCAGATTCTTGACTATAATGTTCAAGAATCAGTGACAAAGTTGAAGTGACGCAGGGGATGGATCTTTCAGCAAGACAATGATCCAAAACACTGCTCCAAATCTACTCAGGCATTCATGCAGAGAATCAATTACAATGTTCTGGAATGGCCATCCCTGTCCCCAGACCTAAATATCATTGAACATCTGTGGGATAATTTGAAGAGGGCTGTCCATGCTCAGCGACCATCAAACTTAACTGAACTGGAATTGTTTTGTAAAGAGGAATGGTCAAAAATACCTTCATCCAGGATCCAGGAACTCGTTAAAGGGAATCTGTCACTCTAAATTGGCGGGATATTTAAATGATGGCAGTCAGGTCAGATGGGCGGTGTTTTGGGTACTTGTCTTAACATGTTCGCCGCTGTCTCCATTATTTCTGTGAATTGTAGTCATTGCCCTCCATATAACGTGTCTGCTCATTGCAATCTTGAATTGCGCACGCACGGTATGCTTTGCCCGCAGATTGCAATGCGCAGGCGCGTTATATGGAGGGCAATGACTACAATTCCCAGAAATAATGGAGACAGCGGCGAACAACATGTTAAGGCAAGTACCCAAAACACAGCCCATCTGACCTGACTGCCATCATTTAAATATCCCGCCAATTTAGGGTGACAGATTCCCTTTAAAAGCTACAGCATGCGACTAGAGACTGTTATTTTTGCAAAAGGAGGATCTACTAAATATTAATGTCACTTTTCAGGTGAGGTGCCCATACTTATGCACCTGTCAAATTTTGTTTGGATGCAGATTGCACATTTTCTGTTAGTACAATAAACCTCATTTCAAGACAGAAACATTACTGTGTCCAATAGTTATTAGATATATCAAACTAAAATAGCTGTTGCAAAACCACCAATTTTTATAAAACATTAAGCTTAAGATTAATATGGGTGCCCAAACTAATTCATATAACTGTACGTATGTAGCTCAATATAAAATATATATATATACATCTAAAATGATCTGAATGACTATTGTAAGTACCAATTAGATGTATAGAAGAACGAGTGGAATGAAACCATACATACAGACATACATATCTTTAATGGCAAGTGTGGAATGTTATTCTTTGCTAAGGATATGGGGAAATTTTGATAATAATAAAATTAAATAATTGCATGATAAAACGTGGTTGAATTATGACATTCAGTGTAAACGGAACATGTAAGTGTAATAATAAAAAATAAAAGTTATGAAGTATAAAATAAGTAAGGCAAAATGTCAAATACACTAAAAAGTATAAAGATATGTATGTTATTAAGGGTAAGTATCAAAGATATTATTCTGTGAGCAATATCCTTAGAATTAATCCTATAATAATCGTACCATTAGTAATCACTCCTGTGGTAATCAGGATATCCTGATAGAAAAAATGATAATGATGTCAAGACGGAACAGAGTGCAAAGTGATAAACCAGAAAAGACATCAAGTAAATGCATAAAAATGTGTGAAACTAAATCTGATAAAAATATGATACAAAAAATCTTGTGTTAATCCCAAACGGACAAAATTATGTTGTGCTAAAAGTGTATAAACATGTTTATATAGTATGACTGATGTAATACATCAACAATAGTAACTGGAGAATATAAATCTCAAGATTCCTGAAAATGAAGGATTTTATATCAAAAATGTAAAAGATGTAAAGTCTATATTATGATGGACAATAAGCCCACAAATATGTGCAATAGGGTAGAAAATCATATAAGGGAAAGGAGGAGAAATCCATAGATGCATGCATTAAGGTGCAATAGTGATAGGGTGACATTTTATGCAAATAAATCTGGGAGTACATATTTAAAGTGCAATAATGATAGTGCAACATCAAATGCCCACAAATCCTTAGCATATAGGTAGTTAATAAATAGTAATGATTTCCATCATATATAGCAATGAATAACTACAAAATAATTCTTGTAGTACACAGGCCAGTAGAATCAATCCATGGTTAACGAAGCACCTTGATTGAAATGGAAACATACATGATTGTTATTAAAGATCTAGACCAGTGGTTCTCAACCTTTCTAATGCCGTGACCCCGCAATACAGTTCCTCATGTTGCGGTGACCCCCAAACCAAAAAATAAGTACAGTCCTCCATACAATATTATGGGCACCACATAGTCCTCCATACAGTATTATAGGCCAAATATAATGCTACATAAAGAATATTGGACCCCAAATAATGCTCCATACAGGATACTGGTCCTCATATAATGCTCCATACAAAATATGGAGCTCTCCTCTGCACTGTGCTGTGTTCTGCACTGTTACAGCTCAGGAAAGGGTGCTGTGGAAAGACTCCCCATTATCATCATCATTGTTTCCCCATTATCATCATCATCGCCTCCCCATCATCATCATTGCCTCCCCATTATCATCATCATCGCCTCCCCATCATCATTATTGCCTCCCCATCATCATCATCATTATTGCCTCCCCATCATCATCATTGTCTCGTCACCACCATCACTGCCTCCCCCCACCACCACACACATACAGCACCACAGCACTCTCTCACACACACACACCTCACCTGTCCGGCACTCGCGCTCTCTGCCACAGCCGGTCGCTGAATGATGACTTCATCCAGCGGCGCTGCTGTGAGAGGAAGCGTGAGCGCCCCCTGGAGCCCGGAGCTGCAGAGGCACGGGTAGAGGTAAGTATTCTGCCGGCTGACGGGGCCCTGAGCAAGCAGGGATGATGCAATCACGTCTGCGCATGCGCGCAGGCATTCAGTTTGGAACGCGCATCCATAACAGCGTGCGTTCCAGCTGAATAGCGCTGCTGCAGATGGTAGCGTGACTTCTCAGCGGCTAAAGCCATCGGAAATATGTATTTTCCGATGGCTTTAAGCGACCCCTATGTTTTGGTCGTTCGACCCCTGCCGGGGTCGCGACCCAGAGGTTGAGAACCGCTGATCTAGACGTCTTCAGAATTGACACAGAAAAGCATGAATTCAAAGTGCCATATGGAAGCAATAATATCTCCTCTCTGCAATTCCGTATAGAATCCTTGGTTGAAGATAAAACTCCAAGGATGGCCCTCATCCATAGCGCAAATCTGCTATCCAAGTCTCAAATCGTCTTTTCGCTATCCATTCTTAAAAGGCCAAACTTATAGGATTTTATCGCAAAGTCTAAGGAACATATACACAATTAAAGATATGTAAAACATGCATTAAAATAATGGAATGAAAAACACATCCACCCCAGGTATAAAAAGAGAGCCACGGCCTTAAAAGGGTGTAAACAGCAAGGAAGAGGTGTAAATGGGGTCAAATACAAAAAACAGAGGAAGGAAGAATTTTTTGGTGGAATTGGAGAGGAGAGGTTTTATAATAGGAAGGAAACAAAACTTAGGTTCTCATTCAGGTCTTGAGGAGCCAGCTTTCCCAACCTAAATACCACTGTCTCTCAGTTTGGGTTAAAATCATTCGTAAGTCCCGACCTCTTGGTCGAAAAACCACCAGGTCAATCACTTTTATCTTTAAGCCATCTAATTTGCTGTTACATAACATTTTGAAGTGCCTGGTAAAGTTTTTAAAGTGCTAATATCTTCTACCGTCGCTTCTTTCTCTATGTCTCTAATATGCTCCCTAACAAGTATATTTGTCCTTTTAGGGCCATTGTGGAACAGATTAGGTGAAATGGTCCAAAAAGATCAAGTTTGTTGAAACCAAAAGGTTTTTTTAAATGCTGATGGAAATTTGGTTAGGATAAATCTATCCTTGTGTTTGCTGCCGCTGTTCCTAATTAGACTAAGTAATGGAGCGCTCCAGAAATAAAAACTGTTCACACAAAGTGACAGAATAACATTCCATCTACACTGATGCCTTTATTGTTAATACATGGTCTTATAGCTGCACACAGAAAGGGGTGGTTAGTTAATTATCATACAATCAAGCTTCTGTGCTATTGGTTGTTTGAATACATGAAGGTTTCTGGCTATAGCATAACAAAAGGCTGATCTAGCAATGTATGAGTATCTGTCGTAGTTTTCCTGCTATTCAGCAGAAAAACAGACATCAAATTGGACATCTGCTACAGCTTCCTGTTCTGTGATGTCTGGTGGCTGGGAAAGTACCAGGGAAACTGTCTGGTTGACACTTGTCTGGTTTATCTGTGTCAGGGGTCATGTCTTAAGCAACTAATTATTGACTGCATTAGCTGTGAGTGTATATATGGGTATATAGGAGTATACATGCAAGTGAAATCTGCATGAAATACATATAAATATATATTTCCATCACACAAAATAAAAAAGTTTTTTATCTCAAGGAGACATACAGACATGCATCATATTGATGATTTTATTAACTGTGATAGTCATCACACAGTGTACTCCATCTTTTGCAATTTATGCTTCTTGTGGATTCCATATAAAGAACCCCAAAGTCCTAGAAAAGCAGAATCCCCCTCATGTAACCCCATTTTTGAAATTCTAACCTTTTGGAAATTTATCTACAGATGTAGTGATGCTTTTGACTCCATGGTTTATTTTTCCAGAAACAAACAGCAGTGGATGTTGCTGAGTTAAAATTGCAAATTGCCATTGTAGTGACCAGTCACAAGTACGATGTGCCGAGCTCATGCTTTTGGAGACATGCACCTTTAAATTAGGCGGGCTCTCATCACTACAGAAATGCCAAACATGTGGGTGCTAAATGTGGTTTTGGCACACTGTGGCTCAGAAGGGAGGGGAGGCATTTGGATTTGGAAGTGGAGAATTTGTTGAATTTTTGTTTGGGAGGACAAGTAGCTATTTTTCATTTCCAAAGTTTTTGTACCATCAGTAATGTGGAAGCCCACTATATTTCTGTTAGATAATGGATCTGAGTGGAGACTTGCTTTTTTTCTTGATTGCGTTGAAGCATTTATTGGAAACATTTTACATAACATTTATGATCACATTTATCTGGTGCTCTATGCTGAGCACTTATATCGGGGTTTCCTTCTAAGTTTCCAATTGACATGACAGATGAAACCCCCAATGGATCAATTCACTATAATGAGGCAGCAGAGTTACTCTGAACTCCATCTGGCCTCTGTTCAGCGGTTGTCCTTATTTAGAAGTGCATAAAACTGTGGCCGGCGGCACTTTTATGCACTCTTAAAAAGACGGACACTGCCGGATCACAGGTCCCATGGCGTCCACAGTGCCTCTATCTGCCTCATTACAGGGAATCTTCTGCCGGGGCTTCTGTCTGAATTACATATTTCAGAGATTTACAGTACATGGAAACCCTGGTGTAAACACTCAGCGTGTAGCGCAGGATAAATTTACACCGAGCCTTACTGCGATTTTTGGGAGGCAGAAGGAAAAAATCAAGAGCATGTAAAGAATTAGTATTATTTATTTTTTACACCATTCCTCATGCTGTTTAAGTGATGTGGTGACTTTATTCTTTGAGTCGGTGTGATTATAGCGATACCAGATTTATATTGGGTTTTATGTTTGGCTGCTGACACACACTAAAATATGCTCTTTATTGTAATAACTAGTTTTGCATCACCATAATTTGAAAGCTATAATTTTTCCTTATTTTGACTGACAGAATCATGTTATGGCTTATTGTTGGGGAACAAGCTGTCTTTTTTATTGGTGCCCTTTTTGGACATATGTCATTTTTTGATTTCTATTCCGATTTTTGGGAGACATAACGAACAAAAAACAGCAATTCAGTAAGTGCTTTTTTTTTTTTACTGTTCCGCGTGTAGTAAAATTGGTAAGGCAACTTTATTCTTCTGGTCAGTACGATTACAGCGATGCCACATTGCATTCTTTTTTATGTTTTGGTGCTTTTACACAATAAACACTATTTTATAGAAAAAATTATTATTTTTGTATCGCATTATTCTGAGAGCTATAACTTTTTATTTTTCTGCTGATGGAGCTGTATGGTGGCTTGTTTTTAGTGGGTTAGATTCATCTTTTTTGTTCGTGTTTTATTGCACTTTTTGTTCGGTAGTATAATGATAAAGAATTGTTTTTACCTTGGTTTTATTTTTTTACCATGTTCACTGAAAGGGTTAACTAGTGGGAAGGTTTATTACAGACTCGGCGATACCAGATATTTGTACTATTTTTTTTATTTACATACATAAAGATATTTAATGTGGATTTTTAACAAAACTGTTTTTACAGTTTTTAATATTTTTTTATACTTTTTTACATTTTTCCATCCTGGGACATTACTATATATCATTGGATCGCTGATCTGATGTTTTGCAATGTTTCTGCACAGCAGAGCGTTTGAGCTTCATCTGACAGGCAGGGAAAGAGGTGTCTCAGGTCCTGCTCTCTGCAGGCACTGCAAACCCACCTTCCCTTAAGAACACCACGACCATCTTGCAGCCAGGGTTCTCCATGGAGACCATCAGGACAACACAATAGAATCGCATTGTCCTGATGGAAGTGCACAGTGAACCCATTCTAATGACAGCGGCATCAGAGGGGTTAAATGCCCACGATTGGTGGTAGCACAAATCATGGGCATTGATCACACAGAGCTGACACACGCACCCGATCACTGCAGTGCTCAGTGTGAGGCTGCATGATTGTGCCACTGTACATATACTGCTTTTTGCGGGAACGTAGCTTCCGCAGACCAGTATATGTATGGCACACGTCGGGAAGGGTTTAGGAAAGGTTGTTCGAGTGTTGGACAAACCGTTTAAAAATCCAGAATACATGTTATGCAGCCTTCCTGCAGTCTATTAAAACTGGCATAGTAATGTACTAAGAGAGAGAAAATATAAGTATGGCACAATTTCCTTCCAGTCCAGTATGGGGGATGATCCTTGTAATAAATGTCTTCTGTTAATCCCATGTGAAATAACAAAATTGCCTAGTCAATAGACCCATGAATAAGACATCAGAATTCTGAAACAGATTCCATTTACCTTCAGCTAAATTTGTGTGTTCCACAATAAGAGACATTGTAAAAAATTAAGGAAGAAGCAGGTGTTTATTTTCTTATGGTTTTTAATGACTTTGCTTGTGTTAAAACTACACCAAGATCAATTTTTCATATAACATTAATGCCCTGAAATAAAATGTAAGACATCAGCTCACTGCTTTATTGATGACTGGCCTCGATTGATTTCTATTTGCAAATTACATGCTGCAAAAGGTAATTTACTTGAAAATAAGAACTACACTCCATGAAAATTATAGTGTGTTTGTCGCATATTTTTTCAATCTCTCTGACAGTTTCGCTCCTCAGACTGATTAAAGCAGCCTATTAAGGGACCATTGAAGCTTAATCATATAATTTATAGGCTTCCTTAAGACCTAACTACTAAAGAAACCACTTATGCTTTAGCTGTCAGTTTGGAAGTCTCGAATATGATTAACAATTATTCTACAGTCACTTCAGCGCTGCTGAAAAAGGATACAGGCATTCATTTAAATATATATTACACCAATGTGCTGCTTGTTTTAATTGTAAATCTATCTACATATATTTATGTAGAGCTATATTCCTTTCATAAGTATGTACCATATGCATATTTATTTCTCTTTTGTATTCCCCAAATTGCATAAAGAGGGCAAGTGAATAAAAAATAAAAATAAGTAAAACACGTACATGGATATGAAAGCAAGTACTATTATTTATACCCAGAAGGCAGATATGAATAAGCAGAGTAAAAGTAATTTCACTAGTGATGACTGGACTACTTCACAAAGAAATTTCCATTAATCACATTTTAATGTTTTATAGAAGTAAGCCACATAAAAAGAATTATTTATGTGTTGTTGGTCAGCTCTGAGGATATGACGACTTCTGAAGGTATTCTGTAAAACATGACAACACTACACTGGTTTCAGCTCATCAGTTTTGCTTCATTGCTGTTATTATGTTACTACAAATAGGTCTAAAATAGAGAAGACAATTAAGTATTTATGTATAACTGTCAAATGATTGTCTCTAAAGAGAAACATTTCTAAGTCTTTAACCATTAAATTGATTTATTGATGAAATGGTTGCCTTTGATATACAGTAATACACTATATAGCCAGAAGGAAAAGTATTGAGACACTTTTATATTACAACTACAGGCGCTTTTTCAACACACTATTTTAAAGATATAAGCAAGCATTATTATGGAGTAGTTCTGCCAATTGCAGAAAAAAAGCTTCTACACATGTGAAATGGTTTCTGCAATATTTTGAAGTGTATCAATTCATCCAGAAGAACATTTGTGAGGTCAGACTCTGATGTTTGACAAGATGGTCTAG
Source organism: Oophaga sylvatica (assembly GCA_033576555.1). Classification (NCBI taxonomy): domain Eukaryota; kingdom Metazoa; phylum Chordata; class Amphibia; order Anura; family Dendrobatidae; genus Oophaga; species Oophaga sylvatica. Next base: position 225,749,534 of record JARQOD010000006.1, on the reverse strand, counting down.
CTAACAGACTCCATTTTAGTTCATCCCAAAGGGTTAGGGGCGGAGCTTTGTGAGGTTTTACAAATCAGGTAAAACAAAAAAAAATATCAAATCCACGAGCCTCAGATCCGAATTCAATCAAGACGACATATAAGTGTGCTAGTTGGTTACAGTTAAGTGAGGGTCTATTAGGGCCAGTCACCGCACATTTATGGTGTTAACCTCCGTGGTGTATGCAGGGATTGAATTTAGGAAAAGATTTTGAATTATTTTTGGATTTGTTCTACTTCTGCCTAATTCCTTATATTTCCATTTATATGTGAACCATCCATCATTATTGCAGTTTATCCATCATTTGCTTTTTACGATTATTGCTAGTTTTGGATTCAGATATGAGGATAGTTGCAAAATATTTTTGTGTCTGTCTTGTTGGGTATTATATGTATTTAATAAATATTGATTTTAGCAGATTTAATATTAGCGCTCTGTGAGGGTCAGTAAAGTGTGTGCAAAACTAATCAAACCATGCCTTTATGGACCATGTTTTGTGCACTGAGGCACAGTCATGTTGCATCAGAAATAGACTTTTCCCAAACTGTTCCCATAAAATACATTCGGCAGTGTATTATGCGCACAAATAGTATGTTATTCAGGCTATTCGTTATTCGGAGAGTAATTAGCTATTTGCCTCTGTATATTCGAGTGACCGCCCAGCATGTTTGGCACTTTTTTGCAGCTTTTGAACATGCTGGGCTTGCTTGCCAATCACAGTAATGCCGTAGCCATTTTTATTTTGGCATTACTGTGATTGGCTGGCCTTACACCAACACAGGGGGATAGATAAGCCCTGCCGACGCCATCTTGCACACATTGCATGTGGAAATAGCGTATTGAGAGCTTAGTGTCAGCGTAAGGAGAGTGAAAGCAGCATACAGTCATGGCCAAAAGTTTTGAGAATGACACAAATATTAATTTTTACAAAGTCTACTGCTTCACTTTTTCTAATGGCAATTTGCATATACTCCAGAATGTTATAAAGAGTGATCAGCTTAACAGCAATTACTTGCAAAGTCAATATTTGGCTAGGAAATGAACTTTTTCCCCCAAAACACATTTCAACATCATTCCAGCCCTGCCTTAAAAGGACCAGCTAACCTCTTTTCAGTGATTGCATCATTAACCCCTTCCCGACCCATGACGCCAACGTAGGCGTCATGCTATAAATCATGTTCCTGCGGGTCGGGGGACCGAAATCACTGAAAGGTCATCCGACTGCAGGCACAGGACCCCTTGCGCATCACCACAGTGGGGGTGGCTTAACCCCCACGTGGTTACGATCGCTCTGATTGGCTGTTAAAAGTGAAACAGCCAATCAGAGCGATTAGTAATATTTCACCACTGAAAAGTGGTGAAATATTACAATCCATTCATGGCCGATGCAGCAATAGCATCGGCCATGGCTGGACACTGTGTTCCCACCCTCCACACACCGAGTAACGGTGGTGATCGGCCGCCGCCGATTCATGGCGGCGAACGGTCACCGCCGTTACTATCATCTGCTGGCTGCTCCGATCCTGTCCCCTGCGGTGTGCTCCGCTCCCCCCCGCCCTCCGATCACCCCCCCGCCAATATACTCCTCCTCCGGTCTTCTGCGGCCTCTTGATCCGTCCCGGCGGCCGCCCGGGACTCTTCATGGGCACCGCCATCTTGGAAAATGGCGGGCGCATGCGCAGTGCGCCCGCCGGCCGGCGCATGCGCAGTGTGCCTTTCAAATTACAATTTATTTTGATCACTGTGATAAACTCTCACAGTGATCAAAATAAAAGTAAATTAACCCCCCCCGTCATAGGTAGGGACAAAAAATAAAATAAAGAATTTTTTTTTTTTCCTTTTAGGCCCTGTCCACATGTTGCGGATTTCGCTGCGGATCCGCAGAGGATTTTGCTGCGTATCCGCAGCGGATTTCGCTGCTGATCCGCGGCGGATTTCGCTGCTGATCCGCATAGGATTTCGCTGCGTATCCGAAGCGGATTTCGCTGCTGATCAGCGGCGGATTTCGCTGCGTATCCGCTGCGGATTTCGCTGCTGATCCGCAGAGGATTTCGTTGCGTATCCGCAGAGGATTTCGCTGCGTATCCGCAGCGGATTACGCTGGGGATCCGCAGCGGATTTCGCCGGGGATCCGCAGTGGATTTCGCCGCTGATCCGCAGCGGATTTCTCCGCTGATCCGCAGCGGATTTCGCCGCTGATCCGCAGTGGATTTCGCCTCTGATCCGCAGCGGATTTTGCTGCGGGTCCGCAGCTTATTTCGCTGGGGATCCGCAGCGGATTTCGCTGCTGATCCGCAGCGGATTTCGCTGCTGATCCGCAGCTGATTTCGCTGCTGATCCGCAGCGGAGTTCGCTGCTGATCCGCAGCTGATTTCGATGCTGATCCGCATCTGATTTCGCTGCTGATCCGCAGCTTATTTCGCTGGAGATCCGCAGCGGATTTCGCCGGGGATCCACAGCGGATTTCGCCGCTGATCCGCAGCGGATTTCGCCTCTGATACGCAGCGGATTTTGCTGCGGGTCCGCAGCTTATTTCGCTGGGGATCCGCAGCGGATTTCGCTGCTGATCCGCAGCGGATTTCGCTGCTGATCCGCAGCTGATTTCGTGCTGATCCGCAGCGGAGTTCGCTGCTGATCCGCAGCTGATTTCGATGCTGATCCGCATCTGATTTCGCTGCTGATCCGCAGCTGATTTCGCTGCTGATCCGCAGCTGATTTCGCTGCTGATCCAGCGGATTTGCTGCGGATCCGCAGCTTATTTCGCTGGGATCCGCAGCGGATTCGCTGCTGATCCGCAGCTGATTTCGATGCTGATCCGCATCTGATTTCGCTGCTGATCCGCAGCTGATTTCGCTGCTGATCCGCAGCTGATTTCGCTGCTGATCGCAGCGGATTTTGCTGCGGATCCGCAGCTTATTTCGCTGGGGATCCGCAGCGGATTTCGCTGCTGATCCGCAGCGGATTTCGCTGCTGATCCGCAGCTGATTTCGCTGCTGATCCGCAGCGGAGTTCGCTGCTGATCCGCAGCTGATTTCGATGCTGATCCGCATCTGATTTCGCTGCTGATCCGCAGCTGATTTCGCTGCTGATCCGCAGCTGATTTCGCTGCTGATCCGCAGCTGATTTCGCTGCTGATCCGCAGCGGATTTTGCTGCGGATCCGCAGCTTATTTCGCTGGGGATCCGCAGCGGATTTCGCTGCTGATCCGCAGCGGATTTCGCTGCTGATCCGCAGCTGATTTCGCTGCTGATCCGCAGCGGATTTCGCTGCTGATCCGCATCTGATTTCGCTGCTGATCCGCAGCTGATTTCGCTGCTGATCCGCAGCGGATTTCGCTGCTGATCCGCAGCTGATTTCGCTGCTGATCCGCAGCTGATTTCGCTGCTGATCCGCAGCTGATTTCGCTGCTGATCCGCAGCGGATTTCGCTGCTGATCCGCTTCTGATTTCGCTGCGGATCCGCAGCGGATTTGGCGCTGCGGATCCACAGCAGATCCAGAAACCATGTACAGTACAATGCAAATAAATGGTAAAAAAAAAAACGCTGTGCACATGCTGCGAAATTTTCAGCGTGGATTTGCTGCGGTTTTAAATCCGCAGCATGTCAATTCTTTGTGCGGATTCCGCAGCGGTTTTACACCTATTCCATTATAGTTGTAAAACGCAGGGAAAAACCGCAGCAAATCCGCGCTAAATTCGCAGGTAAAAGGCAGGTCTTTTTACCTGCGGATTTTAGAAAAATCTGCAAGTGAATCCGCAACGTGTGCACGGGGCCTCAGGGTTAGGCTGGTTTCTTATTGCATTATGGCAGTCCATTAGATGGACTGCGTTTCACTGCGGTATAACGCGGTGTAACGCAGTCCGTTAACGCTGCCATTCACCCCATTTGTGTGCGCATCGCAACGCATATCGTAAAGCGGCATGCGTTCGCGACGTGCTGTCTTTCAGTGACAGAGCCTCGGACACCGGCTGCAGCATCTGGGCTCCATCACCGCTAGCACAGATGAATCATCTGATGATTCATCTGCGCTAGCGGGTATAGCATAACGCGATTGCGTTATGCTATACCATTACCAGCCGGTCAATGCTACGTGTTGAACAGGCTGGTAAAACGCAATATGAACCCAGCCTTAGGGTTAGGGTTAGAATTTGGGTTCGGTTAGAATTTGGGTTAGGGTTGGAATTTGGGTTAGGGTTGGAATTAGGGTTAGGGTTGGGATTAGGGTTAGGTTTGTGTTTAGGGTTAGAGTTAGGAAAAGTGTTAGGGGTGTTTTGGGGTTAGGGTTGGGATTAGGGTTAGGCTAGTGGTTAGGTTTATGGTTAGAGTTGGGATTAGGGTTAGGGGTGTGTTGGGGTTAGGGTTATGGTTAGGGTTTGTATTAGGGTTAGGGGTGTGTAAGGGTTAGGGGTGTGTTGGGGTTGGAGTTAGAATTGAGGGGTTTACACTATTTAGGCACATCAGGGGGTCTCCATACACGACATGGCGCCACCATTGATTCCTGCAAATTTTGCGTTCAAAAAGTCAAACAGTGCTCCCTTTATTCCAAGCCCCGACGTATGCCCAAACAGTGGCTTACCCCCAATATGGGGTATCAGCGTACTCTGGAAAAATTGCACAACAACTTTGGGGGTCTAATTTCTCCTGTTAACATTGGGAAATAAAAAAATTGGGGACTAAAGACCATGTTTGTGGAAAAAATATGATTTTATTATTTTCATGCCCGGGCGTTATAAACCTCTGTGTAGCCCTTGGAGGTTCAAAGTGCTCACTACACATCTAGATAAGTTATTTGCGGGGTCTAGTTTCCAAAATGGGGTCACTTGTGGGGAGTTTCTACAGTTTAGGCACATCAGGGGCTCTGCAAACGTAACATGACGCCCGCAGACCTTTACATCAAGTGGGCATTTCAAAACGTCACTACTTCCCTTCCGAGCCCCGACGTGCGCCCATACAGTAGTTTTCTCCCACTTATGGGGTATCAGCGTACTCAGGACAAATTGGACAACAACTTTTGGGGTCTAATTTCTCCTGTTACCCTTGGGAAAATAAAAAAATTAGGGACTAAAAGATCCTGATTATGGAAGAAATATGATTTTTTTATTTTCATGCCCGGGCATTATAAACTGCTGTGTAGCTCTTGGGGGATCAAAGTGCTCACCACACATCTAGATAAGTTCTTTGCGGGGTCTAGTTTCCAAAATGGGGTCACTTGTGGGTAGTTTCTACTGTTTAGGCACATCAGGGGCTCTGCAAACCTAACATGACGCCCGCAGACCATTTCATCAAAGTCGGCATTTCAAAACGTTACTACTTCCCTTCCGAGCCCCAACGTGTGCCCGAACAGTGGTTCCCCCCCCACATATTGGGTACCAGTGTACTCAGGACAAACTGTACAACAACTTTTGTGGTCCAATTTCTCCTGTTACCCTTGTGAAAATAAAAAATTGCAGGTTAAAAAAATCAGTTTTTGAGGATAAAAATGATTTTTTATTTTCACGGTTCTGCATTATAAACTTCTGTGAAGCACTTGGGGGTTCAAGGTGCTCATCACACATCTGGATAAGTTCCTTTGGGGGTCTAGTTTACAAAATGGGGTCACTTGTGGGGGGTTTCTACTGTTTAGGCACATCAGGGGCTCTGCAAACGTAACAAGATGCCCGCAGTCCATTCCATCAAGTCGGCATTTCAAAGCGTCACTATATCCCTTCCGAGCCCTGACGTGTGCCCAAACAATGGTTCTCCCCCACATATGGGGTACTAGCGTACTCAGGACAAACTGAACAACAACTTTTGGGGTCCAATTTCTCCTGTAACCATTGTGAAAATAAAAAATAGTGGGCTAAAATATTTTTTGAGAAAAAAAAAAGATTTTTTATTTTCACGGCTCTGCGTTATAAACTTCTGTGAAGCACCTGGGGGTTCAAAGTGCAAACTTTGCATCTAGATAAGTTTCTTAGGGGGTCTAGTTTCCAAAATGGGGTCATATGTGGGGGAGCTCTAAACTTTAGGCACACAGGGGCTCTCCAAACACGACATGGTGTCCGCTAACGATTGGAGCTAATTTTCCATTCAAAAACTCAAATGGCGCTATTTGCTTTCTGAGCCCTGCCGTGCGCCCAAACAGTGGTTTATGATCACATATGAGGTATCTGTGTACTCAGGAGAAATTGCCCAACAAATTTTAGGATCCAATTTATACTGTTGCCCATGTGAAAATGAAAAAAACTGAGGCTAAAAGAAAATTTTTGTGAAAAAAAAGTACTTTCTTTTTTTTACGGATCAATTTGTGAAGCACCTGGGAGTTCAAAGTGCTGACTATGCATCTAGATAAGTTCCTTAGGGGGTATAGTTTCCAAAATGGGGTCACTTGTATGGGAGCTCCAATGTTTAGGCACACAGGGACTCTCCAAATGCGACATAGCAACCGCTAAATATTCCAGCATATTTTCCATTCAAAAAGTCAAATGGCGCTCCTTCCCTTCTGAGCCCTGCCGTGCGCACAAACAGTGGTTTATGACCACATATGAGGTATCTATGTACTCAGGAGAAATTGCCCAACAAATTTTAGGATCCAATTTATACTGTTGCCCATGTGAAAATGAAAATAACTGATTCTAAAAGAAAATTTTTGTGAAAAAAAGTACTTTTTTATTTTACGGATTCAATTTGTGAAGCACCTGGGGGTTCAAGTGCTCACTATGCATCTAGATAAGTTCCTTGGGGGTCTAGTTTCAAAATGGGGTCACTTGTGGGGGAATTTCAATGTTTAGGCACACAGGGGACTCTCCAAAGAAACAATGCAACCGCAAATATTCCAGCATATTTCCATTTCAAACAGTCAAATGGGTCCTCCTTCTGAGCCCTGCCGTGCGCCCAAACATGGTTTTGACCACATATGGGGTATCTGGTACTCAGGAAAATTGACCAACAAATTTTAGGATCCAATTATACTGCTGCCTATGTGAAAATAGAAAATAATGAGGCTAAAAAAATTTTTGTGAAAAAAAAAGACTTTTTTTTTTACGGATCAAATTTGTGAAGCACCTGGGGGTTCAAAGTGCCACTATTGCATCTAGATAAGTTCCTTAGGGGATCTAGTTTCCAAAATGGGGTCATTGTGGGGAGAGCTCCAATTTTAGGCACACAGGGGACTCTCCAAATCGACATGGCAACCGCTAAATTGCCAGCAATTTTCATTCAAAAAGTCAAATGGCGCTCCTTCCCTTCTGAGCCCTGCCATGCGCCCAAACAGTGGTTTATGACACATATGAGGTATCTGTGTACTCAGGAGAAATTGCCCAACAAATTTTAGGATCCAATTTATACTGTTGCCCATGTGAAAATGAAAAAAACCGAGGCTATAAGAAAATTTTTGTGAAAAAAAAGTACTTTCTTTTTTTACGGATCAATTTGTGAAGCACCTTGGGGTTCAAAGTGCTCACTATGCATCTAGATAAGTTCCTTAGGGGGTCTAGTTTCCAAAATGGGGTCACTTGTGGGGGAGCTCCAATGTTTAGGCACACAGGGACTCTCCAAATATGACATGGCAACCGCTAAATATTCCAGCATATTTTCCATTCAAAAAGTCAAATGGCGCTCCTTCCCTTCTGAGCCCTGCCGTGCGCCCAACAGTGGTTTATGACCACATATGAGGTATCTGTGTACTCAGGAGAAATTGTCCAACAAATTTTAGGATCCATTTTATCCTGATGCCCATGTAAAAATGAAAAAATTGATGCTAAAAGAAAATTTTTGTTGGAAAAATTAAAATGTCCATTTTTTCCTTCCACGTTGCTTTAGTTCCTGTGAAGCACCTGAAGGGTTAATAATCTTCTTGAATGTAGTTTTGAGTAGCTTGAGGGGTGCAGTTTTTATAAAGGTGTCACTTTTGGGTATTTTCTGCCATATAGACCCTCAAAGTGACTTCAAATGTGAGGTGGTCCCTAAAAAAATGGTTTTGTAAATATTGCTGTAAAAATGAGAAATCGCTGGTCAACTTTTAACCCTTATAACTTCCTAACAAAAAAAATGTTGTTCCCAAAATTGTGCTGATGTAAAGTAGACATGTGGGAAATGTTATTTATTAACTATTTTGTGCCACATAACTCTCTGGTTTAACATAATAAAAATTTAAAATTTGAAAATTACAAAATTTTCAGAATTTTTGCCAAATTTCCATTTTTTTCACAAATAAACGCAAAAATTATCGACCTAAATTTACCACTAACATGAAGCCCAATATGTCACGAAAAAACAATCTCAGAATCGCTAGGATCCGTTGAAGCGTTCCTGAGTTATTACCTCATAAAGGGACACTGGTCAGAATTGCAAAAAATGGCAAGGTCTTTAAGGTCAAAATAGGCTGGGTCATGAAGGGGTTAACACAGGTGTGGGTGTTGATGAGGACATGGCTGGAGATCAATCTGTCATGATTAAGTAAGAATGACATCACTGGACAATTTAAAAGGAGGCTGGTGCTTGGCATCATTGTTTTCTCTTCTGTTAACCATGGTTATCTCTAAAGAAACACGTGCAGTCATCAAAAATGGCCTAACAGGGAAGAGTATCGCAGCTAGAAGATTGCACCTCAGTCAACAATCTATCATATCATCAAGAACTTCAAGGAGAGAGGTTCCATTGTTGCCAAAAAGGCTTCAGGGCGCCCAAGAAAGACCAGAAAGCCCCAGGACCGTCTCTTAAAAGTGTTTCAGCTGAGGGATCGGACTACCAGCAGTGCAGAGCTTGCTCAGGAATGGCAGCAGGCAGGTGTGAGTGCATCTACACGCACTGTGAGGCGGAGACTCTTGGAGCAAGGCCTGGTCTCAAGGAGGGCAGCAAAGAAGCCACTTCTCTCCAGAAAAAACATCACGGACAGACTGATATTCTGCAAAAGGTACAGGCAGTGGACTGCTGAGGACTGGGGTAAAGTTATTTTCTCTGATGAATCCCCTTTCGATTGTTTGGCACATCAGGAAAACGCCTCATTCCGAGAAGACAAGGTGAGCGCTACCACCAGTCTTGTCTCATGCCAACTATAAAGCATCCTGAAACCATTCATGTGTGGGGTTGCTTCTCAGCCAAGGGAATCGGCTCTCTCACAGTCTTGCCTAAAAACACAGCCATGAATAAAGAATGGTACCAGAATGTCCTCCAAGAGCAACTTCTCCCAACCCTCCAAGAGCAGTTTGGCGATCAACAATGCCTTTTCCAGCATGATGGAGCACCTTGCCATAAAGCAAAGGTGATAACTAAATGGCTCAGGGAAAAAAACCAGTGGCGTAGGTGAGGGGGGAGGGGGGGGCGGTCCGCCCCAGGCGGCAGTGTGTGGGGGGGCGGCACCCTTTCCTTGCCCTCCATCTCTACAGCATTACAGCAGCTAGCAATGACGCTGCTATTGCTGTAGTCTTCTGTGCCCACAGGACCTGTGATGAGGTCACAGGAGGGGAGGAGTCAGGGGTCAGATGATCTTGCTGTAGTCTTCTGTGCCCACAGAACCTGTGATGAGGTCACAGGAGGGGAGGAGTCAGGGGTCAGATGATCAGTGTCCTCCTTGTGTGCAAGACTCTGCTGAGATGTTGTCATGGTGCTGGATTAGGGTAAGTTTGTGTGTGTGTGTGTGGGGGTCGGGACTCGGGTTTACAGTGTGGATGTAGCAGAGCCGTGTGTATGAGGTGTACGGAGCGGAGCCGTGTTTGTACGAGGTGTACGTAGCAGAGCCGTGTGTGTACGAGGTGTCTGAGAGAGCCATGTGTGTACGAGGTGTACGGAGCAGAGCCGTGTGTGTACAAGGTGTGCGGAGCCGTGTACAGAGCGGAGCCGTGTGTGTGCGGAGCCGTTTGTGTACGGGGTGTACGGAGCGGAGCCGTGTGTACGGAGCGGAGCCGTGTGTGTACGAGGTGTACGGAGCAGAGCCGTGTGTGTACAAGGTGTGCGGAGCTGTTTACAGAGCGGAGCCGTGTGTATAAGGTGTACGGAGCGGAGCCGTGTGTGTACGAGGTGTACGGAGCGGAGCCGTGTGTGTACAAGGTGTGCGGAGCCATGTACAGAGCGGAGCCGTGTGTGTGCGGAGCCGTGTGTGTACGAGGTGTACGGAGCGGAGCCGTGTGTGTACGAGGTGTACGGAGCGGAGCCGTGTGTGTACGAGGTGTACGGAGCGAAGCCGTGTGTGTACGAGGTGTACGGAGCGGAGCCTTGTGCGTGTGAGGTGTGTGGAGCGGAGCCGTGTGTGTACAGGGCCACAAAGAGCGGAGCCGCGCATGTACAAGGGTCCTGTTACTTGCGGGATCTGTGTGCTTGGGGGCTGCAGGGGGGAAGGAGGGGTGCCATTATGTGCATGGGTCTGCGTGGGGACGGAGCGAATGCTGTTATCTGTGTAGGGCTGGGTCCCTGTCCCGCTGTCCTGGCCGGGAGGTTTACTTTCCCGCATTAGAATCGTACATGCGGAAACCCGGGGATCTCCCACACGTTCTGGCAGCCACATGTCACGTTCCACCGGAGGTGACGTGCTGTAAGTCAGCTGAACGCTGGAAATGACCGGTGACCTCATTTCCGGCGGTCAGCTTACAGCAGCAGGTACTGTAACTCGTTCTCGGGAGAGTCTTCAGAACGGCGACGCATCGAGCCGCTGGATCTGTTGGAGTGAAAGCTGGGTATTGTACGGACCGCTGCATACAATACACAACTCTCACTGAGCGAGACAAGCAGGATGTGGGATCTCAACATGGGATCTGTTCAACAGATGAAGAGATCCGCAGATCCTGCCTGTCTCGCTCAGTGAGAGCCGGGTATTGAATGGAGCGCCTCATAGCTGGTGAGATCCCCACATCCTGGGGAAATGAGGTCAGCGATGGAATGTGACTTGTGGCTGCCAGAATGTGTGGGAGGTCCCCGGGGTTTCCGTATGTACGATTCTAATGCGGAAAGTAAACCGCCTGGTCGGGACAGCGGACAGGGTCCCGAAATCGGGACTGTCCCGCTGAAACCGGGACGGTTGAGAGGTATGTGTTTATAATTATTGTTTATGAAACAGTGTGATCAGCAGTGCTAAGTGGGTGTGGTCAGGGCGTGGATATGGTGTGTGACCAGTGAAATGGGTGTGGCTAGGGGTGTGGCCTAAAATTTGCCGCCCCGGGCGCCACAAACAGTTGCTACGCCACTGAACAAAACATAGAGATTTTGGGTCCATGGCCTGGAAACTCCCCAGATCTTAATCCCATTGAGAACTTGTGGTCAATCATCAAGAGACGGGTGGACAAACAAATACCTAAAAATTCTGACAAAATTAAAGCATTGATTGTGCAAGAATGGACTGCTATCAGTCAGGATTTGGTTCAGAAGTTGATTGAGAGCATGCCAGGGAGAATTGCAGAGGTCCTGAAGAAGAAGGGTCAACACTGCAAATATTGACTTGCTGCATTAACTCATTCTAACTGTCAATATAAGCTTTTGTTACTCATATGTTTGCAATTATTATATTTCTGTCTGTGATAAAAACATCTGTCAAACACACATAAAAACCAGAGGGCAGCAGATCATGTGAAAATATAATATTTGTGTCATTCTCAAATCTTTTGGCCATGACTGTATAGGGAGAGTTTCTGAGTAGTGTTGAGCATTCCGATACTGCAAATATCGGGTATCGGCCGATATTAGCTGTATCGGAATTCCGATTCCGAGTTCCGATATTTTCGTCTTATCGGATACCGGAATCGGGATTGTCACTGTCACTGTCAGTGTCCGTCGGTCGGGTCTGTCAGGAGTCAGCGGCACTTACCTGGCAGAAGATCTCCGGCGGTCACATCCCGGACTGCTTCATGGCCGCCATCTTCTTTCCCCGGCGGTCACATGCAGTTTCTCGCGATAACTGCAGTGACTGCTGGGTAATCGCGGCCGTAAAGCAGTCAGTCCGATGACGTCACCGCCGGGGAAGCAGGTAATCAGCTGTGCTGCGTTGCAATGACAGGCTCTGCCTGTCATTGCGATGTAGCAGAGCTGGATCGTCGTGGGACTGTCGTTATGGACTGCGTCGGACAGGTGGTATACTGTTGGTTTGTTTTTTTTCTTTTTTACAGGAGATCGATGGCGTCGCAGGAATGAGAGTACAATAAAAAAAATGAAAACTGTGTTGTCTCTTTTATTTCATTAAAAGACTTTTTTCTTGCTGTCTTTTTTTTATACATTTAATAACTTTGGGATTAATAATGGATCGGTGTCTTATTGACGCCTCTCCATTATTAACCGGGCTTATTGTCACCGTGCAATCAACGGTGACATTAACCCCTTATTACCCCGCTTGCCACCGCTACAGGGCAAGTGGGAAGAGCCGGGTAAAGTGCCACAATTGGACATCTCATGTGGGCTCTGTTGTATTTCAGCTGTTACCAAAATATGGCCTTGACAGTCTTTTATACAGCCCACAGTTGATTTATACTTGCTGGTTAAAAATATGGGTGATGACGCCTTTTTTTTCGAGGCCCTATTTGTGCATCAACGGGCCAAGTTAACCCTATTACCCTTCCAGCTGTCAGGGCGTGGTAAGGGGGTATCCACAATTGCATCATTTTTGGCCAAATTGCAGACTGCTGTGCCTGGTATATCAGGTTTGCAATCCATGGCCTTACAGCCTGAAAACCAGGCCTCAGCGGTCTGCTTCATCTGGCTGGTTAACAAAAATAGGGGGGACCCCACGCCAATTTTTTTTCGAGGGGATCCCCTATTTTTGTTAATCAGCCAAGATATGCAGACTGCTGTGGCCTGGTATTATCAGGCTGGCAAGGTCCATGGATCTTGGCTCCTTAACAGCCTGAAACAGCCTAGCGTCTGCTTCATCTGGCTGGTTAACAAATAGGGACCCACGCCAATTTTTCGAGGGATCCCTATTTGTTAATCAGCCAAGATATGCAGATGCTGTGGCTGGTATTCAGGCTGGCAAGGTCATGGATCTTGGCTCCTTAACAGCCTGAAAATCCAGGCTCAGCGGTCTGCTTCATCTGGCTGTAACAAAATGGGGACCCACCCAATTTTTTTTCGAGGGGATCCCTATTTTTGTTAATCAGCCAAGATATGCAGACTGCTGTGGCCTGGTATTATCAGGCTGGCAAGGTCCATGGATCTTGGCTCCTTAACAGCCTGAAAATCCAGGCCTCAGCGGTCTGCTTCATCTGGCTGGTTAACAAAAATAGGGGGGACCCCACGCCATTTTTTTTTTCGAAGGGAACCCCTATTTTTGTTAATCAGTTCCCTCTGACGTCACTGATTGTGTCCCTGGCTGACCTGAAGTGAAAGTGGAAAGCAATCAATTAAGCTTTCCACTTAAGGGCCCGTCTCACATAGCGATATCGCTACCGAGATCGCTGCTGAGTCACTAGTTTTGTGACGCAGCAGCGAGCTCACCAGCGATATCGCTGTGTGTGACATTCAGCGACGATCAGCCCCCCTGCCGGGTATCGCTGATCGTCGCTGAAATGTCAGGACCTTTGATCGCTGGTTTCCCGCTGACAGGCACACATCGCTGCGTGTGACAGGCGGGAGACCAGCGATCCGCTGGTAACCAAGGTACACAGCGGGTTTCCAGGCGCGGGGCTGTGCCTAGAAACCCGCTGTGTACCTTGGATACCAGCGCCCTGATGCAGGGAGCTGGTATCCAAGGTACATAGCGGGTTTCCAAGCGCTGCGCGGTGCCTGGAAACCCGCTGTGTACCTTGGTTACCAGCGGATCGCTGGTCTCCCGCCTGTCACACGCAGCGATGCGTGCCTGTCAGAGGGAAACCAGCGATCAAAAAAAGGTCCTGACATTTCTGCGACGATCAGCGATACCCGGCAGGGGGCTGATCGTCGCTGAATGTCACACACAGCGATATCGCTGGTGAGCTCGCTGCTGCGTCACAAAACTAGTGACTCAGCAGCGATCTCGGTAGCGATATCGCTATGTGAGACGGGCCCTTAAGCGATGTTACCCGCAGTGTCGCTGTCCCAGATCGCTGCCTGAGCTGCCTGTTTGGCAGCTCAGCAGCGATCATGTAGCGATACACCAGCGATCCTGACAAGTGCATATCGTTGTCGGGATCGCTGGTGTATCGTTATGTGACACCCAGCCTTTACTCTCCTGTCAGGCAGGAGAGGAACTCAATCATTTGGGGTTTACTGTGAGGCTGCAGCATTAGCTGCGGTCCCTGCAGTAAACATTAACCCTTTCTGAAGGATTACACCGTGGGACCTGACTGTGCATGGGATAGGTAAGAATAATTTTGCTTTTTTATTTTATTTTTATTACAGGAAATGGTTTTTGCAGTAAAATAAAAGATGGTCAAAAACATGTGTCTTTATTTCATTAAAATGATTTTTAATTAAAGTGTGTGTGTTTTATTTTTATTTCATGCAATAGGATTAATAATTGATAGTTGTCTAATTGACAGCTCTCAATTATTAACCTGGCTTAAGGTCACCTTTCAATAGCAAGGTGGCTTTAACCCCATATTAACCCATTCGCCACCGCTACAGGGCAATGGGAATAGACGGGCAAAGTGCCAGAAAGGGCGAATCTAATTATAGATTTGTCTTTCCTGGGGTGTCTGGGGGCAGATGTTAGTAGCCGGGGGGGGCAAAAATAATGGTCCCTCTCTGGGCTATTATTATCTGCCCCCACTCACTGGCTTTGTCTGTCTGGTTGCGAAAATAGGGCGGGAGCCCACGCATTTTTTTTCAGCAATTTTACACCTCATATATATATATACATGTCATTGAATTTGTGACACATATATATATATATTTATATTTGTAGTTCATACACTTCTACATAGTATAATAGCCGCTAATTCAATTGCCGGCTTTTGTGAAAATGCAGAACCCGACATGAAATGACACTTGGTGTACATAGGGTTAACCATGTCTTTTCATGTCCTTTGCTATCTAATTTGCACAAACAATTAAATCAGACTATGTGTGCAAAATTTCACACCTGTAGGGGTTAATTAAAGGTGTAAATTCGTAGCAAAAAAGTCCGTTTTTTTACAACGAATTTACACCTTTAATTAACCCCTACAGGTGTGAAATTTTGCACACATAGTCTGATTTAATTGTTTGTGCAAATTAGATAGCAAAGGACATGAAAAGACATGGTTAACCCTATGTACACCAAGTGTCATTTCATGTCGGGTGACCCGACATGAAATGACACTTGGTGTACATAGGGTTAACCATGTCTTTTCATGTCCTTTGCTATCTAAGGCCGGAGTCACACTGGCGACAAAATCGGACGACTGCAATGCGATGAAATATTGCATTGCAGTCGGACCTATGTTAATCTATGGAGCAGCTCCCAGTATCAGATTTTTTGTGGTCCGTTTTAAACGTCCGTGTACAATCGCAGCATGCTGCGATTGTCACCGATTGTCGGTCGACAATCGCCAATGCAAGTCTATGGGAGCGATGAAAAATCTGATTACAAACGGACCACACTGTGTGACTTGCGATGAAATCGCATCGGTGTCCTTTAGAAAAGCCGGCAATTCATCCCCGCCTATACTGTAAAATCACACTGACAGCTTTAATAAAGACTAGAAAGAATAGATATATACACATAGAACACATACATATATATATACATGTCATTGTGACATGTATATATACATATATTTATAGTTCCTAGACTTCTACATACTGTAATAGCCGCTAATTCAATTGCCGGGTTTTGTGAAATCACAGAAGCCGACATGAAATGATACATTGTTTCCACACATTTAACCATGTAATTTCATGTATTTTTATATATGTTTGAAACATACAATTACATGAGTGTATTTGTGCAAAATTTCAGACATGTAGGGGTTAATTAAAGGTGTAATTTCGTTGAAAAAAATGCGTGGGCTCCCGCTGTATTTCTCCACCAGACAGACAAAGCAAAGCGAGTGGGGGCAGATAATAATAGCCCAGGGAAGGTGCAGTTTTTTGTGCCCCCCCTGGCTACTAACATCTGCCCCAGACACCCCAGAAACGGCAAATCTATAATTAGATTCGCCCTTTCTGGCACTTTGCCCGTCTATTCCCATTGCCCTGTAGCGGTGGCGAATGGGTTAATCTCACCTTACTGTCACCTTGCAATTGAAAGGTGACCTTAAGGCAGGTTAATGATTGATAGCTGTCAATTAGACAACTATCAATTATTAATCCTATTGAAGTAAATAAAAAAACACACACACTTTAAGAATAAATAATTTTAATGAAATAAAAACACATTTTTTTGACCATATTTTATTTTACACTAAATCCGTGCGAAGCCATTGATCTCCTAAAATAAAGAAAAAGAAATAAAACAACATTATTCTTACCTATTCCGCCGATCTGTCACGTCCCACGCTGTAATCCTTCACAAAGGGTTAACTAGCTTTGAGCCAAGCAGTGCAAGTAATCCTGCATGCTCAGCTCAAAGCTCATGAATGAATAAGTTCCTCTCCTGGTGACAGGAGAGGATGTGTTTCATGAATGAAGCTTAATTGATTGTGTCCACTTTCCCTTTAGGTCAGGTCACTACAGTTAAATTGGCAAGAAATCAATTAAGCTCCATTCATGAATCTATTCCTCTACTTTCGCTGGGAGAGGAACTTATTCATTCAGGGGAATACAGGTCTGAGACAGCATTATTAGCTCTCTGCGACCTGTAACCTGTTAACCCTTTCTGATGGATTACACCGTGGGACCTGACTGTACATCGGATTGGTAAGTATAATTTTGCTTTTTTATTTTATTTTTATTACAGGAAATGGTTTTAGCAGGAAAATAAAATATGGTCAAAAACTGTGTGATTATTTAATTAAACTTATTTTTTATTAAAGTGTGTGTGTTTGATTTTTCTTTCATACAATAGGATTAATAATTGATAGTTGCCTAATTGACAGCTATCAATTATTAACCTGGCTTAAAGTGACCTTTCAATTGCAAGGTCATTTTAACCCCTTATTAACCCATTCGCCACCGCTACAGGGCAATGGGAATAGACGGGCAAAGTGCCAGAAAGGGCGAATCTAATTATAGATTTGCCCTTTCTGGGGTGTCTGGGGGCAGATGTTAGTAGCCAGGGGGGGCACAAAAAAAATGTACCCTCCCTAGGCTATTATTATCTGCCCCCACTCGCTTGCTTTGTCTGTCTGGTGGAGAAAATACAGCGGGAGCCCACGCATTTTTTTTTAACGAATTTACACCTTTAATTAACCCCTACATGTCTGAAATTTAGCACACATATACTCATGTAATTGTATGTTTCAAACATATATAAAAATACATGAAATTACATGGTTAAATGTGTGGAAACAATGTATCATTTCATGTCGGCTTCTGTGATTTCACTGAAGCCGGCAATTGAATTAGCGGCTATAACAGTATGTAGAAGTGTAAGAACTATAAATATATGTATATATATATATGTCACAATGACATATATATATATATATATATATATATATGTGCTCTATGTGTATATATCTATTCTTTCTTTTGGCATTTAAATACTATTCTTTTGGATCCATTATATGTCAGTTTTGCAAGCCTGCGAGAAAATCTCGCAAGTCGGATGAAAATCGGATGTTACAAGGTACACACACATGCGATTAAATCGCATCTTTGAAGGAAAATCGGATGCCAGAAGGATGTGTGATGTTTTTATTTTGATCCGATTGTCGACCGTCTAAAACGGACCGATTTTTTGTGGTTGTGTGTGACTCCAGCCTAATTTGCACAAACAATTAAATCAGACTATGTGTGCAAAATTTCACACCTGTAGGGGTTAATTAAAGGTGTAAATTCGTAGCAAAAAAGTCCGTTTTTTTTACAACGAATTTACACCTTTAATTAACCCCTACAGGTGTGAAATTTTGCACACATAGTCTGATTTAATTGTTTGTGCAAATCAGATAGCAAACGACATGAAAAGACATGGTTAACCCTATGTACACCAAGTGTCATTTCATGTCGGGTGCTTCTGTCTTTTCACTGAAGCCGGCTTTACCCGGCAATTGAATGAGAGGATATTTTACTATGTAGAAGTGTATAAACTATACATATATGTATATATATATATGTCACAATGACATGTATATATATATATATATGTATTCTATGTGTGTATATTTAGTGTTTACAAGGAAAGAATGGGTTTTTTTTAGTTGCGATATTTTGTTCCCATAGACTTACATGGGACTTCCGGTATCGGTATCGGGTATCGCCGATATTTTAGTGATATCGGCGATACCATTCCGATTCCGATACTTTAGGATATCGGAAAGTATCGCTCAACTCTATTTCTGAGTCCAAAAAGCTCTTTTAGGAGCTACTTAGAGTGAAGATTAGTTCTCCATTAGGTTGAGATAGCATTGTGATTGATGATGAAGCCACTGATCCTACCTGGTGCGGTGGCATGCATAGTGAGCACAGCAGTGCAGAGAGGAATGTATCCATAGCACGAAAACAGGCAAGAAGAGGTAGTGGTTTGAACAGAGGGATAACTCGGTCAACTGTACCACAGAGCCCACAGCTTGGCTACATAACAGGCCAAAGGTGCATTGTAACATTGTATGGCAGATTTTTATCTGAAAGTCCTTCAGACAAAACAACTATTATTTGCAGCCTCTGCCATGCCAAGATGTGAAGAGGCCAGAAGACTTCCAAACTGAACACCACCAGCATGCAGAATCACATGGCAGCCAAGCACCCCAGTAGGTGGATGGAATGCCTGGGTACAAAAACTGTATCAGGGTGTAACCACTTCCCCTGTGTTTCGGGCAGCCTTCCTAATCTGCAGTCCAGGAAGCAGGCGCTGATGCCTCCAGCTCACAACCTGTGGTTGAACTGACACAACAGTCAGCAGCCACATCCAGTTCATTGTCCCAGCGCAGCATTCAGTTGTCCCTATCCCAGACGTTTAACAGGAGGAAGAAATATCCATCCACCTACTCACAGGACCAAATTCTAAACGCACAAATTTCCAGATTGCTAGCCCTGGAAATGTTGCAGTTTCGAATTGTGGGAACTGAGTCTTTCAGTGACCTCTTGGCGGTGGCTATACCACGGTACTCGCTTCCAGCTGCCACTACTTTTCCCAAGCAGAAGCTTGTGTTACACAATATCAGCAGTGTTCTGGCCAGCACAGTCACAGAGAAAGTCCACCTAACCACAGACACGTCGACAAGTTCTTGTGAACAGGGATGCTACATTTCTCTGATGGCATACTGGGTGAATCTGGTGGAGAGAATCAGAAGTAATTAGGAAAACACAGCACTTCTGGAATTCTGGTGGTGCATATGTAGGGTAATCAAATCCATCAACTGCAATGTAAAAATACTTTGTACTCATATAGGTGTATTCAAGAACTTATTTATTGAATGTAGAAATTCCAGAAAATTAAGAGATATTTCAGTCAAAACCTGACCTTCGTTAGTTATCTGGATAGAGGAGATCTGTGTGGAAGTCTGCAGTGTCGCTTCCTGTCTCAGCAGTGGACACTGTAGACTTTCATACATTGTGCTTTTATACAGATCTCCTCTATCCAGATGACTGACAAGAGGTCAGATATCGGCCAAAATGTTTCTTAATTTTGTGGAATTTCTACATTCAATAAATAAGTTCTTGATTACAACTATATGGGACAGAGTCAGAGACTAAGACATCACACATCTTACCCACACCAAGAAGGGCCCAACTTTCATCAGAGTTTCAGGCTTATTGGCCTCTAAAAAATAAGCATCATTAACCCTGCAGATTTTCATCTTGAGTTACCGCAGGCTCATATAATTCACAATATGTTCCATAGGTCTGTGCTCAAGAAGTATGTTGAACCTCTTGAGTGCTCTTCCCTGCCACCACCCCCATCATTGTTGATGGTAATTTGGAGATCCAGATTTCGAGGATTGTTGATTCTCGTCTGCAGCGTCGTTCCCTGCAGTACTTGGTGCACTGGAGGGGTTATGGTCCAGAAGAGAGGATGTGGGTTTCAGAATTAGAGGTAAATGGCTCTTGACTGTTTCGTCCCTTCCATGCCTCTCATCTGGAGAAATCAGTTCCTGAGTGTCAGGACTCAGGAGGCCACTCATACAAGAGGAGGTATTGACACAGGTGTGTCAGGGGAGACTGACAGTCATTCTGGATCCTGCTGTAGAAGGTCATTGTGATTAGCTCAAGCACCTTCTTGATTTTTGTATCTCTGTTATGGAGCGATATCCCTCTCCCCTCAGGACCCAACAGTTACTTCCACCTTCTGCTGCTGACTAGACTCATTGGTTTATATTCATTCCGTGACTTCAGCATGTTGCTGGTGTTAGGTGTTACTTGTTTCTGTCTAGTTCGAAGTTCAAACAATCGGTTAGTGCCTTCCCAGAATACTCTGACGTGCTGGCGTGACATCTCGGTGGTCTTCTCAAGCTAAGTGTTCCCCTCGTTCGTCTACCCTCTATGTCTTTACACTATCCTATCAAAAAAGCTTGGAGACATTTTAATAAAATCAACAAATCTTTATTAAATCAATAAACAATAAACATATAAATTATAAGATAGCACATGATTAGGCAATACATGGTACATTCAAGTCAGAAGTGGCATTAATACTAGACAATTCTTTAAAAATACATGATTGTTCTAAACAAAGTCATCCTCGTTATAAGGGGATATGGAACTACATTTACTATTTATCCACATTAATTTATTCTTACAGAAGAAATAGTCACAGATTTCCACAATTCATTTATATGAAATCAAGGAGAGAGATGCGTGGGATGATTGAATATATTCGTTTACTTTTATACTGCCCTATAGTCGGATGGGAAGAATTACACCCTATTGGTAATTAAAATATCATTTTCCAAAACTTTTCTCTCTTTGTCAGAGAACCCAGCGCATTAGGCCCTGGGCACTGGGAGAGTCTGAGAAAATTTTCCCAGACCTTTGAGAGTGTTCCCTGCCTCTGCTGCATCTGATGCTTCTCTCCCTATTCTCCACTTCTCAGTTGTCCAAGGAACTGTGACCTCTGTCATCAGTGTTGTCAGATGGGATTTTTTTAAATAAATCTTCAAATAGGGCCTTCTGGTAATGCAACATTTTATTAGACCTATCAACCATGAGAAGGAAAGATGTAGAGTTCTGTATTGAGCATGAGTCTAGAAAGGTGACCAAACATTAATTGGGGTTTTGGGCCCAAATATGACAACACGAGGGTCACAAGAAAAGCAGCGGAAATAAACTGTGTGCCAGACCCCAAAGCCAAGATTTCCCATTTCTGATCAAGAGTAACGGGATGTCCATGTTCTTTCCTGTGTCCTCCATGTCCTCCCTCGGGTTCTCTCTTAGGAAACCAAGTTTAAAAGACCCGGGGTTTTAAAGTGCTATGGGTAGTATGTCTATAACCAAAAGGGAACAATTCTGTTCCTCCTCCTTTCCCATTATCACCCCAAAACCCCTTGATAAGTTTAGACAAAGGGTTTGGGTGGGTAGCATTCCCGTTTAGTCTGATTCCATCTCAACTTGTCCCCGCAAAATTTTCTTTTAATTGGAGCAGCAAGCTTTTTAGCACAGAGAAAAAACCCGGAGGTGTTTCTGATTAAGGCATCATCACCCCTCCCTCTTGGACGAGGCCCCAAAGTTTTGGGGAAAACCCGGGCGAGGGCAAATACAAAGCCACTTAAGGAGAGAGAAACCAATATT
>JARQOD010000006.1:225628092-225727723 GCA_033576555.1 Oophaga sylvatica | reverse complement strand
ATTGAAATCCGTCATCGTTAGTGCACACCTGAAGAAAAACATCATCAGAGATAACGTAAAACTATTTACAAAAACATTCTCATCTTTAGCAGGTGGGGGTTGCAAATACCTTATTATTAAAAGTGAGACATAACACACCCAAGCAGTGATTTAGAAATGAATAATGCAATAAGCAATCTATGAGATAGCCCTCAGGACGAACAATACGAATAAATGAAAACATTCCAAATGGAAATGAAACATCAGTAGGTCTGACCCCTTTTCCGACCCTTTCAGGATGTGGGGTACCTGGCCCCCTCTAGAGCAAAAAAACATCTGAGAACAACATGTAGTTCTTAATGTGAGAAGAAGGTGTGGAGAGGGTCTATCAAACAAAGCCTACTTATTGACAGCCTTCTAGAAACATAACTCAATAGAACAATGACTCAGGGCCGATTCGCCTTTAATTAGCCCCACATAGGGCAAAGTTCAGTATAGATGATGCCAGGTTAAATGGCGCTTGGCAGCATTCTTCTTGGTTTTTGTAGAGGCAGATTTCTTTCTAGTGAACCATTCACAGGTTTAGCAAGCTTTGGTATGTCCAATCCCAGATCCGGGGCATCCAGGATGGGACCGAGCCAGGGCTTAATTGTAATGGTTCCCAGGAGTTCTCCAAGTCCTCTGGAGTACGAATGGTAATCTGGTGACCATTTTCAGAGATCCCAATACCGAACTGTAAAATCCATTTAAAACGGATTCCATTGCCAACCAGTGCTTCTGTCAGCGGCTTCAGCAGTCTCCTCGTAGCCAAGAAAAATTTAAAAATTAGTCTCTCCATAGGTTAGGGGGGAGTGATCTCTAGCCCCTTTTAAGATTGCTGCGGTATCTAGATAATTGTGAAGTCCACAAATAATGTCTCTTGGGGTTCAGAGGCCTCGGGCTTAGAAAATTTCCTTAGAGACTTCAATGAGGGATTCAGGGTCGAAAGTCTCTGGTATACCCTCAATCTTATGTTTTTTCTCCTACTCCTGTTCTCCTGATCCTCCATGGCCAGGAAGACTGTATTGAGGTGTTGTTAATGAGCCAGTAAATGATCTCCCAGAGTGTTGGAAGCATTGATCAGGTCCACCTGGGAGTTTTCTAATGCTTCCACCCTGTGACCAATATGTTTTATGTCAGACGTTAGGCCCTCCATCTCTGTGACCAAAGGTTTCATGCTTGTAGCTAAAAGCTTTTTCATAAAATTACGGGAGATAAGAGTTCGATCTTCCGTGGTTGATTCACACTCTGATTGCTTATGACTATCTGAGTTCTCAGTCAGTGCAGGAGTTTCTATAGTCGGATCCAGTGGCTTTTCTAGAGAACGGGTTGCCTCTGAATTTTTCATCAGGAATTTATCGAATTCTTCCTGAGGGTCGATTTTAGGTTTGAGCATAGATTCCTTGTTAAAACTCTTCGCTCGTTGTTTATTTGAAGTACCATTTTGAGTACTGAAATATACGGGAAAGCTGTGGTCACTGCTTGGGCATTCAACTAAGTTTAAACAGTTTTTATTATGGAGTGGATGTCATATAGAGACAGGAATGATTTTAGGATCAGTATAAGCATGAGCTGTTATGGAATAACCAGCAGATGGAGCTCCAAGCTTAGAAATAGAAGTATAATGTATGACCACAAAGAGAATTGAGCTGATAAGATTCTTAGTCACTTATTTCCTGGGTACTCATGCCTTCTTAATTGAAACCACAAAAGCACTGTCCCCCAATGCGCAGACAGAGATATATGAACCCTCCACCTTAGGTCTCTGGTCTAGCAACAAGCGGGAAGCAACTGGGGATGGTGATTATTGATGGGCGTGGAGCAACCCCTAGGCCTAAGGATCACACCCAGGCCCCAAATCCCTGCAGCACCCGTGGCGCCTATGGCCCTCCAGAACAACTCACCGGAGGTGCCATGGGGTCCAGCCCCGTGAGCTCCCAGAATGCTCTGCCTCTGCAGCGGGAGCAGAGGTGGCAGGTGTCACTAAGAGGCAGCAGGCGGGAAGTGCATCTGGCAGGCTCCCGACCCATTCACAGTTCTCACAACTCCTCCCCGCCCGGATCACCGGAAAGTCCCGCGACTGCGCCGGAACACTGTGCGCACAAGGAGACAGCGCCTCCGGTAAGTGCCGCTGGCAGTCCAGGGTTAACAATACACAACCAGTGAGACAGGGGGAATGCACACAGGGAGCGTCTCTGGCAGGCCTCAGATCTCCTCGTGGGTCTCTGCTCCCAAGAAGTTGCAGCACGCCCAGCAGGGGATATGTATTCACCATGGGCTTCAGCAGGCTTTTGCTGTCCTTCATAAGTTTGGATGGTCCCCAAAAAGTGTGGATTTAGTTCGATTGTTTGCGGCCAGGAGAAGAGCACAGGGGAACACGTCTTGTTCCTTCAGAAGCTTGCCACGCCCCCGGTAGGTAACTATTTTTAACAGCAAACTGGTTTCAATAACTTCGCTAACACACTGCAGCGAAATTTAAATGGAGGCCAGAAATGGCTGAATTTTGAGCACACTTATATGTGATCCATGTGACAGAAAAACCACAGTTTTAGATAGATGGCCTGTAGGTAACTATTTTTAACACCAAACTGGTGTCAATAACTTTGCTAACAAACTGAAACAAAATTTAAATGGAGGCAAGAAATGGCAGAAAATCTAGCCCAGTTATGCGGTAACAAAACACTCCATGGCTCAGCACCACCCTACATCTCCTCCCTTGTCTCAGCCTACCATCCTACCCGTGCACTCCATTCTGCTAATGACCTGAGGTTAGCATCCTCAATAATCAGAACCTCCCACTCCCGTCTCCAAGACTTTTCACGTGCTGCACCAATTCTTTGGAATGCACTACCCAAGTTAATACGATTAATCCCCAATCCCCAAAGTTTTATACATGCCCTAAAAACACATTTGTTCAGACTGGCCTACCGCCTCAACGCATTAACCTAACTGTTCCTGTTGGCCCATTCAATTTTTTTTTACCATAATCAGGTACATCGTATTATGTTCTCACCTGTTTTATGCATTTAATAGCCCTCTGTGTCTGTACTGTTACACACATTGGCTGTTAACTGGTTCATGCAGAATTACATGACACCCGATTCTTACACTATGGCTGGTCCGAACAATGAAAGAAATTGTTACCATCTACCTATCGTGTCTCCCCTTTTTACTCATAGATTGTAAGCTTGCGAGCAGGGTCCTCATTCCTCTTGGTATCTACTTTGATCTGTGTTTATTGTTATGCTGTAATGTCTATTGTCTGTACAAGTCCCCTCTATAATGTAAAGTGCTGCGGAATATGTTGGCGCTATAGAAAAAAATTATTATTATTATGTGATTCGTATGAAGGACAAACCACAGTTTTAAAAAGCTGGCCTGTAGGTAACGATTTTTAATAACAAACTGGTGTCTGTCAATACCTTCACTAACACACTGCAACAAAATTTAAATGCAGGCCAGAAATGGCAGAATTTTGAGCACACTTATGTGTAATCCGTGTGATGGACAAACGACTGTTTTAAACAGCTGGCTTGTAGGTAACTATTTTTAACAGAAAAATATTTAGACTTGAGAGTCCTCAGTGGTTGATACCTTTTAATGGCTAACTGAAAAGATGGTAAAAATTGCAAGCTTTCGAGACTACGCAGGTCTCTTCATCAGGCAAAGACTAAAACAAAAGCTGAAGAATCACATATTTATACACAAGAGGACACAGGAATAATGCAATAGGTAAGACATGTGACGTGACATGTCTTACCTATTGCATTATTCCTGTGTCCTCTTGTGTATAAATATGTGATTCTTCAGCTTTTGTTTTAGTCTTTGCCTGATGAAGAGACCTGCGTAGTCTCGAAAGCTTGCAATTTGTTACCATCTTTTCAGTTAGCCATTAAAAGGTATCAACCACTGAGGACTCTCAAGTCTAAATATTTTTCTATCTACTGGCTAACACGGTACGAAGATACACATCTTTCCTATATTTTTAACAGGAAATTGGTGTCTGTCAATCACTTGGCTAACACACTGCAACAAAATTTAAATGGAGGCCAGAAATGGCAGAATTTTAAGCCCACTTTTATGTGATCGGTGTGACGGACAAACCACTGTTTTAAATAGTGGGCCTGTAGGTAACTATTTTTAACAGCAAACTGGTGTCTGTCAATAACTTCGCAAAAACACTACAACAAAATTTAAATGAAGCCCGAAATTTCATAATTTTTAGCCCAGTTATATGTGATCCGTATCGTGGACAAATCACATTTTTAAATAGCTAGCCTAAAAAAACCCCAAGTGCAAACAGTAAGCTTCACATTGGGGAAAAAAATTCCTTCCCGACTCCACATACGGCAATCAGACTAGCTCCCTGGATCAACGCAGTATCTAGGAAACTAGTGAATATAGCCTGTAATATTATACTTTTCAAGAAAGGCATCCAATCCCTTCTTAAATTTTAGTAAGGAATCACTCATTACAACATTAGATGGCAGAGTTCCATAGTCTCACTGCTCTTACAGTAAAGAATCTGCGTCTGTGATTATGGCTAAACCTTCTTTCTCCAGATGTAGAGGATGCCCCTTGTCCCCGTCACAGGTCTAAGAGTAAAAAGATCATTAGAAAGGTCTTTGTACTGTCCCCTCATGTATTTATACATTGTAATAAGATCACCCCTAAGCCTTTGTTTTTCCAAACTAAATAAACCCAAGTGTAATAACCTGTCTTGGTATTGCAGACCCCCCAGTTCTCTAATAACCTTGGTCACTCTTCTCTGCACCGCTCCAGTTCAGCTATGTCTTTCTTATACACGGAGACCAGAGACCAGAACTGCACACAGTATTCTAACTGTGGTCGCACTAGTGACTTGTATAGAGGTAAAATTATGTTCTCCTCATGAGCATCTATGCCTCTTTTAATGCATCCCATTATTTTATTTGCCTTTGTAGCAGCTGCCTGACATTGGCCACTAAATGTGAGTTTGTTGTCCACCCATACACCCAGGTCTTTTTCAGTGACAGTTTTGCCCAGTGTTTTACAATTAAGCACATAATTATACATCTTGTTTGTTCTACCCAAGTGCATGACCTTACATTCTTACATTTATCCCCATTAAAGCTCATTTGCCATTTATCAGCCCAAGCTCCAAGTTTACATAAATCCTCCTGTAATATAAAATTGTCCTCCTCTGTATTTATTACCCTGCAGAGTTTAATGTTATCTGCAAATATTGAAATACTACTCTGTATGCCCCTACAAGGTCATTAATAAATATGTTAAAGAGAAGCGGCCCAATACTGACCCCTGTGGTACCCCACTGCTAACCGTGACCCAGTCAAAGTGTGCTCCATTAATAACCACCTTTGTTTTCTATCCATGAGCCAGTTCTTAACCCACTTACACATATTTTCCCCTATCCCCATTGTTCTCATTTTATGTATCAACCTTTTGTGTGGCACTCAGAAGGACTGTTAAATGAGATGGATATGTGTATAGTATATTGTGGTATAACTACACTATCTAAGAAACAAGCAAATCTCTCCCTAGCGCAGCAGCAACTCTCCCTATATTGCCTGTTTCCAGAGTACACTGTGACGAGCATGGCAGTGCCAGGTCTCATATAGACCTGACAACATTGTGTGGCCAGCCAGTCACTGTAATGCCACAACCAACATGGCTGCAGCATTAGTGTGTGGCAGACAATCCCTGCATGTTCATTAGCTCTTTAAAGAGCACCAAACATGCCGGGACCCAAGCTCCCAACGAGCAACCACGGAAATAATCATTGAAGCTCTGAGCATCTCGAGTACCGAGTAGTGGCAAGCATACTCACTAATCACTATTACTAAAGTCATATAGTAGAGGAGATTTAATTTTTAATTTTTTTTCAGAAATGCCTCATCCACACACAAAAATTTTTTTTTACTGTGACTAACTTGATTCAGCGCATCATATTTCACTGTCTCATTTAGTGCCTGTGAAATTCAAATGTTCAGAGGTGGTGCAGAGTAAAATATCTAATTGTCAGTTGCTAATACTGTGCTCATAGCACACTATATGAGCAGCATAACTGTGAAAAAGCGAGGTCGTGGTGGATGGGGGATTAGGATTGGTGTTTCAGGTCTAAATGGGGTAGGTGGTGAAATTGATGCCACTTTTTTGTTGCCTGGCATTAATTTTTGGAACTGTGTGCACTCTTGGTTGGGTGTCCATTTGCTGGGTTAACTGTTGTGGAAGATGTGTCGGTCCCTATTATACTATTCCTATTCTCTTGAAATTTATACCACTTTGTTGCTGCCTACAACTAATTTTTGCAAATCTTTGCTTGAGTGGTTGGGTGTACATCTGCTATGTTGGCTTTAGTGGAAGATTTTTCAGTCCCTATCATACTATTTCTACTGTAGTGAAATTGATGTCACTTTGCTGCTGTCTGTCTACTATCTCCATTGAAACTCACAATCAAAATTTAATATCTGTATGTCTTTGGAGTGTGTGTAGAAAAATAAGTACTGGGAGGAAACCCTTCCACACATTGTTAGAACATATAAACGCTTTGCAGTTGCTGTCCTAGGTGGGGTTGGCCCACAGCACTGCAAGGCTGCTAATGTTTTTGCGGTGATGATTCAATGTTTCTGTGGTTGGAAGCCTATCACTGTGATGAAAACTGTGTGCGTTGCTACTGTCTTGAGGAAAACCACTGTCAAGATTGTCTTCAAACATATTTTGATACTGCAGAATAGGCACATCCCTTTTTCAGGTAGGGAGGCAACTGTGAAAATGTCCTTTTGTATCATGGATAGACCATAGTGGCACCCAGAAGTCAGCACTATTTTGAATCATAACTGTACAGGTAACAATCATGTTGCAGATAGTGCTGCAAAAAGGCGCACATGGGTCGGTCTCCTTCATGAGGTCCAACTCCTTAGTGTGTTGGTGGCGGTATAGCACTCAAGATTTCTTTGTTCATCCTCTGGTGGCAACCATGGACAACAGAGAGGGAATCATTATCTTCTTCATCTACTAACTGGTGCACGTCCATCACCTCTTCCTTCTCGTACTTTTCATGGTCCTTATATATTTGTTCCTCCCATGGCAACCGCCTGAGAGATGACAGACCTGAACTCACATATATTGTTAACCCTAAAAGCATCCTTCTCTGCTTCCTCTTTTTCCCCCAGAACCAGCAGCATCTCCTCACTCAGACTATTTAAAGTGTGGTCCAGCATTTAGATGGCATTAATAGTGATGCAGATTATGGCATCGTCACCACTAACTATCTTATCAGCCAATTGAGAAAACATGCAGAAGGGTGCAGAGGTCTTTCATCTGTATCCACTATGCAAGTGTGAATTGCAACACGTCCGTACTGCAATATGCCCGCTATGCAAAATGTAATGCTGCACCACGTCTCGGCGCAACTGCCACAGTCATTGCAACCTGTGCAGAGTTGAATTTCACGGTATGGTCACTTCGCATATCAATTGGTTAATCGGTAATCTGAAACATCTCTATACCCACTTATATGGAATGCTGAAAGTGAACACACAACGACAGTGTTTTCTACAGTAGCGCATCCATGCTGGGACAGTGGTGTAGGAATTGCTGTACTACCAGGTTGAGGAAGCAAGCAATAAAATTCATGTGTAGAAGGTTGGTGCCGCCTTAGGGCCAACACCAGATTTGCACGGTTATCGCACGTGACGTTCCCTGGCTACAGGTTGCGTGTAGGCAGCCATTGGTCAACCTCGGCATGGATTGCTGTCCACGACTATTGATCTGTATGACTGTGATCTCCAAGGCATATTAATTTTAATGAGACCTGATTGTGGTGAGCTGTGGCTGCACAGCACACAGCTGGTGGGATTCCCTCTGCAGTGTTGTAACGTTGGTTTCATTAAGGCAGATGGTTTAGGGCACAGGTGGAGACTCTAAAGGAGGTGGAGGAGGCAGAAGCACTGGAGGAAGTATTGCAGAGGTTTGTTCCGCAAGCCCTGGGGATTCAAAGACTTGTTGTGTAGTGACTAGTGTTGAGCGATACTGCTCGATATCTAAAAATATCGGATCGGAATGGTATCGCCGATATCACTAAATATCGTCGATATCCGATTCCGATACTGGAAGTCCAATGTAAGTCTATGGGAACAAAATATCGCAACTAAAAAAAACCTTTATTTCCTTGTAAACACTAAATATACACACATAGAATACATATATATATATATATATATATATATATATATATATATATATATATATACATGTCATTGTGACATATATATATATACATATATGTATAGTTTATACACTTCTACATAGTAAAATATCCTCTGATTCAATTGTCGGGTAAAGCCGGCTTCTGTGAAAAGACAGAAGCACCCGACATGAAATGACACTTGGTGTACATAGGGTTAACCATGTCTTTTCATGTCCTTTGCTATCTGATTTGCAAAAACAATTACATCAGTCTATGTGTGCAAAATTTCACACCTGTAGGGGTTAATTAAAGGTGTAAATTCGTTGTAAAAAAAACGGACTTCAATAGCCTCCATAGGAAGCTAGAAGCTGCCATAGTGCGATCGCCTCTGCTACATATGGGCGATGAGCAGATTACCCATATGTAGCAGATTTAATGCACCACCGGGCGGCGCTCACAGCAATGTGCCGGCAATAACCAAAGACAAGGCAACGCTTCGCCGACCCCCGATCACGTGACGAGGGTCGGCGATGCGCTCTTTTCCCACCCGGCGGCAGGAAGCGCTAGTTAGGCTGGAGTCACACACAACCACAAAAAATCGGTCCGTTTTAGACGGTCGACAATCGGATCAAAATAAAAACATCACACATCCTTCTGGCATCCGATTTTCCTTCAAAGATGCGATTTAATCGCATGTGTGTGTACCTTGTAACATCCGATTTTCATCCGACTTGCGAGATTTTCTCGCAGGCTTGCAAAACTGACATATAATGGATCCAAAGAATAGTATTTAAATGCCAAAAGAAAGAATAGATATATACACATAGAGCATAATAATATATATATATATATATATATATATATATATATTAATATCATTGTGACATATATATATACATATATTTATAGTTCTTACACTTCTACATACTGTTATAGCCGCTAATTCAATTGCCGGCTTCAGTGAAATCACAGAAGCCGACATGAAATGATACATTGTTTCCACACATTTAACCATGTAATTTCATGTATTTTTATATATGTTTGAAACATACAATTACATGAGTGTATTTGTGCTAAATTTCAGACATGTAGGGTTAATTAAAGGTGTAAATTCGTTGACAAAAAATGCATGGGCTCCCGCTGTATTTTCTCCACCAGACAGACAAAGCAAGCGAGTGGGGGCAGATAATAATAGCCTAGGGAGGGTACATTTTTTTTGTGCCCCCCTGGCTACTAACATCTGCCCCCAGACACCCCAGAAAGGGCAAATCTATAATTAGATTTGCCCTTTCTGGCACTTTGCCCGTCTATTCCCATTGCCCTGTAGCGGTGGCGAATGGGTTAATAATCTGGCGTTAATGTCACCTTAGTATTGAAAGGTGACCTTAAGGTAGGTTAATAATTGAGAGCTGTCAATTAGACAACTATCAATTATTAATCCTATTGTATGAAAGAAAAATCAAACACACACAGTTTAATAAAAAATAAGTTTAATTAAATAAGCACACAGTTTTTGACCATATTTTATTTTCCTGCTAAAACCATTTACTGTAATAAAAATAAAATAAAAAAGCAAAATTATTCTTACCAATCCGATGTACAGTCAGGTCCCACGGTGTAATCCATCAGAAAGGGTTAACAGGTTACAGGTCGCAGAGAGCTAATAATGCTGTCTCAGACCTGTATTCCCCTGAATGAATAACTTCCTCTCCCAGCGAAAGTAGAGGAATAGATTCATGAATGGAGCTTAATTGATTTATTGGCAATTTAACTTTAGTGACCTGACCTAAAGGGAAAGTGGACACAATCAATTAAGCTTCATTCATTAAACACATCCTCTCCTGTCGCCAGGAGAGGAACTTATTCATTCAGGAGCTTTGAGCTGAGCATTCAGGATTACTTGCACTGCTTGGCTCAAAGCTAGTTAACCCTTTGTGAAGGATTACAGCGTGGGACGTGACAGATCGGCGGAATAGGTAAGAATAATGTTGTTTTATTTTTTTTTCTTTATTTTAGGAGATCAATGGCTTCGCACGGATTAAGTGTAAAATAAAATATGGTCAAAAAAAGGTGTTTTTATTTCATTAAAATAATTTTTAATTAATGTGTCTGTGTTTTTTTAATTTACTTCAATAGGATTAATAATTGATAGTTATCTAATTGACAGCTCTCAATTATTAACCTACCTTAAGGTCACCTTTCAATACTAAGGTGACATTAAGGTGAGATTAACCCATTCGCCACCGCTACAGGGCAATGGGAATAGACGGGCAAAGTGCCAGAAAGGGCGAATCTAATTATAGATTTGCCCTTTCTGGGGTGTCTGGGGGCAGATGTTAGTAGCCAGGGGGGGCACAAAAAAAATGTACCCTCCCTAGGCTATTATTATCTGCCCCCACTCGCTTGCTTTGTCTGTCTGGTGGAGAAAATACAGCGGGAGCCCACACATTTTTTTTTAACGAATTTACACCTTTAATTAACCCCTACATGTCTGAAATTTAGTACACATACACTTATGTAATTGTATGTTCTAAACAAATATCAAAATACAGGAAATTACATGGTTAACTGTGTGGAAACAATGTATCATTTCATGTCGGCTTCTGTGATTTCACAGAACCGGCAATTGAATTAGCGGCTATAACAGTATGTAGAAGTGTAACAACTATAAATATATGTATATATACATGTCACAATGACATATATATATATATATATATATATATATATATATATATATATTATATATATGTGGATTCTATGTGTGGATATGTATTGATTCGATTCTTTATTAAAGCTGTCAGTGTGCTTTTACAGTATAGGCAGGGATGAATTGCCGGCTTTTCTAAAGGACACTGATGCGATTTAATCGCAAGTCACACAGTGTGGTCCGTTTGTAATCCGATTTTTGATCGCTCCCATAGACTTGCATTGGCGATAGTCGACCCACAATCGGTGACAATCGCAGCATGCTGCGATTGCACTCGGACGTTTAAAACGGACCACAAAAAATCTGATACTGGGAGCTGCTCCATAGATTAACATAGGTCCGACTGCAATGCGATATTTCATCGCATTGCAGTCGTCCGATTTTGTCGCCAGTGTGACTCCAGCCTTAAATGCATGATGTCAGCTTTGATAGCGGGATTTAACTAGCTAATAGGCGCGGGCAGAGGCGATTCCACTCGCGCCTGTTATAAACAGCTGACATGTCGCGGCTTTGAGGTGAGCTCACCGACGGAGCCCACCTCAAAGCGGGGATACTGCCAGATGACATACTATTCCGTCATCTGGTAGTAAGGGGTTGAAAAAGTTGACAGCATGATTTTTAAGATTTTTGCAAATATGAAAAATAGACCCAAGCTTGGAAACTGCAGAACCGCGAACGCTGCTGTCCACTACAAGAGGTGGGCCTCAGGATGCCCTGGTTGTCATGATTGGATTTCTCTGTGTATACGTAACCTCCTCATCTTCATCCTCCTCTGCTGAGCTACTCAGCTGCATGTCTCCCAGTCCTTGTCCTGAGAGTCACCCTCATCTTCCTGCCTTGAAAGCACAGTACAGTCCGTGGGCGCCTCAAATATCTGAGTGTCATCATAAATGGATCACCTTCACCCAATGGGGTTAACGTCTGTTGAAGAGGGTTTGGTTTATGCTCGGACAAAACATCGTCTGGCCATTGATATAAGTTAGAAAAAATTTTGCCATTGGGGCAGATGATTTCCTCCTCTTGACTCTCTGAATGTTTACAGCAGACCTCTGATACCCATGGAATAGAATGTGTGAACAGATCTGCAGAATGGCCCATCTGTAGTTCCCCACAATCGGTCGCTTTGGAGAGTTGTGATGTGGGGGAAAAATGGTTAATTTGGGTGCCCCACTGAGGACTGTACTGTGTGTGATGTTAAGGTGGAGGAAGAGGAGCAGAGGCCACTTGATGTAGTGCTTGACATCTACTGGATCACATGTTCTTTCTGGCCCTCATCTACAAAGCATACCATTGCACGGCTGCCAAAGAAAGGGAGCATAGTTGCCCACCCAGTATCAGAAGTTCTCATTCCTCATATTACACCTGTCTCACAACCCTAAACAGCTATTCAGTGCTTTCATTTCTTTACTGTGTCCACCAGATCCCCCTCCCTCTCCTCTCATCTGAATAGTTGGCCTCACCACATGTGAATGTGACATAATAACATCCCACCTCATTCCAAACTTTACCACAGTCTTCTTCACAGGCATAACCAACCTCTTCAACCTGTCACTAACAACTGGTGTCTTCCATCCTGATTGAAACATACCTCAATCACACCCATCCTCAAAAAGCCCAACCTTGATCCATCTTCTGTGTCTACCTCTCGTCGCATACCATTTCTCCCCTATGCCACCAAACTACTGGAATATGTCCATTTTGAACTGTCCTCCAACCTCTCTTCCTGCTCCCTCTTTCACCCGTTACAATTTGAATTCAGACCACACTATTCCACTGAAATTGCCCTGAATAAAGTCACCAACGACCTACTAACCGCCAAATGAAAGCGACGCAAGTTTGTCATCCTCCTTCTCCTTGACCTGGCATCTGTCTTCAACACAGTGGAACATTCCCTCTTACTACAGACGTACATTTTCTGATCTGTTGAATTACAGACTTGGCTCTTTGTTGGATTTCCTCATAGCTTACAGACAGGACATTCAGTGTCTTCCACTCACACACCACTTCCTCATCTCGCCCCGTATGTGTCGGTGTCCAACAAGGTTCAGTTGTAAGACCAGAAACTATGCTTAGATGGTGCACTCACACGCTCCCTCCCTCTTAAAGGGAACACACGCATCAACCTAAAGTATTCCCAACCCATAGCTGGGCGACACCTTCTATATAATGCTTCTCCTCCAATATGGAGGTGCCTGAGCTACGTTGTTAGTTTGCCTTGCATGCTTGCTAGTTGTCAGGCTCCCCAGGTCCATCTATCTGCTTGTCTACCCTGTACCCGTCTGCTCTTACCTATCTGTGCCTGTCTGCTCGTAACTGTCTGTGTTCTTCTGTCCAACAGCTGGTCCAACTTGCAACTGCCAGGACCCATCTGTCCTACCACCCGGTCCAGCCCGCACCTGCCAGTGCTTCTCTGTTCCTCAGACTGTCCCATCTACACCCATGGTTCCATAGTCCCTACAGTGCCTGCCTGCATTTTGCATCCCTCCTTTGGGCCTTCGCAGCTTACCCACTGTAGCGGTTCAGCTGCCACATTAGGTAGGTCAGCCATGGAGTAGCACCTGGTGCAAACTTTTTGTACCTCCTTGGTTCGCAGTTTTTGCATGCTGCCACTTGTCCAAGTAGGACACCTAGTTATGCCCCTTCTAGGATTGCAGAGGGATACGAAACAGTGATTCCATCGACTTGCCCGTTACTGTGTCCATCTGCTGTGCTGGATGTAGTGCAAGAGGTGTTAGTCCCCGCTAAACTAATTCTACTTTATTGCAATTGATGACACTTTGTTGTTGTCTACCACTAATTTTGGTAAATGTGTACACTCCAGGTCAGGTCTCCTTCATGCGTGTTGCCTGTAGCAGTAGGCCTCCGAGAACGTCAGGCCTCCACTTCCTTGTACTCAACTACCCGTGTTACTATCCTTAAATTTTTTTGACAATGGTAGTCTAGAAAACTGATATTTTGTGCCACCTGAGTTTGGCTCGGCATGAAAGCAGGTAGAGGTGTTGCCTGTTATGTCAGGGTCCCAGCAAAAGGCCTCTACATTGATCCCTCACCCACTTCATCTTACTGTAATGTTCATTGGAATGCTGTAAATGCTGTCCCAGAACCTTATACCTCATGACTGGCTGATTGCTGTAGTTCCATGCTGCAATTTGTACTGTGGGTGAGTTGAGGCCACTTTCCTGGTATCTGTCCCTGATTTCATGCATATTGGCAGCATTTGGGGCCTTTCAAAGGTGTTGTGCATGCATTGGTTTTTGCCTCCCATTGAGGTGAATGGCATTCAGTTATGTTCTGCAAAATCGAATATTGAAATATTCATTCATCTCTATTTGCAATCTACTTCTTTTTATTTCAATGTTTAGTAATGGTTTTTGAAGATTTTTATAATCTGATTTTATGTATTTAATAATATTTTCTATGTATTAACTCTGTAAAATAAATTAAATTGTAAAAAAATAAAAGGAAGGCTAACAATGATATTAAATACCGTATTTTTCCGAATATAAGACGCACCTACGTTTTAGAAAAGGAATTTAGGGAAAAAAAATTGAAGCAAAAATATGGTCAATTTTGTACTTAATATCCCTCTCCTGGTATCTTTGATCCCCTCATCCCCATCCTGATACACATGCCACCCTCATCCCTATCCTGGTATACATAGCCCTCCTCATCTCTACCCTGGTATGAATGGCCCTTTCTTACCTATTGTGGGATACATGGTTCCCTCATTAGTATATTGGTGTGCATGCCCCCCTTATCCCTATCCTGATGTGAATGACCCTCATCTCCATCCTGGTATGCATGCCTCCTCACCCCTAGCCTGGTATGCATGACCCCTTATCCCTATCCTGGTTGGAATTGTTCCCTTCATCTCTATCCTGGTAGGAATAATCCCCCTCATACCTATCCTTGCAAAAATTATTGCCCTCATCCCTATACTGGTATGCAGGGCCCATCTCATCCTTATATGCATGGCCCCATCCCTATCCTGGTATGTAGGGCCCAATCCTTAACCTGGCATCATTGGTCCCATCCCAGTACTGGTATGCATGGTCCCATCCTTATCCTTGTATGATTGGCCTTCACCCCCATCCTGGTTTGCATGCCTCCTCATCCCTAGCCTGGTATGCATTTCCCCATTATCAATGTCTGGTAAGAATGGTTCCCTTCATCACTATCCTGGCAGGAATGATCACCCTCATCCCTATCCTGGAATGCAGGGCCCCCATCTCATCCTATTATTCATGGCCTCATCCCTATCCTGGTATGCAGGGTCCCATCCTTAACCTGGTATGATTTGCCCCATCCTGGTACTGGTATGCATGGTCCCATCCTTATCCTAGTATGATTGGCCCCCACCCCCATCTTGGTATGCATGACCCCATCAAAAAACATAAAAAAAACCTCATTACACTTGCCTTCACTACCGGTGCTCCCTCACAGTGTCCTGTTCCGATGCCAGCAACTGCTTTATGCTTGTAAGCAGCGCATGGCAGAGACATCATGCGCTGCTTGCAAGCCGAAGGCAGCTGCCTCAATGCTCTGAATGTCGGGACTGTGCGCATGCAAAGCAGTGAGTATTCATTGCTCTCTAGCGGTCAAAGTGTCAGCCGGAGCCTTCCTGCAGCTGCCTACGGTCATTTGTGCCGATACTTAAGAGAAATGATTATTCACCCCATTCCGTAATAGATTAAATATAGACTGTTGAAGCAATAGAATTGTTACATATGAAAGATGCTGAATATACAGACACATATTAAACTAAATGAAAAAAAGATAGTCTTATTAAAATTAATGTAAAATGATTCACTATTAGTGATAGGCTAACCCGAACGGTGAAGTTCAGGCTCCATACCGGACATGAATAGAGAGAAAAGATTTCGGGCTTCAGCCCTAGCCAGCTGCCACAGGTACTCGGAACTCCGTCCGAACTTGACATAGCAACAGCAGAAGAAGTGAAGAGTAGCGTTCTAGCTCCCGTTAAAATTAATTATTGTAGATAATTAAAATATATAAGGCAAAAAATCCTCATTACAAAGTGGATGTGCACAAAAGGCACCGGCGGCACAGCGACGCGTTTCGATCTTAATAAGATCTTTATCACAGAATTCATTTTTAAGGAGCTGGAACGCTACTCTTCACTTCTTCTCCATACTGGACTCCTAGTGTCCATGCATGCACCCCAAACATGGACTTCTCCCAGAAGTCCGCGTTACTGTTTGTGTTCCGCAGCCCAAACAATTCTTGTTGAAAGGATGAAGAACAGCCAATCAACAAGCTTTTCCTGTGTGGGCAATTATGTTAAGCATTAGTATAGCTATGATTGGCCAGCACAATGTATAAAAAAAATTAAATAAAAATAAAGACATAGGGTCTCCACTAGTTTTTATAATATCACGCTCAGGGATTAATAATGGAGAGGTATCTGTCAGACACCCTCATTACTAAACCCTTAGAGGAAATCAATAAAGCCATGAACAGAAAAAAAGTCCTTTACTTCAGCAAAACAACCTCAGACAAATCCCCTCTTTTTCCCATTTATTAACATAAAGATAAAAAATAAAGTACTCCTTGCCTGTCAACCATTAATCCATAATGATGATATCCCAAGACGAACAACAACTCTGCTTCAATCGGTTTGCATTGCTGAGTGGTGACATCAGTAATGAGACTGCTCAGCCCGACAGCCAGAACACACTGAGCTGAGCATGAGAACATGACTGCGTGTGACCGGCGGTAACTTTAATGATGTCACCACTAGTCACATGCAGCCGCGTTCTAATGCTCAGTTTTGTTTTTATGTTAATACATGGGGAAAAGAGGGTATTTGACAGGGAATGTTTTGTTCAATTAAAGGATTTTTCTTCTGTGTGTGTTTCTTTTACTTTTGACTGTGGGGTTAGTAATTGGGGTGTATTGTTGACACGTCTCCATTACTAACCCGTGGTCTTGATGTCAGTGGACATAAAAGAACATTAGATAGGCACATCTAATGGACACACCATTTCTGGGGCAGCTGAAGGCTGATGTTATAAGTCTGGGAGGGGACTAATACCATGGTCCCTTCCCAGCCTATTATTTTCAGCCTTCAGCTTTCTGTTTAGCCTTTGCTGTTTATAAAAAGAGGGTGGACCCCATGTCATTTTTTAACAATCACTAAAGGCACACACTGTTAGCAGAACGGATTTAGATTCTGAAGTCTGGACTCCTGCCTGCACCAAAGTATTAGCACAAACGATTTAGATGCTGAATGGTCGATTTGACACAGGATCCTATCTAGCTGAACTAGCTGACAATAAACTAACTACTTGCAGCAGGAGCAGCCTCTTTGCAAATTTACACTGAGATAATGACGCAAAAATAACATGTCCACTTTTTATATGGAGAGGGTCATGTGACTTTGGCAGCCAATGACAGAAGCCCTTGTGTTTGGATGTTTTTTGCATTCTGACTAGCTGCAGGAATCTC
Source organism: Oophaga sylvatica (assembly GCA_033576555.1). Classification (NCBI taxonomy): domain Eukaryota; kingdom Metazoa; phylum Chordata; class Amphibia; order Anura; family Dendrobatidae; genus Oophaga; species Oophaga sylvatica. Next base: position 225,710,339 of record JARQOD010000006.1, on the reverse strand, counting down.
CAACCATCAAGTAAGAAAAAAATACTCTGACCACTCCCCACCTCCTCCCCTCATTAATCACATCCCTCCGCTCATCATACAGCATCACTTTCCTACCCAAAGTCCTATCAAAAGCATTAGTGGAAACTCGATCATTTACTGACCTTTGACTGAATTTTGCAGACTTTGAGGAAACTGCTTGGGAATCTGAACACGAATCCGAATGTGCAACGTTCATGCCAAATTTGAGATTGGTGAAAGTTTTCCGAACAAGTTCACTCGTCTCTAATAGAGTTGAGCGATACTTTCCATATCCAAAAGTATCGGAATCGGAATGGTATCGCCGATACCATTAAAATATCGGCGATACCCGATACCGATACCGGAAATCCAATGTAAGTCTATGGGAACAAAATATCGTAACTAAAAAAACCCCATTCTTTCCTTGTAAACACTAAATATACACACATAGAATATATATATATATATATATATATATATATATTCATGTCATTGTGACATATATATATACATATATTTATAGTTTATACACTTCTACATAGTAAAATAGCCTCTGATTCAATTGCCGGGTAAAGCCGGCTTTTGTGAAAAGACAGAAGCACCCGACATGAAATGACACTTGGTTTACATAGAGTTAACCATGTCTTTTCATGTAGTTTGATATCTGATTTGCACAAACAATTACATGAGTGGCTGTGTGCAAAATTTCACACCTGTAGGGGTTAATTAAAGGTGTAAATTCGTTGTAAAAAAAACAGACTTTTTTGCTACGAATTTACATCTTTAATTAACCCCTACAGGTGTGAAATTTTGCACACTTACACTCATGTAATTGTTTGTGCAAATCAGATATCAAACTACATGAAAAGACATGGTTAACTCTATGTAAACCAAGTGTCATTTCATGTCGGGTTCTGCATTTTCACAAAAGCCGGCAATTGAATTAGCGGCTATTATACTATGTAGAAGTGTATGAACTATATATATATATATATATATATATATATATATATATATATATATATATATGTGTCACAAATTCAATGACATGTATATATATATATGAGGTGTAAAATTGCTGAAAAAAAATGCGTGGGCTCCCGCCCTATTTTCGCAACCAGACAGACAAAGCCAGTGAGTGGGGGCAGATAATAATAGCCCAGAGAGGGACCATTATTTTTGGCCCCCCCCTGGCTACTAACATCTGCCCCCAGACACCCCAGGAAAGACAAATCTATAATTAGATTCGCCCTTTCTGGCACTTTGCCCGTCTATTCCCATTGCCCTGTAGCGGTGGCGAATGGGTTAATATGGGGTTAAAGCCACCTTGCTATTGAAAGGTGACCTTAAGCCAGGTTAATAATTGAGAGCTGTCAATTAGACAACTATCAATTATTAATCCTATTGCATGAAATAAAAATAAAACACACACACTTTAATTAAAAATCATTTTAATGAAATAAAGACACATGTTTTTGACCATCTTTTATTTTACTGCAAAAACCATTTCCTGTAATAAAAATAAAAGAAAAAGCAAAATTATTCTTACCTATCCCATGCACAGTCATGTCCCACGGTGTAATCTTCAGAAAGGGTTAATGTTTACTGCAGGGACCGCAGCTAATGCTGCAGCCTCACAGTAAACCCCCAAATGAATGAGTTCCTCTCCTGGCTGACAGGAGAGTAAAGGCTGGGTCTCACATAACGATACACCAGCGATCCCGACAACGATATGCACTTGTCAGGATCGCTGGTGTATCGCTACATGATCGCTGCTGAGCTGCCAAACAGGCAGCTCAGGCAGCGATCTGGGACAGCGACACTGCGGGTAACATCACTTAAGGGCCCGTCTCACATAGCGATATCGCTACCGAGATCGCTGCTGAGTCACTAGTTTTGTGACGCAGCAGCGAGCTCACCAGCGATATCGCTGTGTGTGACATTCAGCGACGATCAGCCCCCCTGCCGGGTATCGCTGATCGTCGCTGAAATGTCAGGACCTTTTTTTGATCGCTGGTTTCCCGCTAACAGGCACGCATCGCTGCGTGTGACAGGCGGGAGACCAGCGATCCGCTGGTAACCAAGGTACCCAGCGGGTTTCCAGGCGCGGGGCTGTGCCTAGAAACCCGCTGTGTACCTTGGATACCAGCGCCCTGATGCAGGGGAGCTGGTATCCAAGGTACACAGCGGGTTTCCAGGCACCGCGCAGCGCTTGGAAACCTGCTGTGTACCTTGGATACCAGCTCCCTGCATCAGGGCGCTGGTATCCAAGGTACACTGCGGTTAACTAAGCGATGTTACCCGCAGTGTCGCTGTCCCATATCGCTGCCTGAGCTGCCTGTTTGGCAGCTCAGCAGCGATCATGTAGCGATACACCAGCGATCCTGACAAGTGCATATCGTTGTCGGGATCGCTGGTGTATCGTTATGTGAGACCCAGCCTTTAGTTACCCGCAGTGTACGTTGGATACCAGCGCCCTGATGCAGGGAGCTGGTAACCAAGGTACACAGCGGGTTTCCAAGCGCTGCGCGGTGCCTGGAAACCCGCTGTGTACCTTTCATAACAGCTCCCTGCATCAGGGCGCTGGTATCCAAGGTACACAGCGGGTTTCTAGGCACAGCCCCGCGCCTGGAAACCCGCTGTGTACCTTGGTTACCAGCGGATCGCTGGTCTCCCGCCTGTCACACGCAGCGATGCGTGCCTGTCAGCGGGAAACCAGCGATCAAAAAAAGGTCCTGACATTTCAGCGACGATCAGCGATACCCGGCAGGGGGGCTGATCGTCGCTGAATGTCACACACAGCGATATCGCTGGTGAGCTCGCTGCTGCATCACAAAACTAGTGACTCAGCAGCGATCTCGGTAGCGATATCGCTATGTGAGACGGGCCCTTAAGTGGAAAGCTTAATTGATTGCTTTCCACTTTCACTTCAGGTCAGCCAGGGACACAATCAGTGACGTCAGAGGGAACTGATTAACAAAAATAGGGGTTCCCTTCGAAAAATAAATGGCGTGGGGTCCCCCCTATTTTTGTTAACCAGCCAAATGAAGCAGACCGCTGAGGCCTGGATTTTCAGGCTGTTAAGGAGCCAAGATCCATGGACCTTGCCAACCTGATAATACCAGGCCACAGCAGTCTGCATATCTTGGCTGATTAACAAAAATAGGGGATCCCCTCGAAAAAAATTGGCGTGGGGTCCCCCCTATTTTTGTTAACCAGCCAGATGAAGCAGACCGCTGAGGCCTGGATTTTCAGGCTGTTAAGAAGCCAAGATCCATGGACCTTGCCAGCCTGATAATACCAGGCCACAGCAGTCTGCATATCTTGGCTGATTAACAAAAATAGGGGATCCCCTCGAAAAAAATTGGCGTGGGGTCCCCCCTATTTTTGTTGACCAGCCAGATGAAGCAGACCGCTGAGGCCTGGTTTGTCAGGCTGGTAAGGATCCAATATCCATGGACCTTGCCAGCCTGATAATACCAGGCCACAGCAGTCTGCTTAGCTTGGCTGGTTAACAAAAATAGGGGATCCCCTCGAAAAAAAAACGGCGTAGGGGTCCCCCTATTTTTGTTAACCAGCCAAGTAAAATGCAGACTGCTGCGGCCTGGTATTAAAAGACTGTCAAGGCCCATGGATTTTGGCCCTCAACAGCCTGATACCAGGCTACAGCAGCCCCACATTTGGCGCATCAAAAGATGTGCCAATTGTGGCACTTTACCCGGCTCTTCCCACTTGCCCTGTAGCGGTGGCAAGCGGGGTAATAAGGGGTTAATGTCACCGTTGATTGCACGGTGACAATAAGCCCGGTTAATAATGGAGAGGCGTCAATAAGACACCGATCCATTATTAATCCCAAAGTTTTTAAATGTTTAAAAAAAAAGACACAGCAAGAAAAAAGTATTTTAATGAAATAAAAGAGACAACACAGTTTTCATTTCTTTTATTACTCTCTCATTCCTGCGACGCCATCGATCTCCTGTAAAAAAATAAAAAAAACAAACCAACAGTATACCACCTATCCGACGCAGTCCATAGTAACGACTGTCCCACGACGATCCAGCTCTGCTACATCGGAATGACAGGCAGAGCCTGACATCCCGGCGCAGCACAGCTGCTTACCAGCTTCCCCGGCGGTGACGTCATCGGACTGCTTTACGGCCGCGATTACCGAGCAGTCACTGCAGTTATCGCGAGAAACTGCATGTGACCTCCAGGGAGAAGAGGATGGCGGCCATTAAGCAGTCCGGGATGTGACCGCCGGAGATCTTCTGCCGGGTAAGTGCCGCTGACTCCTGACAGACCCGACCGACGGACACTGACAGTGACAGTGACATTCCGATTCCGGTATCCGATATGACGAAAATATCGGTACTCGGTATCGGAATTCCGATACAGCCAATATCGGCCGATACCCGATATCTGCAGTATCGGAATGCTCAACACTAGTCTCTAATTGTCACCTAACTTTCAGACACCTCATGCCTCAGCTCACTTCACTGGCCAGAAGCTTGGCCTGAGATCTCGGGAGATGAGATCTCGGGAAGAGATCTCGTTGCCGTGATTTGAATGAGTATGCTGCGGCCATCTTTCCTGAGGCCTCTGGCAGCCATTTTTCAACACGGCACCGCGTCGCAGCTGCGGTGGGCTTTCCGGCTAGTACGAAATGCCGGCGGAGCCCCCCACGCAGCACAGAGCCCCGCTGCTGCCCGGACACCACCACGGCACCACAGGCTGCATCGGGACCGCCACCAGAGGCCCCTGGCGGCCATCTTTCAGCACGGCACTGCGTCGCAGCTGTGAGGGGCTTTCCGGCTAGGACGAAATGCCGGAGGAGCCCCCCACGCAGCACAGAGCCCCGCTGCTGCCCCGACACCACCAACGCACCGCAGGGAAGCTGCATTGGTGGAGCCACCGCACTTTTCGGTATTTTGCGCCATAACACTTCATCTTCAAAAGGCAAAAGTGCGTCTTATGTGAAAATACAGGTATTAGCTTACATTGAATATTTTTGCCAATAACTTGAATCCTCATGGCAACATGCATTTTACGGTTGCGCTTTGAATCTTTGCTCAGTAGATGAATTCCTAGTGCAAGGCTTTTTTCTTTTCATTATTGGGAATTGGTTGCTTGATGAGCCGAGAGCACTCCGCCCCCACCAGGTGGTGATTTTAATTACGCCAGGTCCCTACTTTACCCATAAATGCAGGCATTGCTGACAGAGGTGCATATTCACCCAGAAATTCAGATATCAGCCTAATAGAGGTATGTTCACATTAGGTTAGGGACTCACCAGTATTGAGACCACCTTGACGATGGTTGGTGGGCTTTAAAATGTTTGGCCAAATGTTTATACTAAGCGTCTCAAATTTTTCCTTATATTCCAAAGCCATATTGCTATTCTAAATTTCATGTATTCCATATTGTCATGCTTTAGTATGATAGAGTGCAGCCTTTTTTGTATGTTTTACATGGGGGTAGCTTCCCTTGGCTTGCACCTAGTTCACATTAGTCTGGAAGTGCCAGTCAGGTTTTTTTGTCTATTGAATGTTAGCTTGCTGACCGAGCACTCCGCCCCCACCAGGTGGTGATTTTAATTACACCAGGTCCCTACTTTACCCATAAATGCAGGCATTGCTGACAGAGGTGCATATTCACCCAGAAATTCAGATATCAGCCTAATAGAGGTATGTTCACATTAGGTTAGGGACTCACCAGTATTGAGACCACCTTGACAATGGTTGGTGGGCTTTAAAATGTTTGGCCAAATGTTTATACTAAGCGTCTCAAATTTTTCCTTATATTCCAAAGCCATATTGCTATTCTAAATTTCATGTATTCCATATTGTCATGCTTTAGTATGATAGAGTGCAGCCTTTTTTTGTATGTTTTACATGGGGGTAGCTTCCCTTGGCTTGCACCTAGTTCACATTAGTCTGGAAGTGCCAGTCAGGTTTTTTTGTCTATTGAATGTTAGCTTGCTGACCGAGCACTCCGCCCCCACCAGGTGGTGATTTTAATTACACCAGGTCCCTACTTTACCCATAAATGCAGGCATTGCTGACAGAGGTGCATATTCACCCAGAAATTCAGATATCAGCCTAATAGAGGTATGTTCACATTAGGTTAGGGACTCACCAGTATTGAGACCACCTTGACGATGGTTGGTGGGCTTTAAAATGTTTGGCCAAATGTTTATACTAAGCGTCTCAAATTTTTCCTTATATTCCAAACCCATATTGCTATTCTAAATTTCATGTATTCCATATTGTCATGCTTTAGTATGATAGAGTGCAGCCTTTTTTTGTATGTTTTACATGGGGGTAGCTTCCCTTGGCTTGCACCTAGTTCACATTAGTCTGGAAGTGCCAGTCAGGTTTTTTGTCTATTGAATGTTAGCTTGCTGACCGAGCACTCCGCCCCCACCAGGTGGTGATTTTAATTACACCAGGTCCCTACTTTACCCATAAATGCAGGCATTGCTGACAGAGGTGCATATTCACCCAGAAATTCAGATATCAGCCTAATAGAGGTATGTTCACATTAGGTTAGGGACTCACCAGTAATGAGACCACCTTGACGATGGTTGGTGGGCTTTAAAATGTTTGGCCAAATGTTTATACTAAGCGTCTCAAATTTTTCCTTATATTCCAAAGCCATATTGCTATTCTAAATTTCATGTATTCCATATTGTCATGCTTTAGTATGATAGAGTGCAGCCTTTTTTTGTATGCAACTTTAATCATACTGGTAATTAAAAATTCATCCTTATTTTATTTACCAATAATACATTTGACTGCCTAATAATTGCAGAAGAATAGTTCATACTGTATATAGAGAATAGAGTAGGAGTTTGTAATTCTATTATTTGCTCACCCTACAGTGAGAAGTATCCATGGCTATAAAATTCTTTTTAGAAATTAAATGGATAATCTAATTTGCATACTGAGAGCTCTATTGTGATGCTTGAGAGCGAATGATTTATGAAGCTAAAATATTCCGAGCACCCACAGGGCAACCTAAGTGTGAAGTTGTACACAGTTTAATAACAGCAAGTAAACTTTAGAGATATTGCAAATACTGTATGTCATTAACTGTTCGCCATTAATATATGAGGGCAGAGAGTATATAAATGAAAAGGATCTGCAGGCACATTAAATATCAGGGTTATGAACTTTTCAAGCAAGCTTTACTGACAATCCTTTAAAAATGTGCTGACAAATCATCTTTCTAATTACATGTCTCCTGCAATCTGTAGAAATTATACAGTCTATTAAAAAAGGATTGAGTAGAATGTAGGGAAAAAGGGGATCTCGAGAGCTTTATTTTATGTTGTGATTCCATTATCAGCAGGGTGTCATGTTGTAGTACATAAAGAATTTGAATTATAGCTTACATTTAAATGCTAAATATGATCGTTTTGTATCTATTATTGTATTATTGAAAGATTCAGAAGACAGGGTACATAGCGCTTGTAAACCTCAATAAGAGTGTCTCTCATTAATCCCTGCTAAACTTTGGATGTACCTCATACATCATGCAAGAGATTGACTTCCCGACCTTGGGCATAAGGGGTTTGTGATGGCGATTTTGCGTGCATAGGAGCTGTGCGTGCGATTGTCATACGGTGTTCAGGTAACATCATAGCTGACACCCAGCTTTCACTGCCACAAGTGGTGCCAGCACGTCATCTTGAGGGCCCAATCATTGCTATGGTGATCTGATTGTCATGATCCCCTGAGCACCAGGCTAGCAAGCTTGTTAGACCATGCTCATGGGTTACCCTCATTTTTGACAATCAGCCAAGCTAAAGCAGACAACTTGGGGCTGGTATTCTCAGACTGGTAAGGAGCCATAGATAGTGTTGAGCGATACGATACTGCAAATATCGGGTATCGGCCTATATTAGCTGCATCGGGCTTTCGATTCCGAGTACCGATATTTTCGTCATTTCGGATACCGGAATAGGATTTGTCACTGTCACTGTGAGTGTCCGTCGGTCGGGTCTGTCAGGAGTCAGCGGCACTTACCTGGCAGAAGATCTCCGGCGGTCACGTCCTGGACTGCTTGATGGCCGCCATTATCTTCTCCCTGGCGGTCACATGCAGTTTTTTGCGATAACTGCAGTGACTGCAGGGCAATCCCGGCCGTAAACCAGTCCGATGACGTCACCGCCGGGGAAGCAGGTAATCAGCTGTGCTGCGCCGGGATGACAGGCTCTGCCTGCCTGCCTCTGATGTCATTCTGATGTAGCAGAGCTGGATCGTCGTGGGACACTCGTTACTATGGACTGCGTCGGACAGGTGGTATACTGCTGTTTTTTTTTTTCATTTTTTTACAGGAGATCGATGGCGTCGCAGGATGAGACTGTAATAAAAGTAATGAAAACTGTGTTGTTTTTTTTATTAAATTAAAAAACTTTTTTATGAACATTCACCCGTCCGGGTACATCAACAATTTAACTATTTACATACAGGGACCCTGTCCGGGTTATTTATAATTCTTTGGCAGGGGTGTTCCAGGTACCACCTGGTACTCTTCTGATGCTTGCCAAACATCCGAGACACCAAGGACCACCAGGACCTGATGACGTCGTGTGGCCTGTACAGTCAAGTCGTGACCCGCTATCTGTGTCTGTGTGGCCACCTCTTTCGTCTCCCTCCGGGTCTGGAGCCCTATGTTCCGGACTGTACGAACCCCAGGGGGCCTAACAGGCGCCGGGTACGGGCCAGCTATCATTATCATGTCCATAGCTGGGGCTGCTGAGGAGACCACTGAGGGAGGCTGGGGAGATTTACGGCGTGGGGTGGGCACTTGTGCAGAGGCCTGGATGTGGGAGGCTGAAGGCTCCGAGGGTCTCACAGGTTCCTGACACTCTTGGGACCAGGGGTCGCACCTGGTGACATTTAGGGCATACCATCCATTGTAACCCCAGTGTCGGGTGTAAGTTACCAAGTCTCCTGGCAACAGGTCCCTCCCCGGGTGTCCTTCTGGGAGGTGAGTCTCCACGTCCCGCCGGGTCACAAACACTTCTAAATAAAGTCCAGGCTCCTGGATGAAGCCCCAACCAGCTTTCAATTTAAAGCTCCGTACTGCACCCTTACGCCGCGGCTCCCTCACCGTACTTTTATCTTTTCTCATCCGGTCCTTATCTGCCCGGTCCTTTTCGATGTGACGTTGGCGAAGCTTCTGGGAGTCGCGCTGCTCCCTTTGTCGCTCGGCTTCTCTCTCCCGACGTCTCCACTCTTCCTCCTGACACCGGTTGTAATTCTTCTCCACCAGCATCTCCATGACTCCACCATCAAACTGCAGCTTACGATGTCCGGTTTGCGGCAGCTCTCCTGGCGCCCGACAGTCCTGGCGGCGCTCACCTGCGGAGGAAGCAGCCAGCTCTGGAACAGATGACAGTCGGGGTCCGGTACAGACAGGTAGACCTCTGGTGCCTGCGCGGCCTCCTCCATGAGGACGGGTGTCGCTTATTCTGTCTCAGCGACGGGGGCAGACAGCGGGATCTGGGGTGCTGCCGGTGCAGCGTTTTTTGCAGGAACGGGTGCCTCCACTGCGACAACGTCAACCGGATCACATTGCAAGGGCTGGGATGCCCGCACGGAGTCCTCTACTAGAACGGGTGCCTCACCTTCCGGTACAGACACTTCAGGTAAGAGGGATTGGCGCCGCTCCAAGTTTAGTTTTAGGGCACGCCAGCTGGCTTCCATCCTGGCGACCTCCTCCCGGTGCCGGGCCAGGCCTCTTAGGGTATCCTCCGCTTCTTGCAGCGTAGGATGGTTTCCAGGCCGGGTGCCCAACGGTGGTTCCGTGGCGATCGGGTCGCTTCCGTGGGGGGAGAGCTCTGACTGCTCCATCCCTTCACACTTCTGCTCGTGTCCATTAGCCATCTCTGCCAAGTCACATGTGTCATTAGCATCTGGAGAGGGCCCCTCTTTTGTAGTAGTGAGGCGGGACCTTCGTGTTAGTTTCCGCACACTGAGGAGGATGAGGAGGCGGAACTCAAGAGCTGTGGGGCACGATCTTACATTGCAGTACCATTTAGAGTGGTTGGCCATCGTTTTCGCGCCACAGAGTGAGTGTACACCCACGAAGAGCACGCCCTTCTTCTTCACCAGTGCCTCGTCGTGACGCAGATATGGCTGAAAAATGGCAAATACATTCTCTGATGATTTTAGCAATTCTCAAGCACAAAACCAGTTCAATTCAGGCACACAGGACTCGCTTATAGCGAGCTACAGAATCCTGTTCGTGATGCCCAAGTTGAGTCGCACAGAGCCAGAGGTTTTGGGGGTACTCGGCACCGAGCCCGTCGACTTCTATGGGGTATGTCACGGCTTTAGCCGGCAATTGAATCAGAGTCTATTTTACTATGTAGAAGTGTATAAACTATAAATATATGTATATATATATATGTCACAATGACATGTATATATATATATATATATATATATATGTATATTCTATAGTTGTGTATATTTTGTGTTTACAACGAAAGAAAGTGTTTTTTTAGTTGCGATATTTTGTTCCCATAGACTTACATGAGACTTCCGGTATCGGAATCGGATATCGACGATATTTAGTGATATCGGCGATACCATTCCGATCCGATATTTTTAGATATCGAGCAGTATCGCTCAACACTAGCCATAGACATTGGCCCTTCCCTGCCTAAAAATAGCAACATGCAGCCGTCCCAGAAAAAGTGAATCAATTCGATGCTCAAATTCTGGCACTTTGCCAAGCTCTTCTTACTTGCACTGGCGCAGTTGCAAATAAGGTAATTGTTGTGAGGTTGATGTCAGATTTGTATTGTCAGCTCACATCAAGCCCACAGTTTATTAAAAGAGAGGCATCTACAAGACACCCCCATTACAAACCACATAGTCAGATTGTAATAAAGACACAGGAAGAATATAGTCCTTTATTTGAAATAAAAGTACAGACTCTTTTATTTGAAATAAAAACTCCCCACCCTCTTTTACCCATTTATTTTAAAATATAAAAAATAAAGAAACACCATATACCTCACCTGTTCGAAGAGAAGGCAATCCACATCTGTCCCGTGATGATCTGGATGGTTCGGAGAGCAGTCACATCAGTGATGCAACCGCTCTCCATGCCAGCCACCACAAACTGAGCAGAGCATGAGAAGCTCTGCCTGTGATTGTCAATAACCATAGCAAAGTTATGGCAGCTAGCGCTTCTCACACTCTGCTCAGTGTTAGCCGACTTGTGTGGAGTGCGGTCGCATCACTGATGTGACTGCTCTCCAAACCATCCAGATCATCGTGGGACATGGTCATTAATGTATTATTGTCAGACAGGTGAGGAACATGGTGTTTTATTATTTTTTATTTTGCAGTAATAAATGGGTAAAAGAGGATGGGAAGTTTTTAATAAATGAGTCTGTGTGTATATTTCAAATAAAGCCCTTTTTTCTTGCTGTGTCTTTATAAAAATATGACTATGGAATTAGTAATGGGGGTGTCTTTTAGACGATTCTCTATTACTATCCTGTGGGCATGATGTCAGCTGACATTGCAAAGCTGACATCAACCCCACCCCACAATTATTACCCCACTTGCCACCGCACCAAGACAAGTGGCAAGAGCAGAATCTAAAAACCAGAATTGATGCACCTAATGGATGTGCCATTCATGGGGTGGCTGAAAGATTATGTTCTTAGTCTTGGAGGGGGCCAATAAAGGCCAGCTAATGATTTCTCTCATCATCGTATGCAAGATCAGGCTTATGATGATGACAGTAGTACTTTCATCAGCTTATACCTGTGACAGTATATTTCCCTATATACTGTATATGAATGGTTCTATGGATGACTCTTTTGAGATGAGATTTTGATATCCCCTTAAAAGACTACGTGAGTCTTTTGTGTTTGCTAAACATCTTTGTAAGAGTATTGTCACACTGGCGTATATTCTCTTTTGCGAGAGAATATGGACGATTATATTAACCCCTTTCTGCCATCTGAAGTACTATCCCATTCATGTGCCCTGGGACTTAATTCTCAAGGATGGGATAGTTTGGCATATGAGATCAGCTGCGCTCACGGGGGGAGCACAGCTGATCGCAGCCAGTTGTCAGCTGATTATCACAGCTGACACCCAGCACTATGTGCCAGGAGCGGTCACAGACTGCTCCAGGCACATTAACCCCCGGCACACTGCGATCAAACATGATTGCAATGTTTCGGCGGTAAAGGGATGCCTCGCGCAGGGAGGGGGCTCCCTGCATGCTTCCATGAGACCCTCAGAACAGCGTGAGGTGATTGCGCTATACCGAGGACCTCCTCCCTGCTGAGAGCAGATGCTGAGAAAGCCTCCACCACTGCCTGTCAGATCGCAGATCTGACATAGTGCTGTGCACAGTGTTAAATCTGTGATCTGACACTGTACAGTGATGTCCCACCCTGGGACAAAGCAAAAAAGTAAAAAAAAATAAAAATTAACAGGTGTAAAAAAAAATTCCTAAATAAAGAAAAAAATAAATATACCCCAATAAATTAATTTCTTTATGTAAATAAAAAAAGCATAAAAGGGCACATATTTAGTATCACCGCATACGTAACGAAATGCCCTATAAAACTGTCCCACTAGTTAACCCCTTTAGTGAACCCCTTAATAAAAAAACAAGGCAAAAAAACAATGCTTTACCATCATACCGCAGAATAAAAAGTGGAATATCACGCAATCAAAAATACGGATTTAAATAAACATGGTACCGCTGAAAACATCATCTTGTCCCACAAAAAACGAGCTGCCATACAGCATTATCAGCAAAAAATAAAAAAGTTATAGCTCGCAGAATAATGCGATGCAAAAAAAAATTTCTTTTATATAAAATTGCTTTTATTGTATTAAAGCTCCAAAAAATTGCTGGTTTTTGTTCATTCTGCCTCCCAAAAATCGTAATAAAAAGCGATCAAAAAAATGTCATGTGCCCGAAAATGGTACCAGTTAAAACGTCAACTAGTCCCGCAAAAAATAAGACCTCACATGACTCTGCGAGCAAAAATGTGAAAAAAATATAGCTCTCAAAATGTGGTGATGCAAAAACTATTATTTGCAATAAAAAGCGTCTTTTAGCGTGTGACAGCTGCCAATCATAAAAACCCGCTATAAATAGAAAATCAAACCCCCCTTTATCACCCCCTTAGTTAGGGAAAAAAAGTAAAATTTAAAAAATGTATTTCCATTTTCCCATTGGAGCTAAAGTTAGAGTTAGGGTTGGGATTAGGGATAGGGGTGTGTTAGGGTTAGGCTTGTGGGAAGGATTAGGGTTAGGGTTTGGACTAGGGTTAGTTGTGTGTTGGGGTTAGGGTTGGAGTTAGAATTGGGGGGTTTCCACTGTTTAGGCGCATCAGGGGCTCTCCAAACATGACATAGCGTCTGATCTCAATTCCAGCCAATTCTACGTTGAAAAAGTCAAACGGTGCTCCTTCTCTTCTGAGCTTTGCCATGCACCCAAACAATAGTTTACCCCCACATATAGGGTATCAACGAACTCAGGACAAATTACACAATAACTATTGGGGTTCAATTTTTTCTGTTATCCTTGGGAAAATAGAAAATTGGGGGCAAAAATATGATTTTTTTTTATGGTTCTACGTTATAAACTTCTGAGAAGCACTTGGGGTTCAAAGTTCTCACTGCACATCTAGATATGTTCCTTGGGGGGTCTAGTTTCCAAAATGGGGTCACTTGTGGGGGTTTCCACTGTTTAGGCACATCAGGGGCTCTCCAAACGCGACATGACTCCTGCAGACTATTCCATCAAAATCTGCAATCCAAAATTCATTACTTCCCTTCCGAGCCCCAATGTGTACACACACCGTAGTTTTCTCCCACACATGTGGTATCATCGTACTCAGGACATATTTGACAACAACTTCTGGGGTCCAATTTCTCCTGTTACCCTTGGGAAAATAAAAAATTGGGGACTAAAAATCATGTTTGTGGAAAAAATATGATTTTTTTTATTTTCACGCTCGGGCGTTATAAATTATAGTGAAACACCTGGAGGTTCAAAATTCTCACCACACATCTAGATAAGTCCCTTTAGGGGTCTAGTTTCCAAAATGGTGTCACTTGTGGAGGTGATTCCACTGTTTAGGCACATCAGGGGCTCTCCAAACACGACATGGCAGCGCTCCTTACCTTCTGAGCTCTGTTGTGCGCCCAAACAATGTTTCCCCTTCACATATGGGGTATTAGCATACTCAGGACAAATTAAAACACAACTTTTGTGGTCCAATTTATCCTATTACCTTTGGGAAAATAAAAAATTGGTTACTAAAATTTTTTTTGTGGGAAAAAATAGGATTTTTTATTTTCATATCCGGGCATTACAATCTTCAGTGAAGGACTTGGAGGTTCAAAGTGCTCACCACAGATCTATATAAGTTCCTTAGGGGTCTAGTTTCCAAAATGGGGTCACTTGTGGGGGGTTTCCACTGTTTAGGCACATCAGGGGCTCTGCAAACTGAGAATGACACCTGTTGTGAATGTGTTGGAGATGACTTCAGAGCTGAGGCTCCCTCCGGTGGTTGCTGAGGGTATTGAACCAATTGAGGAATGGGCGTCAGGTGGGGCTGACTTGCCTGATATAAGTGAGCTGGCCTCCCATAATCCTCGCCGGTAATCAATTTTTGCTTCCAGGTCTTTGTTAGAATTTCAGCTTGCTTTCCTGCTATCATTCAGATAAGTGACTTTCTGCTTTTAATTCTGTGGTTGGATTTTCCTTGCTTTTTGCAGTCTTGCCTTGGACTTCAGCCGGGTCCCCTTTGGGGGCTTGCGCTGCCCCCTGTTCTCATTTTGTATTTGCACTTGTTCTCTGTTCCTGTGATATTATTTACTGCTGGGTAGCTGCGTGTCACACCAGAGATCTGATATAGGTGGTCGAGATCGTGTAGTCTCAGGTTTTTTGTAATCTGAAGTGCTGGTATTTTTGTTAGGGTTTTCTGGGTTGCAGACAGAATTTCTCTCCTGTACTTTGCTTTCTAGACAGATTTGGGCCCCAACATTTGCTCATTCTATTTTCTGTCTTGTGTTCGTGTTTTCCTCTTGTCTAACCGCCATTACATGTTTGGGGGCTTCCTATTTCTTTGTGGTCTCTACTCCAGGGCAGTTAGCTTTCCTCTTTCTATTTTCAGGTGTAGCTAACTCTCCGGCTGTGCCGAGGCGTATAGGATCACCGTAGGTACGCTCCACGGCTACTTCTAGTTGTGCGGTTAGTTTAGGGATCTGCAACCCATTAGGTCCCAGCCTCTCTGGTGTCTTGCTGCTTTGGTGGTTTTTTGCTCCTGTCTTCCTCAGCTACCAAAACATAACAGACATCCATCAAAGTCTGCATTCCAAAACGTCATTACTTCATTTCTGAGCCCTGCCGTGCCCCCAGTTTCCCCCCAACATATGGAGCATGAGTGTACTCAGGACAAATTGGACAACAACTTTTGTGGTCCAATTTCCTTGGGAAAAATAAAAAAATATTGACTTAAAAATCCTTTCTGTGGAAATTTTTTTTTTTATTTTCACGCCCGGGTGTTATAAACTTCTGTGAAGCACTTGGGGTTCAAAGTGCTCACAACAGATCTAGATAAGTTCTATAGGGGGTCTAGTATCCAAAATGGTGTCACTTGCGGGGGGTTTCCACTGTTTAGGCACATCAGTGGCTCTCCAAACGCGACATGGCGTCCAATCTCAATTCCAGTCAATTTTGGTTTGAAAGAGTCAAACAACACTCCTTCCCTTCCAAGCCCTACCGTTCGCCCAGACAGTGGTTGTCCCCCACATATGGGGTATTGAAGTACTCAGGAGAAATTGCACAACTTTTTCTGTCCATTTTCTCCTTTTACCCTTGTTAAAATAAAAAAATTGTTTGTAAAATTCATTTTTGTGACTAAAAAGTTGTGTTCATTTTTTCCTTCCACGTTGCTTCAGCTCCTGTGAAACACCTGAAGGTTAATAAACTTCTTGAATGCAATGAATGAATGAGTACCTTGAGGGGTGCAGTCTTTAGCGTGGTGTCACTTTTGGGTATTTTTTGCCATATTGACCCATCAAAGTGACTTCAAATGTGAGGTGATCCCTAAAAAAAATGGTTTTGTAAATTTTGTTGTAAAAATGAAAAATCGCTGGTCAACTTTTAACCCTTATAATTTCCTAAAAAAAAAAAAATTGTTCCAAAATTGTGCTAATGTAAAGTAGACATGTGGGAAATGTTATTTTGTAACTATTTTGTATGACATAGTTCTCTGTTTTAAGGTAGTAAAAATTCAAATTTTGAAAATTTCAAGATTTTCTAAATTTTCGCCATATTTTCCAATTTTTTCATAAATAAACACAAGTTACAGTGAAGAAATTTTACCACTATCATGAAGTACAATATGTCACGAGAAAGCTGTCTCAGAATCGCGAAGATCCGTTGAAGCGTTCCAGAGTTATAACCTCAAAAAAGAGACAGTGGTCAGAATTGTAAAAATTGGCCCGGTCATTAACGTGCAAACCACCCTTGGGGGTTCAGGGGTTAATGACACCTGGATCAAACTCTGTCAGAGTTTGGTCCGAGTGTCATCTAAGTGTGCTCTGAGTCTTTCACATGAGATAATCATGTAACAGGTCCAGAGAGGAAAAAAAAAAAAATTCTAAATCTTTTCTATTGAGTCTAGGCAAGTACATCTGACTGCACTTGGATGACATCCGAGTGCAGCCCAATGTTTCACTCAAACCCATAAACTGGAATAGGTGTGTGCGATTCGATTATCGTATGCATTCACAGCATGCTGCAATTTTTTTCTCATGCCAAACTGGCATGAGAAAACAATTGAAAATCTGCCCTGCCCCATAACATAAAATGGGGCAGCGCATAGCACTTGGTCATGTTATATGGCAGTATGAGCTAGCCCTCAGGATCAGCTCACACTGCCTTATATTCTCTCATGCGAAAGAATTGAGACTGCTAGGCTAATGACACTCGGCTCAAACTCTTGAATTAGTTGAGTAAGTGCACTCCAATTATCGGAAGCACTCATAGCATGCGGAGATTATTTTCTCATGCCGAATCAGCATGAGAAAATAATCAGAGCTCTGCACTGCCCGGAGATCTGCATCTGTATTAGACTGGAGTCACACTAGCGAGAAATATGGACGAGTGCAATGCGAGAAAAAATCGCATTGCACTCGGACCAATGTTAATCTATGGGGCAGCTCCCATCATCCGATTTTTTCTCGTCCGTTTTATACGTGCGAGTGAAATCGCAAGATGCTGCTATTTGCACCGTATTACGCCCGAGACTCGCGAATGCAAGTCTATGGGAGCGAGAAAACATCGGATTACACACGGATAGGGATGAGCTTTCCGATATTGCAATATCGGAAATCGGCACGGTATTTGCTATATCGGAATTCAGATTTATGATTCTGATATTTTTTTCACATCGGAAATCGGAAATTCCATAATCCTTCAGCCTCTGAGCGCTCTGTGGAGCAAATCAGGAGCTGAAGAATTGCTGACAACATTGTGTAACTCCCCTAAGCTTGGTAGGAGCGTCCAAACTTGCTAGCTAGGGTTGCACTGCGATTGGCTGGCTGGATGGTGTGATAAGACAGCATAAAAGGCTGCACCTACCATTTTAGCCTCACTCTACTGTGAAAGCAGATAGGTATAGGTTGCTGTTGGAGATAGGGAGAGATCTCGGATCTAATAGTGAAATTGCGTTCTGAATCCATCAATAGAGATGAAGGCAGGGAGTAAGGGATGTCCCCATGGCGGCCGCGGAAGAGGTGCATCAGCAGCTAGACATGGTGCACATCCAGAGCAAGCAGCAGGCCCAAGTCACTCAGCACCTACTTTCACCCGGCAGCAGTCATTTATGCGCAGCTTGTTAGGAGCACAGGGCCATAGGCTGATAAGAGAGGATCAAGTAGAAACCGTTGTTGGTTGGATGGCAGCTGAGGCATCCACCTCAATGAGCGCAGCATCCTCCCAGGACCTCTCCACCACATTGGGTCAGGCCACTGAAGAGCAGCACGCATCTGCTTCTTCATCGCCCACTAAATTGCCCAGACATTCAGAAGGCCAGGAGCCAACCTTAATCCTCTTCTCAGAATCTGTTGGCTTGGAATCTGTGTGCCAGCCAGACAGCATTTCTGCAGCTGAAGAAGAGGTAGTGTGGACAGATGCGCAAACACTGTGTGCGTCTGAGGAAGAAGTGGAGGGTGGGACAGTGCCCACAGTGACCAGACCCCAGTCAGCAGATGATAATGAAACTCAGCTGCCAGTTTCTGCTGATGAAAGTGTATTGAATGACAAGGTCCTTGACCCATCATGGCATGATGAGGGGCAGCAAGCAAGTAGGGATAGCTCAGAGGAAGAGCTTGCAGGTGTGGCGCAGCGTGGCCGTCAACGTGGGAGAAGAAGACGGAAAAATTTGTGTCTGCTCCCTGAACTTCAGCACTTGTTAGGAGCAGGGCTCTTTTAAAGAGCACAAGGGGGGTTGCGCCCAAGAGTTGTGGTGCATGGGCCTTTTTCGACCAAGTTGCAGATGACGTTACAGTAGTCAGATACAAGCTTTGTCGACAAACTGTGCGGAGAGGGAAGAACGTCAGCAACCTTAATACCACCAATATGTTGACGCATGTCAGGAAGAGGCACCCTGTGTCGAGTGGCAGCAGGGCCACCATCAGGGCATTACAGCCCTTACTACTGTATGGGGCCCGGTGATTAGGAGCAAAAAAGGGGGGCCCTAGCACGCTGGCAAACGGATCCGCGCTCGGGCCCCCTCCCGACATTTTGTTCAGGCTTCTGATTCTGAACGCTGATGCATAACAACACTGTGGCGTTTACAGTGTTGTAAATGCAGACGGTGAACAGAAATAGGCACTGTAGCTTTAAGCTGCTGGCCGGTGCATTATGGTCAGTCCTGACATGACAACACATGCTGCTCCACTTCCTCATTCCGGAGCAGAGCAGCGTGTGTGTGCCATGTGTGGGTGGACAGCAGACGGCCAGGCAGACCAGTGAGGCAGCAGGGCAGGCTGACTGGATGAGCAGGTGGAGGCCCCAAGCGAGCAGGGTGAG
This sequence comes from Oophaga sylvatica, assembly GCA_033576555.1. NCBI lineage: Eukaryota > Metazoa > Chordata > Amphibia > Anura > Dendrobatidae > Oophaga > Oophaga sylvatica. The sequence goes on along the minus strand of JARQOD010000006.1, from coordinate 225,691,238 downwards.
TACCATGAGTCTCTCTCCAGTGAGAAGAGGCTTGGCTCAATGGTGACTAGGGGGGCAGGTGCCAGCATCTAACAGGGCCCAGGCAGCAGGGGGCCCGCATCTAACAGGGCCCAGGCAGCAGGGGGCCCGCATCTAACAGGGCCCAGGCAGCAGGGGGCCCGCATCTAACAAGGCCCAGGCAGCAGGGGGCCCGCATCTAACAGGGCCCAGGCAGCAGGGGACCCGCATCTAACAGGGCCCAGGCAGCAGGGGGCCCGCATCTAACAGGGCCCAGGCAGCAGGGGGCCCGCATCTAACAGGGCCCAGGCAGCAGGGGGCCCGCATCTAACAGGGCCCAGGCAGCAGGGGGCCCGCATCTAACAGGGCCCAGGCAGCAGGGGGCCTGCATCTAACAGGGCCCAGGCAGCAGGGGGCCCGCATCTAACAGGGCCCAGGCAGCAGGGGGCCCACATCTAACAGGGCCCAGGCAGCAGGGGGCCCGCATCTAACGGCCCAGGCAGCAGGGGGCCCGCATCTAACAGGGCCCAGGCAGCAGGGGGACCGCATTCAACAGGGCCCAGGCAGCAGGGGAACCGCATCTAACAGGGCCCAGGCAGCAGGGGGCCCGCATCTAACAGGGCCTAGGCAGCAGGGGGCCCGCATCTAACAGGGCCCAGGCAGCAGGGGGCCCGCATCTAACGGCCCAGGCAGCAGGGGGCCCGCATTCAACAGGGCCCAGGCAGCAAGGGGCCCACATTCCAACAGGGCCCAGGCAGCAAGGGGCCCACATTACAACAGCCCAGGCAGCAGGGGGCCCACATTCCAACAAGGCATCGGGCTCCTGGGCCCTGTTTGACGCAAGCCTCCAGTCACCACTAACCTTCCCCTGGGCCCTGTTGGGCGCGGGACCTCAGTCACCAGTAGCCTTCCCCTGGCCCAGTAACAGCATCAAGGTTGCTACAAGTGATGAGTGACACCCTCAGCTCTGCTACATGTGACAAGTAACACCCTCAGCTCTGCTACATGTGACAAGTAACACCCTCAGCTCCGCTACATGTGACAAGTAACACCCTCAGCTCCGCTACATGTGACAAGTAACACCCTCAGCTTTGCTACATGTGACAAGTAACACCCTCAGCTCTGCTACATGTGACAAGTAACACCCTCAGCTCTGCTACTTGTGACAAGTAACCTCAGCTCTGCTACATGCGACAAGTAACATCCTCAGCTCTGCTAAATGTGACAAGTAACAACTTCAGCTCTGCTACATGTGATAAGTAACAACCTCATCTCTGCTACATTTGACAAGTAACAACCTCAGCCCTGCTACATTTGACAAGTAACAACCTCAGCTCTGCTACATTTCACAAGTAACAACCTCAGCTCTGCTACATATGACAAGTAACACACCTCAGGTCTGCTACATGTGACAAGTAACAATCTCAGCTCTGCTACATTTGACAAGTAACAATCTCAGCTCTGCTACATGTGACAAGTAGCAATCTCTGCTCTGCTACTTATGACAAGTAGCAACCTCAGCTCTGCTACTTGTGACAAGTAGCAACCTCAGCTCTGCTACTTGTGACGAGTAGCAACCTCAGCTCTGCTACATTTAACAAATAACCTCAGCTCTGCTACATGTGTCAAGTAACAACCTCAGCACTGCTACATTTAACAAGTAACCTCAGCTCTGCTACATGTGACAAGTAACCTCCGCTCTGCCACAGGTGACAAGTAGCAACCTCAAGTAGCTGAGGCTGTCACTCCTCACATGTAGCAGAGCTGAGGCTGTCCCTCCTCACATGTAGCAGAGCTGAGGCTGTCCCTCTTCACATGTAGCAGAGCTGAGGCTGTCACTCTTCACATGTAGCAGAGCTGAGGCTGTTCCTCCTCACATGTAGCAGAGCTGAGGCTGTTCCTCCTCACATGTAGCAGAGCTGAGGCTGTTCCTCCTCACATGTAGCAGAGCTGAGGCTGTTCCTCCTCACATGTAGCAGAACTGAGGCTGTCCCTCCTCACATGTAGCAGAGCTGAGGCTGTCACTCCTCACATGTAGCAGAGCTGAGGCTGTCACTCTTCACATGTAGCAGAGCTGAGGCTGTCCGTCTTCACATGTAGCAGAGCTGAGGCTGTTCCTCTTCACACATAGCAGAGCTGAGGCTGTCCCTCCTCACATGTAGCAGAGCTGAGGCTGTCCCTCCTCACATGTAGCAGAGCTGAGGCTGTCCCTCCTCACATGTAGCAGAGCTGAGGCTGTCACTCCTCATGTAGCAGAGCTGAGGCTGTCACTTGTCACATGTAGCAGAGCTGAGGCTGTCACTCTTCACATGTAGCAGAGCTGAGGCTGTCACTTGTCACATGTAGCAGAGCTGAGGCTGTCACTCTTCACATGTAGCAGAGCTGAGGCTGTCCGTCCTCACATGTATCAGAGCTGAGGCTGTCCCTCCTCACATGTAGCAGAGCTGAGGGTGTTACTTGTCACATGCAGCAGAGCTGAGGTTGTTACTCATCACATGCAGCAAAACAAGAAGAACAAGAAAACGACCATAAGTCCAATAGAATATTTTATTAATGAAAATTAGATATTATGGAATTAAAAAATCCGCTACAGTATACATGTTTAAAATAACAACAAGAGTGATTGCATAAGGGTTACAGCATGCAAGATGATATTTTTGCATAAATAAATATCTCACAGTGTGTGTCCTAAATAGCACAATCAGTGGGTGGCACAGTATCACAAAAAACTAAATAATACGTAAAAAAATGCTAGAAAGACAAAAAAGTGCTGATGTGCATGTATGCAAAAATATATCACAAAATCACGGAGTGTAATCACGGTGCAAAAGAATATCTAAGAGTCACTTAATAACACAAGTGAATCATAAAGTGCCTATGTGCTTATATGTATGTGAACATCACAGAATAACAGAGGAACTTTAAAATGCAATACCGCATGAACATTCCTTCAAGATAGACACAATGATAAATATAAACCCACAATTAGTATGAATAAACATGTATACAAAACAAGTGTATGTGGGCTGTGACACCACCAAAGATTATACCCTGGACACTATTCACCAGAGAAAAGCTGATATGATCAGCACTGCCAATTATTAAGCATGCGCCCAGGATATCAGTATACCGCTACTAGTAAAACATCAAAACAAGGTACATATAACAACCTCAGCTCTGCTACTTGTGACAAGTAGCAACCTCAGCTCTGCTACGTGACAAGTAACAACCTCAGCACTGCTACATGTGACAAGTAACAACCTCAGCTCTGCTACATGTGACAAGTAACTTCAGCTCTGCTACATGTGACAAGTAACAACCTCAGCACTGCTACATGTGACAAGTAACAACCTCAGCTCTGCTACATGTGACAAGTAACCTCAGCTCTGCTACATGTGACAAGTAACAACCTCAGCTCTGCTACATGTGACAAGTAACCTCAGCTTTGCTACATGTGACAAGTAACCTCAGCTCTGCTACTTGTGACAAGTAGCAACCTCAAGTAGCTGAGGCTGTCACTCCTCGCATGTAGCAGAGCTAAGGCTGTCACTCCTCACATGTAGCAGAGCTAAGGCTGTCACTCCTCACATGTACCAAAGCTGAGGCTGTCACTCCTCACATGTAGCAGAGCTAAGGCTGTCACTCCTCACATATAGCAGAGCTGAGGCTGTCACTCCTCACATGTAGCAGAGCTGAGGCTGTCCCTCCTCACATGTAGCAGAGCTGAGGCTGTCACTCCACATGTAGCACCTCACATGTAGCAGAGCTGAGGCTGTCCCTCCTCACATGTAGCAGAGCTGAGGCTGTCCCTCCTCACATGTAGCAGAGCTGAGGCTGTCACTTGTCACATATAGCAAAGCTGAGGCTGTCTCTCCTCACATGTAGCAGAGCTGAGGGTGTTACATGTCACATGCAGCAGAGCTGAGGGTGTTACTTGTCACATGTAGCAGAGCTGAGGTTGTTACTCATCACATGCAGCAGAGCTGAGGGTGTTGCTACTCACATGTAGCAGAGCTGAGGCTGTCACTCCTCACATGTGTAATTGGTGAGGGCGTGGTGCAGAAATGGAGTTTTTCTAAGAAAGGGCAGAGGGACTATGGAAAGTTCGGGTGGTGGAGGAAGAGCAAGGGTGGAGGTGGAGCTAGGGGTGGAACCTTGGCGGAGTCTCTAGGGGGCCCCGTAAATTTAGCCAGTATGGGGCCCCAGAATTCCTAGTGGCAGCCCTGAGTGGCAGCATCACACCCAAGATGATTCGCCACCTGCAGCTGGTCCCCCACCTTCCATCTCTTCAGCCACCTCTTCCTCCAGCTCACAAACAGCTGCTCCCACTTCCTCGTCAGAATGCCATGGTGCATCAGCAGGCAGTGTTGTACGGAGGTACACTGTCTGTACTTCGTCAGCATCATCATCCAAATCGCTGGCATCCTCACACTCCCAATCCAGTGTGCAGCCATGTGTCACACAGGTGTAAGAGAAAAGGCGCCCATACTCGGCAAACCACCCACGAGCACAGGGCATGAATTCTCGCATTGCCAAACTGCTTGCAGTGGAAATGATACCATTCTGGCTGGTGAGCAAGCCAGCCTTTATCGATGTGTTGGGGTTTGCAATCACACAATACAGCGTTCCCAGCCGATTCTACTTCAGCAGGCAAGCCGTCCCCGCCCTGCAACAGCATGTGGAGTGTAAAATTAAGCATGCGCTACAAAATGCAGTTAGTAGCAAGGTCAACCTGACCACCGATGCGTGGACCAGTCTGCATGACCAGGGACGCTACATTCCCATCACCGCCAATTGGGTAAATGTAGTTGAGCCTGGAACTGAAGTAGACAGTGCAAGTGCGCGGGTCCTGCCAACTCCACGGATTGCAGGCCTCTCCTTCGTACAAATTGACTCCTCCTCATACTCCTCGTCAGACTCGCCTGCACCCAGACATACCACAACAACCGATTTCAGCACTGCATCGGCCAAGCATCAACAGGCCGTGATGAAATTGGTTTATCTTGGTAATGTTAGCCACACCGCAACTGAGCTGTGGAACACGCTCAAGGAGCAGAGCGACATGTGGCTTGCGCCGCTCAACCTCCAGCCAGGTATGGTGGTGTGTGACAACGGCCGAAACCTGGTCGCGGCTCTGGGCCTAGGTGGTCTGACTCACAATCCATGCCTTGCCCATGTCCTAAACTTGGTGGTGCAGAGTTTCCTTAGGAACTATCCTGACCTTGAGGAGCTGCTGCACAAAGTCAGATACGAGTGCTCTCATTTGCGACGTTCAAGCATGGCTGCATCGCGCCTTTTAGCCATGCATCGCAGATTGGACCTGCTCGAGCACCGCATCATTGTTGACCTCCCCACCAGGTGGAATTCGACTTTGCATATGCTGCGGAGGTTGTGTGAGCAGCAACCTGCAATTATGGAGTTGCAGCTGCGGCAGGCGCAAAGTTGGCGACACACATCTCAGCTCTCCCACTTTACAATTACAGAGTGTGCAACCATGAAGGACATATGCACCATTTTGAAGTGCTTCGAGGACTCCACTCAGATGGTGAGCGCGGATGCTGCCCTACTCAGCCTGACTATTCCCCTTATATGCCTTATAGAATCATCACTTAAAGGACTAAGGGATGAGGTTTCTCAGGAGGAGGAGGAGTATGATGAGACACTTGCACCAACTAGGCAATCTTCATCGGCCCGGTTGGTAAAAAGCTCTGTGGGTGCCTCACAAAGGTCCAGGCTGGACACAGCAAGCGAGGAGGATGAGGAGGACTATGAGGATGAGCTAGAGGAGGAAAGTACACAGCGCTCTACTAGTAGTCACCAGATAGAGCGTGGATGGGGTGATGCATGGCACAATACCTCTTCACCCCTGTCAGTGGGCTTCAGGATGGATCTGCCCCCTTCAAGTTTTGGGTCTCCAAGTTGGATACATGGCCCGAGCTTAGCCAGTATGCCTTGGAGGTCCTGGCTTGTCCTGGTGCCAGTGTGATTTCTGAACGCGTCTTTAGTGCTGCTGGCAATGTACTAACAGACCAACATACCAGACTATCAGCTGCAAATGTGGACCGGCTTACATTTCTAAAAATGAACCAGACCTGGATTTCTGGTGACTTTTGCTGTCCTGGGCCACAGTACACAGGTTACATGCATGGTTGGTAGCAATTTGAATGCTCTGTCATGTGCCTATGTTTCACATAGCGTAATCTGTTATGCCCGTGCTCTGGCCTCTACTTGGTAGCACCTGGTTCTGTGGCTGACTCTTTCACCCCATACTGTTTTCCATTGGCTGTAGTACCGCCAGCTAGTGCCCATTTCTGTGACTGCCACTTTCACAGCATTCCGTGCTTCTGGGCTCTAGTACTGCCAGCTAGTGCCCATTTCCGTGACTGCCAATTTCAAAGCTTGCCGTGTTTCTGGGCTCTAGTACCGCCAGCTAGTGCCCATTTCCGTGACTGCCACTTTCACAGCATGCTGTGTTTCTGGGCAACAGTACCGGCAGCTGTACCTCGTTAGACCAAAGTGGAAAAAAAGGACGACAGATGCCAAACACCTATAGGCAGAAGCACAAGAGGCGGTATCCAGCCACGCAGGCTGTTTCGTGGCAGTGAAGTGTGGACACAGGTGCCTCCCCCAAAGGGTAAACCGAGTTCCAGCATCGCCAGCTGGTTCTCGGGATTGCCCAAGGGCAGGGTACCTCCTGCTCCAAACCGTGTTTCGACAACACTCGCTCTAACCCTTACCCTTACCCTACTTACCATAAACCCTAACCCTACCCCAACTAATCGTAACCCAAAGAAAAAACACCGCTGTTAAAAAGATGGCGACCAGTTTTCATGCTACAGTTTTCGCTCTGTGCATTTTTTTAGCGATTGTTTTGCTCCTCTGCCTCGGCATACTCCTTCCCCATTATCCTGAGGTGTTTCCCCTCCATTTTATCCATTGTATAGCACTGTAGTGGTCATTTTGTAATTCCGATTTTTTTTCTCCCATTGACTTGCATTGATATCGGAAATCGGAAATTCCGATATCCGATATTTTTCCAATATCGGAAATCGGAATTCCGATACGATTTCAGACAATATCGCTCATCCCTACACACGGATCACCAGTGTGATTTGCGAGAAATATGCACTGGTGTCCTTTAGAAAAGCCGGCAATTTATCCCCGGCTATACTGTAAAATCACACTGACAGGTTTAATAAAGAATAGAAAGAATAGATATATACACATAGAATACATATACATTATATATATATATATATATATACATATCATTGTTACATATATAAATATATATATATTTATAGTTCATACACTTCTACATAGTATAATAGCCGCTAATTCAATTGCCGGCTTTTGTGAAATTACAGAACCCGACATGAAATGACACATGGTTTACAAACAGTTAACCATGTCATTTCATGTAGTTTGATATTTGGTTTTCACTAACAATTACATGAGTGTAAATATGAGTGTATATGTGTGCAAAATTTCATACATGTAGGGGTTAATTAAATGTGTAAATTTGTTGAAAAAAAATGTGTGGGCTTCAGCTGTATTTTCTCCTCCAGACAGGCAAAGCCAGCTAGTGGGGGCAGATAATAATAGCCTAGGGATGGTGCATTTATTTTGTGCCCCCCCTGGATACTAACATCTGCCCCCAGCCACCCCAGAAAAGGCAAATCTATAATTAGATGCGCCCTTTCAGGCACTTAGCCCATCTATTCCCATTGCCCTGTAGTGGTGGCTAATGGGTTAATAATGGGTTAAAGCCACCTTGCTATTGGAAGGTGACTTTAAGCCAGGTTAATAATTGAGAGTTGTCAATTAGACAACTCTCAATTATTAATCCTATTGTATGAAATAAAAAAAAAACACGCACACATTAATTAAAAATCATTTTAATGAAATAAACACACAATTTTTGACCATCTTTTATTGTACTGGTATTCCTTCTATTCCCTTGTTGTGAAGTAACACATGTGGAATTATACAATACACTTTACAAAAAAGTGTGAAACAACTGAAAATATGTCATATATTCTAGGTTCTTCAAAGTAGCCACCTTTTGCTTTGATTACTGCTTTGCGTGCATAAAAAGTGAACTGATGGACACTACATGCCTGATTCCCACCATGAAGCATGGAGGAGGTGGTGTGATGTGTGGGGGTGCTTTGCTGGTGACACTGTTGGGGATTGATTCAAATTTACTGAACCAGCATGGCTTGCACAGCATCTTGCAGCGGCATGCTATTCCATCCGGTTTGCGTTTAGTTGGACCATCATTTGTTTTTCAACAGGACAATGACCCCAAACACACCTCCAGACTGTGTAAGGGCTATTTGACCAAGAAGGATTGTGATGGGGTGCTACGCCAGGTGACCTGACCTCCACAGTCACCAGACCTGAACCCAATCGAGATGATTTGAGGTGAGCTGGACCGCTCACCGCTTCAATTTTGAATAAATCCCCAACAGTGTCACCAGCAAAGCACCCCCACACCACCACACCACCTCCTCCATTCTTCACGGTGGGAAGCAGGCATGTAGAGTCCATCCGTTCACCTTTTCTGCGTGCAAAGCAGTGAATCAAAGCAAAAGGTGGCTACTTTGAAGAAACTAGAATATAAGACATATTTTCAGTTGTTTCACACTTTTTTGTAAAGTGTAACGTATAATTCCACATGTGTTAATTCATAGTTTTGATGCCTTCAGTGTGATTCTACAATTTTCATAGTCATAAAAATACAGAAAAATCCTTGAATGAGAAGGTGTGTCTAAACTTTTGGTCTGTACTGTATGTCTCAATGACATGTGTATATATATATATATATATATATATATATATATATATATACTGTATATATATATATATATATAATATATATATATATATATATATATATATATATATATATATATTGTAAGCTTTTCAGGGGATATAGCTCTGGGATCGCCGTCCGGGTAGACGGAGTGGCACGGAAACAGTTCATTCACAGACAGCAGTTCTGGTAAAAACTGGCCGCAACCAGTTTTATTAAAGTCCACAGCAAACAGAACATAATCAAAACCAAATCATAAACATAAGACCTGGCTTGTCCAGCCACTTACTACACTTAGATAGATTTCCCTATCTATCCGGGACCAGACTCTAACAGCCTGGGCCAAAACAACACATATGTTCAGCATTTACCAGCATGGAGTTTCACAGAGTCTCCTCCTTGTGTCTGAAGGCACCTTCAACGTCCAGACTTGAGAGAGCTCCCCTCCTATTCAGCAGCTATCCGCATGGATTCTCACAGAGACTACTCCTGTGTCCGGGGTACATCGAGCACCCAGACTGAGACAGCTCATACTCCTGGAGACTCCTTCTTGTGCCTGGACTCCTTGTCCAGACTAAGCGAGCTCTCTGTCTGTGTTCGCAGACACCTACTTCTGGTCTCCTAATTAACAGCTGAGTGGTTTCAGGCCTGAGCTGCAAGTGTGTACTGAATGTAAGGTGTAGTGACCTTTCTCTACCACTAGGTTTACAAAGCCATACATTTCCCTTATACCAGTCAGCAAAGTATCTAGGTGAAATGTACACCCCATTCAACACACATACTCTCACTGTCTCACATATCCCCCCCCTCTTCTCCAGACCGGAGGGCTGGTCATCCAGACCGGAGGGCTGGTCAACAATCCAAAAGAGACAGTGAACTCTGGACCAGTCATGGCCCTCATCAGCTTCATCTTCACTACTGTCATCTGTATCTTCACCTGAGCCATAGCCAACATCAGCTTTCTCTTCATCTGAAGCATCCGCACTACCCTGTACCCTCCCAGGCCTATGCTCTCTGCGGGCCTCGGGTATCCTGCACGGTTTCATCTTGACCTTAGGGCCGGGCTCAGTTTCGATATAGTGCCTGGCCAGAGAAGTACGACCCGGCACATCAGAACACTTCTGCTGACTCTTCCTCAGAAACTCACGTACCTCCTGTCCCTGGTGCACTGACCATGTGTCACCAACTATCACAGAAGGTATAGGGGGTTTATCACTTTTCTCTAGTTCCCCTTGAACCCTCTTTAGCACATCTATTTTCTTGAATATCGGTTGACTCATAAAGTCTATTTCACAGACCTTAAGCTCCTCTGCCATGGTCTCTGACCATTTTAAGCTACACTGTTCAAATGATTGGGACTGTAGAAGGAGCTGATCGTTTTTCTTTTGCAGTACACATAATTCATCCGCTAAGTCTCCAGCTGAATTGTAATGTTCTACCGTAACAACAGCATTCTTATATAGAGCCTTAGACTTATTGAGCAGCATTTGCTCTTGCAACGAAGAGATTCCCTGTATCCTTCCTTTTACTTCATTGACCTTCTCACGAAGATGCTCATGGCTTTCATCACACTCCTTCATCACAGTTTGGAGTTTTTTCTGAGAAGTCATGAATTCATCTGGTACCTGTTGGACGTCTTTTATGTCTTCGGCCCCTTCTTCAGGCTTTTCTGGTAGAACATGCTCAGAAGCCCTACCGTCAGTCTTACATTCTATCTCTTCAGTCACATCATTATGGTCTCCAATATTTCCATTTATTCCGGCTTTCAAGTTCTCCTTGATAGCTGCATCTGTATACTCAGAACTCGCCGGATTCTTCTCTTCCACCATGTTCTGCATCCCATCTGAGCTCCCGTGTGTCTGCAGCGGCAACGGAGTGACACATCGCTTTTCCCATTTGTTGGGACGTGGCTCCGATGTAGACTCCATGAAAGTGCGCTTGAGCTCACCAACGCTAGCCTGATGTCTCAAAATCTCATCTTGTGACTTATCCAGATCCTTGGTGTCACTCGGGAACACCGCTGGGATCCGGGCGCCGAACTTCCAGCCTGAGCTTCACGAGTTGCAGCTACTGATCCGAACCGCAACCCGTCCACGCCGCTGTCTTCGGCAGAAACAGATTCCTGGACAGAGTCAGTCCCCATATCTTCAGTCTTGTTCCTCACAGCTTCACTTGAGACCTCAGCTTCTGATGAGGCATCTGGCTTGGTGATACCACTTCTATGGCTTTTTCCACCTCTGCAGCATCTCCCTCAGAGTACTTGGCACGATACAGATCCACACCATACCTTGGTAACTTCACATTTCCAACAGCATCTACTTGGGCTGTGTTCAGTTTCAGAGTCCTGCCTTTAAAGCTCAGCTCTCCTCCTTTCACCTTAGTCTTCGCCAGGGAACCGGCCAACTGTAAAACATCTTCAGATGCCATCTTCTGTCCGACTGCAAGGTCAGCATCAGCCTTCCTCTCAGGACTCTCAACCTCATCTGCTACCATGCCTTCCTCATTTGCACTGGTTGCTTGATTGTCATCAGATGATTCACTATTACTACCACTATCCCTGTCTAAACCCCTTTTTCTCAGCCACATCTGGCTCACTTTCAGGGTTATACACTTCATTTTCATTCACATCCTGCTCACTGTCAGGGTTATACAATTCATTCTCATTCACATCCTGCTCACTTTCAGGGTTATACACTTCATTTTCATTCACATCCTGCTCACTGTCAGGGTTATACAATTCATTCTCATTCACATCTTGATCTGGAACCTTAGTTTACATGTCATCCACAACATTAACTTCACCATCTGGTCCCTGGTTTCCCTCAGGTGGTCCCTCAAGTATGTGACTATGTGACAACCCCAGCACTATACTTCCATATAGCTCAGGTACTAGGAGCTGGCTCACGACCTCTCCCTGGACTTCAGTGTCCCTATACAACAGGTGAGTGTTTATGGCAACATGAGGAAACCTCTCCTCAGAGCCAGGCTCTTGGGAAACCTCATTTAGAACATTTATATTTTCCTGGGCCGTTTTAAGAGAGGGGTCTCGCCACTGCTCACTCTCAAAATTGTCACAGGACACAGGTAAGTCAGGGACACTCGGTTCCCGAGAACCACCATCCTCGTCTCCCAACATCACCTGCAAAGGAATTTCATCACTATCACAGTCATCATTATTATCAATATCATTATCATGATTATGATCAGTATCATCATCACTATCATGATCATCATCATTATCATTATCAGCATCAGCATCCTTATCATGGTCATCATCATTATCATGATCATCATCATCATTATCATTATCATCATCATCATCATCATCATTATCACATAAGTTTAACGGCCCACTAGCATTGTGTTCCGCCCCTCGGGACTGCGCACCCTCAATAGGAGCTTCATCACACTGTCCATCAGAAACATTTTTCCCCCAGAGATCCTTAGACCGGGGAAAGTCATTACCCAATATGACGGGGGGCACCAGGTTCTTCACTACCCCCACTTCACATGAAACCTCCCCGCGTTTGGGGATCAAGTCCACGACAGTCTCTGGGTAGACTTTGGTGTCTCCATGGACGCACACCACACTCAGGTGTTTATCAGGGATAAAGTCCCTATCAATCAGGCTGTCCCATACGGAAGTCACTGGACTCTCTGAGTCCAAGAGGGCCTGTGCTGGGCAGTCATTTACAACAACCGGGGACCCCTGTGGTCCAGTCTCTTTGGCTGAGGTGGACACACACACAGGCTCTGCGCAGGGAGAGAGGGATCCGCCAACATCACAACACATAGGCTCCCCCTCTATTGGACAGTTGGCTGCAATTTCACGACATCTCCAACACTGTCCATCACACTCTCCCACCCACACGACCCCAACAGCTGGAACGCTCTTACCGGAGAGTTCGGCGTCCAGGAACTCCGAAGTGACGACCTCTCAGACGGCTGGTCACGGAGGCAGTCCTTGGTGGCGAAGGCCCTCTCCATCAGGCTGACCAGACGATTGGCGTCCTGGTGGTCTCCTTGTCCGACCTCTGGCTGTACCTCAGGAGGACGTGCTTGGGTGTAGCGGTCCACTATCACCTTTTCAACTCCATAATCAGGTTTGCTGACTGCAGACTCCCAACTGCATCTCCAGTCATGAACTCCCCTGGCACGGGCTGTCACCGTAACACCCAGCCGGGTAAGAATCTCCGCTTCCTTGGCATAGTCTTGGCTGTCCTGCTCGCTCAGGTCAGCATAGGCCCTTTGGGGTTCTCCAATCAGATAGGGTGCGACCATCATGGCCCATTCAGATAGGGGCAGATTATCCTTCTCTGCCAGTCCCTCAAACCTAGTGAGATATACCTCCACATCGTCACGAGGTGTCATCTTTTTCAGGGACCGTCTTACCGCCTTCTTTACAGCGGATAATGCAGGTGACTTTGCAACATTACTTTGGGATGATGCGCTGCAAGTCTTTTGTAGTGCTGCAACCTGCTCAAAAAACAACCAGTTATTCTCCTGCTGCTGCTGCAGGAATTGCTGCTGGGCCTGCTGCATGCGCTGCTGGTGCTGCAGGCGCTGCCGCTCCATGCTCTGCTGCATGCTCCGCTGGGCCTGGACCAGGTACTCAACGAGCTCCTCCATACTGCCGGACTTATCTGTCTCAACCACGGCAGTCTTATGTTGCACATTAACTTGCACCATTTGTTCAAACAGCGCCTCCATGCTGTCATCCATGCTGTCAGACTTCTCTGTCTCAACAACGGCAGTCTTCACTCAAGACATACACACTCCACAGTCTTTTCCACAGAAAATTCAGCTTTGCTGTGCAGACACTTTTTTTTTTTTTTCTCTGCAAACTCTATTAGGGCCACTGTCTCTTTAAGACTGCTCCAACAGACTTTTCCTTTGCTGCTGCACACTCCACAGTCTTTTCCACAACAAGTTCAGCTTTGCTGTGCAGACACACTTTTTTTTTTTCTTTTGCAAACTCTATTAGGGCTACTGTCTCTTTAAGACTGCTCCAACAGACGTTTCTTATGCTGACACACTTTTTTTTTCTGCTGCTGCTTCAACAGACTTCACCTTTTATTGCTGTCTCTCGCCACTGTGCTGCACGCACATTCTAGCACCAATTGTAAGCTTTTCAGAGGATATAGCTCTGGGATCGCCGTCCGGGTAGACAGAGTGGCACGGAAACAGTTCATTCACAGACAGCAGTTCTGGTAAAAACTGGCCGCAACCAGTTTTATTAAAGTCCACAGCAAACAGAACATAATCAAAACCAAATCATAAACATAAGACCTGGGCTTGTCCAGCCACTTACTACACTTAGATAGATTTCCCTATCTATCCGGGACCAGACTCTAACAGCCTGGGCCAAAACAACACATATGTTCAGCATTTACCAGCATGGAGTTTCACAGAGTCTCCTCCTTGTGTCTGAAGGCACCTTCAACGTCCAGACTTGAGAGAGCTCCCCTCCTATTCAGCAGCTATCCGCATGGATTCTCACAGAGACTACTCCTGTGTCCGGGGTACATCGAGCACCCAGACTGAAACAGCTCATACTCCTGGAGACTCCTTCTTGTGCCTGGACTCCTTGTCCAGACTAAGCGAGCTCTCTGTCTGTGTTCGCAGACACCTACTTCTGGTCTCCTAATTAACAGCTGAGTGGTTTCAGGCCTGAGCTGCAAGTGTGTACTAAATGTAAGGTGTAGTGACCTTTCTCTACCACTAGGTTTACAAAGCCATACATTTCCCTTATACCAGTCAGCAAAGTATCTAGATGAAATGTACACCCCATTCAACACACATACTCTCACTGTCTCACAATAATATATATATATATGTATTCTATGTGTATATGTCTATTCTTTCCTTTGTGATGTAAAAACTGGCATTGGGATCCATTATATGTCGGTTTTGCAAGCCTGTGAGAAAATCTCGCTGTACGGATGACATACGGATGCCATACGGATGACACACGGATGTTTTGATGCGAGGAAATCGCATCCTCGCATTGCACACGGAAGACATACGGATCACTTTTCAGGGTACTTTTCTGCGTATTACGGCCTTATAATACGGTCCGATTTTTATCATTGTGTGTGACTCCAGCCTAACTTTGGGACGGGAGCTACCTTATGAAACATCAAACAGCACTCAGCCGTGTTTTGCAGCAGTGTGAAAAAAAAACATTAAACTGACCACTGTTAGGCCGGGGTCACACTTGCATGTGCAATGCGAGAAACTCGCGCGAGTCCCTCACTTTAATACCCGGCACCACTACTGGCACTCAGGACCAGAGCTTTCTGCTGCATGTATTTCTATGCAGCTGAATGCTGCGGTCCGAACCGCCGGCGGCAGTGCCGGGTATTGAGGTGAGAGACTCGCGCAAGTTTCTCACATTGCACTCGGAAGTGTGACCCCGGCCTTAGTAGTGTTTGTTATTCATATATAGCATAGGAAATTATTGTGCTTGTTGTATCTAAATCTACTATTGTGAACAATGCACTTTTATGCCTACAGTGGGTACGGAAAGTATTCAGACCCCTTTAAATTTTTCATTCTTTGTTTCATTGCAGCCATTTGGTAAATTCAAAAAAGTCCATATTTTTCTCATTAATGTACACTCTGCACCCCATCTTGACTGAAAAAAACAGAAATGTAGAAATTTTTTCAATTTTATTAAAGAAGAAAAACTGAAATATCACATGATCATAAGTATTCAGACCCTTTGCTCAGTATTGATGAGAAGCACCCTTTTGTATTTATTTATTAAAAGATTATTTTTCCGACAAAAAAATGGCATGAGCTCCCTTGTAATTTTCTTAACCAGCAGAGGGAATGTTGACAACTGAAGACAGATGTTTATAGCCTGGGAAAGGAGAAATACCCATGGAGATTCCCTGTAATAGGGAATCTGTTGTGAATGTGCTAGAAATGAATTCTGAGCAGAAGCTCCCTCTGGTGGTTACAAACAGTACTGAACTATCCAGTGAAGATTGTGAAGATTGGCGATCAGGTGTTACTGACTGGTCTTATATAAGGGAGGTTCCCTCCCATCAGGGTTGCCGGTGATCAATTGTTCTGGTCTCATCTTTGATTCCTGTTCACTTTGTAGCTTGCTGTTTCGTGCCTGCATCTTTTGCTAACAGATAAGACATTTTCTTCTTTTTGTTTTTTGTGCTTGCTTTTTGCATTTTGTCCTGTGCTTCTGTGGGGGTCTGCCGGGTCCCCTCCGGGGCTTGTGCTCCTCTCAGTTTAGTTCAGCCACTGTTGTTTGTTCATTTGCCTTTTCCAGTTTTTTCAGTGGCTGCTGTTTAGTTTTGTTACACCAGAGAAATAATTTAGGTGGTAGAGGTCGTGTGATCTCAGGTGTTTTTGTAATTAGTAGAGTTGGTACTTTTCAGGGTTTTTTGGGATTGCAGTAAGTGACCTTCCTATCCTTTTCTATTTAGGAAGTTTGGGCCCCAACGTTTGCTCATACTATTTTTTGTCTGTGTCTGTATTTTCCTCTTGTCTAACCGCCATTACATGTTTGGGGGCTTTCTTTGTTCTTTGGGGATCTGCTCCGGGGCAGATAGTTTTCCTCTTTCTGTCTTTAGGTGTAGTTAGCTTCTCAGGCTGTGACGAGGCGTCTAGGACCAACGTAGGTACGCTCCACGGCTGCCTTTAGTTGTGGTGGTTAGTCAGGGTACTGCAATCCCATAGATTCCAACCTCTTTGTGTATTTCCTTTTTTGCCTGCTCTCCTCAGCTACCAAATCATAACAGTATCACCGGCCCAAAAACTGATATTTGTATGGTACTCACAGAAGGGAAAAATAGTGTTAAAGAAAGAAGATTGTCAGAGTTGTCAGAGATTTTTTTTTTTTTTCCCCTCTGTTTCTCTGAATGCTGAGGAGGATTTTTTTTTCTCTCAATGGAGTTTGCACAGTTGTCTGGCCGTGTGGATCAGCTTGCCACTGAAGTTCGGAGTATTGCTACCTATCTTGCGAGGTTGCCTGTTGTGGAACCTAGGATTCCCATGCCAGATTTGTTTTTAGGGGAACGAGCTAAATTTCTGAATTTCAAAAATAACTGTAAGTTGTTTTTTGCCTTGAAATCTAAGTCCTCAGGGAACGCAGCACAGCAGGTTCAAATTGTCATCTCTCTCCTGCGCGGCGATCCTCAGGATTGGGCTTTTTCCCTGACACCTGGGGATCCTGTTTTGAGTAATGTTGATGCATTTTTTCAGGCTTTGGGGTTATTGTACGATGAGCCTAATGTCACTGATCAAGCTGAAAAAGCCTTGTTGGCATTAAATCAGGGGCTTGAGGACGCTGAGTTATACTGTCAGAGATTCCGAAGGTGGGCAGTCCTGACCAAATGGAATGACGATGCTTTGGCAGCCCTTTTTCGGAAGGGTCTGTCAGAGAATGTAATGGATGTTATGGTGGGATTCCCTGTCCCCTCTGGTCTCATTGATTCTATGTCTTTAGCGATTCAAATTGACAGACGTTTGCGTGAGCGTAGAGGTATGCGTGGAACAGTGTTGCCTTGTGAACCAGCTTCTGAACCCATGCAGTGTGGTAGAGTGGCTTCTGGGGCACAGTGTCATGAGTTTCGTAAACGCAATGGGTTATGTTTCTACTGTGGTGATGCCTTTCATGCTATTTCAGTCTGCCCTAAGCGGGGAAGACGTTTTGCACGTTCAGTTGTCTTGGGTAGTGTTCAGACTAAATTTTTGTTGACTGTTACCCTGATTTGCTCCCTGTCCACATTTTCTGCTCAGGCTTTTGTTATTCGGGAACAGCTATTAACCTGATGGATTTTGATTTTGCTAAACGTTGTGGGTTTCCCTTGATACCCTACGGAAGTCTATTCCCCTACTGGGGATCGATTCTACCCCTTTGGCTGAGAATAAACCTCAGTTCTCTACTCAGGTATTAATGAGGGTTGAACCTGATCATCAGGAGAGTTGCAAATTTTTGGTGCTGTATAATCTGCATGACATTATCGTACTGGGTTTCCCTTGGTTACAGTCTCATAATCCTGTTTTGGATTGGAAATCTGTGTCTGTAACCAGTTGGGGCTGCCAATGTGTTAATACCAACACTCCTGCTTTTTCTCCCTCCCCCCAGGCTCAGGATGTTCCTGACTTTTTGACTGATTTTTCTGATGTGTTTAGCGAAAGTAAATCTGCATCCTTGCCCCCCATAGGAGCTATGACTGCGCTATTGAATTAGTGCCTGGTAGTAAATTCCCTAAAGGTCGCCTTTTTAACTTGTCTGTACCTGAACATGACACTATGCAGTCTTATATCAAGGAGTCATTGGAGAAGGGTCATATCAGACCATCCTCTTCACCCTTGGGTGCCAGTTTTTTCTTTGTGGCCAAAAAGGATGGTTCATTAAGGCCGTGTATTGATTATCGTCTCTTGAACAATATCACTGTGAAATATCAATTTCCGTTACCCTTGATTTCTGACCTGTTTTCCAGGGTGAAAAGTGCTACTTGGTTTACCAAGCTTGACCTCAGGGGGGCATATTACCTTATTCGCATTAAGCACGGGGATGAATGGAAGACGGCATTTAATACCCCAGAGGGGCATTTTGAGTACCTAGTGATGCCCTTTGGGCTCACTAATGCTCCTTCTGTCTTCCAGTCCTTCATGAATGACATTTTCAGGGATTTTGTGGATAAATTTCTGATTGTTTATTTGGATGATATCTTGATTTTTTCCAATGACTGGGAATCTCATGTGAAACATGTTCGGACTGTGTTCCAGATTTTGAGAGAGAATGCTCTGTATGTGAAGGGATCAAAGTGTCTTTTTGGCGTACAGAGGATCTCATTTCTGGGATTCATTTTGTTGCCATCTGTTATTGAAATGCTCCCGGTCAAGGTTCAGGCCATCTGTGATTGGGTCCAACCTACTTCATTAAAGGCTCTTCAAAGATTCTTGGGTTTTGCCAATTTTTATCGTAAATTTATTGGTAATTTCTCTGTTTTTGTTAAACCATTGACTGATTTGACCAAAAAGGGTTCTGATGTGGTGAATTGGCCTCCTGAGGCAGTCTCTGCATTTCAGGAACTTAAGCAGAGATTCATTTCTGCTCCTGTTCTACGGCAGCCTGATGTTTCTCTGCCATTTCAGGTGGAGGTTGATGCCTCTGAAATTGGGGCAGGTGCCGTTTTGTCCCAAAGAGATCCAGAGACCTCTAAGAGTAACCCTTGTGCCTTTTTCTCTCTAAATTTTTCTCCAACTGAACGTAATTATGACGTGGGTAATCGGGAGTTATTGGCCATGAAGTGGGCTTTTGAAGAGTGGAGACATTGGCTGGAGGGAGCCAAACATCAGGTGGTGGTCCTCACGGACCATAAGAATCTGGTTTATCTGGAATCAGCCAAGCGACTTAATCCTAGACAGGCCAGGTGGGCCTTGTTTTTCACACGTTTTAATTTTGTGGTTTACTTTCTTCCTGGCACTAAGAATGTTAAGGTGGATGCCCTCTCGAGGAGTTTCCTTGCGGACTCTCCTGAGTTATCTGATCCTGCTGTTATTTTGAAAGAGGGTGTAGTTCTTTCCGTCATCTCGCCCAATTTGAGACTGGCTCTGGAAGGGCTGTCAGGAGGATAAACCCGAGCGCTGCCCTATTGGGAAATTGTTTGTCCCAGACCGGTGGAAAAAGAGTGTGATGTCTGAGATTCATTGTTCCGCGTTGGCCGGTCATCCCGGAATTTTTGGTACCAGAGACTTGGTTAGTCGGTCCTTTTGGTGGCCTACTTTGTCTCGTGACGTCAGGGAATTTGTATAGTCCTGCGGGACTTTCTCTCTCTCCAAGCCTTGCTCTCGCTCTAGTGGGTTGTTGATGCCATTGCCTGGGCCCAAGAGACCATGGACCCATATCTCTATGGATTTCATTTCCGACCTCCCTGTTTCTCAGAGAATGACCGTTATCTGGGTGATTTGTGATAGGTTTTCCAAAATGATACATCTTGTGCCATTACTTAAGTTGCCTTCCTCCTCTGAATTGGTGCCTTTGTTCCTTCAGCACGTGGTTCAGTTACACGGCATTCCTGAGAACATTGTGTCTGACAGAGGAGTCCAGTTTGTTTCCAGATTTTGGAGGACTTTTTCTTCTAAACTTGGTGTTCAATTGTCTTTCTCCTCTGCTTTTCATCCTCAGACCAATGGACAAACTGAGAGAACAAACCAGACATTGGAGACTTATCTGAGATGCTTTGTGTCTGCTGATCAGGATGACTGTGTCTCTTTTTTGCCTTTGGCTGAGTTTGCTCTTAATAATAGGGCTAGCTCTGCCACTTTGATGTCTCCATTTTTCTGCAATTTTGGGTTTCACCCTCGATTTTCTTCAGGACAGATGGAGGTTTCTGTCTGTCCAGGTGTTGACTCTGTTGTGGAGCGTATGCAGCAGATTTGGGACCAGGTAGTGGAGAGGTTGTCCCTCTCTCAGGAGAGGGCCCAGCGGTTTGCCAACCGGCATAGGACTGATGGTCCTCGGTTTGAAGTGGGGGACTTGGTCTGGTTGTCCTCAAGAAATATCCCTATGAGAGTTGCATCTCCTAAGTTTAAGCCTAGGTTCATTGGACCTTATAAGATCATGGAGATTCTTAATCCTGTTTCCTTTCGTTTACTTCTTCCAGGGACATTTAAGATCCATAACGTGTTCCACAAGTCCTTATTGAAGAGGTTTGTCGAGCCAGTGGTTCCTATGGCTGTGCCTCCTGACCCTATTTTGGTTGAGGGCAATCTGGAGTATGTGGTTGAGAAAATATTGAATTCTCGTTTTTCTAGACGGAAACTCCAGTATTTGGTTAAGTGGAGAGGTTATGGTCAGGAGGACAATTCTTGGGTGTTTGCTTCGGACATCCATGCTAGGAGACTCATCCGTGCGTATCACAGAGCTCATCCTGACCGACCTGGTTGCTCAAATGAGGGTTCGGTGACCCCTCCTCAAGGGGGGGGTACTGTTGTGAATGTGCTAGAAATGAATTCTGAGCAGAAGCTCCCTCTGGTGATTACAAACAGTACTGAACTATCCAATGAAGATTGTGAAGATTGGCGATCAGGTGTTACTGACTGGTCTTATATAAGGGAGGTTCCCTCCCATCAGGGTTGCCGGTGATCAATTGTTCTCTCTCATCTTTGATTCCTGTTCACTTTGTAGCTTGCTGTTTCGTGCCTGCATCTTCTGCTAACAGATAAGACATTTTCTTCTTTTAGTTTTTTGTGCTTGCTTTTTGCATTTTGTCCTGCGCTTCTGTGGGGGTCTGCCGGGTCCCCTCGGGGGCTTGTGCTCCTCTCAGTTTAGTTCAGCCACTGTTGTTTGTTCATTTGCCTTTTCCAGTTTTTTCAGTGGCTGCTGTTTAGTTTTGTTACACCAGAGAACTAATTTAGGTGGTAGAGGTCGTGTGATCTCAGGTGTTTTTGTAATTAGTAGAGTTGGTACTTTTCAGGGTTTTTTGGGATTGCAGTAAGTGACCTTCCTATCCTTTTCTATTTAGGAAGTTTGGGCCCCAACTTTTGCTCATACTATTTTCTGTCTGTGTCTGTATTTTCCTCTTGTCTAACCGCCATTACATGTTTGGGGGCTTTCTTTGTTCTTTGGGGATCTGCTCCGGGGCAGATAGTTTTCCTCTTTCTGTCTTTAGGTGTAGTTAGCTTCTCAGGCTGTGACGAGGCGTCTAGGACCAACGTAGGTACGCTCCACGGCTGCCTTTAGTTGTGGTGGTTAGTCAGGGTACTGCAATCCCATAGATTCCAACCTCTCTGGTGTATTTCCTTTTTGCCTGCTCTCCTCAGCTACCAAATCATAACAGGAATCCAGAGAAACTTCTAAACTCTAGACCCTTCTAATGCTTTTAATATACTGATCTCTTTAAGATGTTTTTCTCTGTCTCAGAATGACAATAATAACACTATTTGCTGATTACGTAACATGGTAGCATATAGTCCTAAGGTCAGTTGACATGCCCTTAGGACTATGAAATAATCTTTCTAATGACATGACACCACCTTGATTGAGGTAGCTAATGACAAGGAGGCATGCAACCAATTGATAGAATAATAAAGATAGAACTGCTAATGGCTATGATTAAGGCTCTTTTAATAGAACACCTGGTAACTTCTAACAGGCCGTGGAAATTCCTTTATAGATAGCAAATGGTCAAGATGACATATGCATCACAAGATGTTTTTACTGTAATAAATGATTTACCAATAAGTTCAGAAATGCACGTAACATAATGATGATCTAATGTATGCACGCCCACTCCAGCCGGGTAAATAAGCTGGGACATGAAATCCTTTAAAATATGCCAAGTAATTTGAATACAGACACCTGTCTTCTGTTTCATTGCTTGCATCACCTCTATCGTTCGAAGCCCACCTAATCTGGAGCGGTCTGATATACTAATGGTCTGATTAGACAATCCCAAACTCGACATTTCGCATCCCAAGGCGGGGCTGGTGGAGGAGAAGGCTCAAGCAATACCTGAAGCCCGGCACCTCTGCAGAGTGATACAGAGGACACACAGACATATCCCGGGAAGGTAAGAACCTTTGAATTCTTTTGCACAATTCTCTGTGTCTCCTCCTTTTCCACAGCTGCTGGCTGGACACATGGTATGTTATAGTCGGGTCTTCCAAAAACCCAGCTCATATTATTTGACAAAGAAAAAGTAGAATATCCAACGGGATGCTTAACAGTATATACGATTCGTTATTCTCTGTTGCTGCTATTATATGTTTGTTACATGTTATTATATGGTTAGTGTGTAATTGGAGTGTGAGTGTTTGCCAACCTCGAGCGTACGTGACTACTCTCTGCTTGGTCTGTCACTAAGTGTGTCTCTCCATTCTAACTGGCTTGCCAGGATTCATGTGAGGATCTGGCGACAGATAACCGGAGAAAGCTACGTACTTCCTCTTGGGAAGTGATAGAGATATGGTATCAAAACGCCTATCGTTTCGGGTCAGATTCCCTGCTTTTATCTTTGGTGACTACCAGTGTGGCGCCTTGAGACAGGGGATAAGTCTGTCTGTCTTCTGTCTTGTCTCATACGCACAAACTGCTCCCATATGGTGCTAAGAAACTTTGAGGTAGTTGGAGTCACATTGGCCTGCCTATTGCTGGTTAGTCTTGTTTTCTGGTTGATACATAAGACCTCTGAATAAACAAGGTCTAATAGGAAGTTTTTGCCGTTTCTTCCTGAAGGGTTCAGTACTGTGACACTAAGAGAAGAGTGGTCACATGGCCAAGTACTTATGCAATAATCCCTAAGGTAACAACGTAGTTCCCGCCTTAACTGTATAATGTCAGTTTAAGGTCAAACGCAGTGCAAACAATAGGATAGATATGGATAAAGATATCAGATGAGAGTTCCCCACCTTTGCTGTATAAATTCAGCTAAGGTCACACGCAGTGGGACATACGGGCACTGTCATGATCCGTTCCAGGGTTTAGTCTGTCTGCCCTTGGTCCGGGCGGATCATGTCAAGGGTTAACTTTGCTCTGCCTCATTCTGGGTTCAGGTTGGCTATTTAGCTCTCACACATCCTGCTAGCAGTGTGAGCTATACTGCTACCTTCGGCTTGTGAACCTGACTGGTAACCCTTGATTTGTCCTGCTGTTATCCCTGACTTGTCCCGTGTCTGTTGTTTCCCTCTGTCTGCCCTGTTCCCTGCATTTCCCTGTTTGTCTATTTGATTCTCTGGTTTTTGACTCGGCCTGTATTCGGACTCGCTTCTGCTTTCTGTCTTTGTCTTATCTGCTTCTGACCGTTGCTGACCTCCTGGCTTTCTCCTGACCATGCATATTGCTTATTCCTTTTGTCCTGCTGCCTCCGTACGGTTTTGACTTGGCTTGCCTGACCACGCTCCCGCCACTTTGTGGCACCTGTGTTTCTGCTCTGTAGAGGACTGGCTGAGACCTGTGATACTTTAGTTGACTGATTATTCCTGACTCAGTTTTGGACGTTTTTGCTGCCACCTGGTGGTGGTTTTGGCTGCTGCAGTGCAGGCCTACTCTGGTAGTGTGTAATCCCTTCTCCCCTCTGTAACCTACAGGGGGAGCACACACCAGCCTGCATTACAGCTGCGTGACAGGCACTATAGATAGCCAAAACGAGGCCAGGAGTATTGAGCACAAGTAGCATTTTACGCTGACGGGCGTATTCAGACATCAACCAGAAAAGACATAGGCAGGACTAAGTCAAGAGCATCAGCTAAAGGGGGAGTTACCCGACAGGGAGGTTACAAGACAGTTGTGAAAGGTCTGCGATGGTGTGTGACTGAGAATGACTGATATATGAGACTCCTTGAGTGAATTAAATGACCATGTGCAAGTAATAAGGATTTAAACATAAAAATCCTGTGTGTATAAGGGAGTCCAACTTAGATAAAGTATGATCTTTGGTCAGCTGGTACCAAGGATATAGTAGAGGTATAGTAATTGAGTGTGAAAAACACATAGTAACACGTGTGAGTGAAGACGCCTGTGCTTGATGCGCTGCAGGTTTTGTGTAGGTTGTGCATGCTTCAAGAAAAGGACGGATGAGAATCGTGTGTTTTATGGTAGATGGTACTTGATCAAGATATTTTCAGAACCCCGAAAGCCAAGGCTAAGATTTGTAAAACGGAGTGATGAGTTTTGGGCAGTCTGGTTTGTGAATATCCTTGCCCAAATATCTAATTCCCATTTGAACCATTCCCCGACAGATTTGAAAAATAACCCGTTGTATTTAAGTCAAAGTGCAGATGGACAAGTCTTTCATACCAAGTGTATATGTGTTAGGAATAGAGCTAAGGGGGGCGTGTCCAGCAGCCGTATGGAATAGACGTGCTTTGCTGAGCTCCTGGGGAATCTCCCTAAAGCGACTAGGAAAAAGCAATTACAAAGGCATATTTGGATTCAAAAGAATTATCTTGGACCTCCAAAGCTTGTGGATTACAGAAATCAAGATTTCCTAAAGTCTGGAGAGATTTGGGAAGCTTTTCTTCTGAGACGGCCAGTGGTAAACAAACAAGCCGGGGATCTGCAGTTGGTGGAGAGGCGGCTACACTCCAGCGGCTGGTGCATCGGGTGAGTCTAAATCTCTGCAAAGGAATACCCACACAGGCTCAAAACCCCTTAAACTGCATAGTAATTATCGGCATTGGAGAAACATACTTACCGTTTGGAAGATATTAAGAGGATTCATCGGCGGTGGGGTGAGTCCTGGATCTCGGACTGGAAGCGCTGCAGTCTTCTGTTTGAGGCTGCTGCGGCTGGTGTGTGCGTCGGCAGCAAGCTGGGGTGAGCTGGCTGTTAATGAAGACTACTGTTGAAATCGCTGGAAAACAGGAATTTGTCATGAGAAGAGACACATTACAGCTTTAGAGGCATCAGCGCTGGGGATTTGACATCGGTGCAGAAGCGATTCTGCACTAAGGGAAGATACCTCTGGAAGCTTTTCAGGAAATTTGTCGGTGGTGTGGTGAGTCCTGGACACCTGGATGGAAGCGCTGTGATCTCCTGCATGAGGATATTAGCGGTTGCTGAGTACATCAGTTCCAAGCTGGGGTAAGCTGATATTGCTGAAGATTATTGCTTGCATTGCTGAAGGATCGCAATTTATTTTAGGAGACAGTATACTACAGTTTTAAAGGCACCAGAGCTGAAGATCGGACATTGGCACAGAAGCGATATTTCTACAGAAGCAAACACCTCTGGTAAGCATTTTTTCAGAAGGAAAAAACAAGTATTATTTCAAGATCCTTTGTATGTTTATAATTACTTCAATAATAGACACATAATAGACATCGCTGAGACTTTATTAAAAGAATTAGTCGGCGGTATAAGGAAGCCGGGACTTTGATTGGCAGCGCTGTAATCTCCTGCCTAAGAGTGTTTGCGGTTGCTAGGAGCCTTAGTATTAAGGTGGGGTGAACTGATTGTTATTAAATCTCTCTAGTGAAACAAATAGGAGAATTTGATATATCCTAGGAAGTGGAATATTACAACTTCAGAAGTACCAAGAAGAGGAATCAGCACCGATATAAGGGAGATCTTGTATTTGAAGCAAACGCCTTTGATAAGACTTTTATTGCTGAGAGGTACTTGTACAGCCACAGGACTCTATAAAGATCTTAATTATACCAGTTATAGGTGTTTTATATATACTATCTGAGCTGTAAAGAAATTGGATGGTGATAAGATAATGTCGGGACACTGACTGGTAACTCTGCATTTTCTTGCAAACAGTTATTTGTGAGAGCTCCTAATCCAGAAATAATATTCTAAGCCTGGAATAAGCTGCAGAATACCAAATAGCTACAAGACCCTATGGGTTTTCAGTATCAAAAAAATAGGAAGAAACAACTGTTATCGAAATGTGGAATCTATAAAGAGTATTTTTCTACACAAGACCTGTTTGAGTATATTCAAGATAAACATTACGAGAGGGGTATACTACAAAATATTGAAGATATCAACAAGATCTGGAACATAGGGTAACACATTGAAATTAAAGAGCCCCTGTGGTTTTCTGCTGATTACTACTGTAAAGATACAGAGTGTTACTGATTAGTACTCAAGTTGAAGATTCTACACTGAGACTCCAAACGAAACCGGCAAGGATTCCCTTTTATAGAGAAGCTATATATATTTAGATCTAAAATTGTCATTGGTTGATATTTGCGTATTTGTTTGTTATTTTAAGGACTGATAATATTATTCTATTTTAAGGGAATAATCTAGTTTGCTGGACATTTTGACAACTAGTACAGAGTCCTATACTGCTAGACAAAGATTATATATTATTTTATATTATATTATTGCCAAAATCTAGCGCGTTAGATAAACAGATATAATCAAGCTAGGGGAAATACATAGTATAAGAGTACATTAAAACAATATCATAGCTGATTTCTAGTATAAGGAGTGTAAAGCAGTCTTGTCTTACATATTCAACCTGTTACATGCAAAACAAAAGTTATATTTAACTAAATTGATATTGTTTAACTAGATTAATATAAATATAGAGATAAATACGGTACCAAAATGAGTGTTAAAAATAAGCCAAGACCCCAAAGAGATAAATCAACATCAAAAGCTACGTCAAATAAAGAATTAGTAGATATTACGGAGTTTGATGAACCTAGATGTATTAGCCCCCCATCTTCATCTCAAAAAAAAAATCTCAATTGGGCAAACAGGAGATACAACCATCCTTATGCTACAAGAACTGAATAATATAATCAAAGATCAAGCAGATATGGATACCTCTGGTACCCCTTCTGCTACAAATACAGATAGAACTTCTAAAAGAAAATAGCTTACTACGGATGATCCGGTTTTGACGAAGGAGGATGTTTCTCCGTCACATAGTCCAGAAAAGAGTAGACCTAGAATCGAAGAAACACCCTCGGTAGAACAATCTAAATCAATCCCTCAACCCAAGATTGATACTATACATGCAACAGATAAGGGAGTATCAGAGTTATACATAAACAATTTAATCCTTGCCCTTAATACCAACATAGAGTCTAAATTTGATAAACAAAATAGTATGCTGCAAACTAATATTGATGCAATCAATATAAGAATAGATAAAAACGACAACAAAATAGAAGTTTTAGAAAAAGAATCAGGCCAACTAAAGAAACAGCAAACTGATACTCAAAAGGAAGTCCAATATTTAAGAAGCAAATTAGCGGATCTTGAAGACCGCAACAGGAGAAACAACATTAAACCTAGAGGAGTCTCCGAGAAAATAACTCAGAATAATCTTCAGAAATATGTAAAAGAAATTCTGACTGCAACGTTGCCATCGGTTCCTGATTTAGAACTCTTAATAGATAGAGTCCATAGGCTTCCTAGGCCACAATTTATACCACCAGAGACTCCAAGAGATATCATAATGAGACTACATTTCTACTCCACTAAAGATAAATTTCTTAATTATTTGAAGAACAACAAGCAGCTACCCCGTCCATATGACCATATAAAGGTCTTTTCGGATCTCTCAAAGGATACACTTCAGGCTAGGAAAAATTTTCAGGAGGTAACTACACTACTCCAAAAGAATGGGTACAGTATAGGTGGGGATTTCCTACAAAACTATTAGTTACTTAATATAATCCCCAGAAAGGCATATCTTTTGTATCCTCTTTAGGTAAGGGAAAGGGAAAAGGAAAAGCGGGATGAACATAATTACAATTTTTATTTCCTTTTCATACGAATGTTGTTGTTTCCTTTTTATGCCTTTATATGCATAATATTTCTCCAGGAGCTTTACACACAAACTTTTTCCTATTAGGAAGTATATCCAACAGAGATTGGATTTTTCTTCCGTCGTTTTGTTTTAAGTAATATTTTAGAGTTAAGTTGTTAATATGGTTAAGTTTTTGTCATTAAACGTGAGAGGATTGAACAGCCCAATTAAAAGATATTTAGTATGGAGAGAAATCAAGAAAAGTCGCGCAGATGTGATAAGCCTCCAAGAGGTAAAGTTAGCTACCGCAAAACACCCAGAAATAAGGAATAAAAATTTCCCCTTCGTATTTAAATCATTAAATGAAAAAAAGAAGGCTGGGGTAATTATTTTGATTAAAAATACCATCTCGTTCGAGCTAATAAATGAATATTCTGACTCAGAGGGGAGATACTTTATTATTGTTTGTTTATTGAATAATCAGTTAACGACTATAGTAAACATATATGCACCATGCAATGCTTAGATGCGCTTTTTCAATAACATAGATAAAAAAATCCAGGAAGTAAAAAAAGGAACTCTTATTATAATTGGAGATTTTAATATAGTTCCCAATAGCTCGATGGATTCAACAGCACCAAATAGGTCAAAATCTCCGGAACTGAGAAAATGGCTATATACACATGAGTACCTAGATGTTTTTAGATGCTTGAATACATCTTCATTGGAATACTCTTTTTACTCAGATGTACATAAGACCTTTTCAAGGATTGACCTCTTTTTGACGGACTCTAACTCAATTTCACATTTTGAAAAAATAAATATACTACCCAAAACATTTTCAGATCATTCTCCATTAGAATGTGAAATTTTGTTGGGAGACCAGATAGATCAAATTTTCTCTGGAAATGCAACTCTACACTTTTATGTGATCCTAACATTAAAGAGAATCATAGAATCATAGAATGGTAGAGTTGGAAGGGACCTCCTGGGCCTTCTGGTCCAACCCCCTGCTCAAAGCAGGATTCTCTAAATCATCCCAGACAGATGTCTATCCAGCCTCTGTTTGAAGACTTCCATTGAAGGAGAACTCACCACCTCTTGTGGCAGCCTGTTCCACTCATTGATCACCCTAACTGTCAAAAAGTTTTTTCTAATATCTAATCTGTGTCTCCTCCCATTCAGTTTCATCCCATTGCTTCTAGTCTTTCCTTGTGCAAATGAGAATAAAGATGATCCTTCTACAATGTGACAGCCCTTGAGATATTTGTAGACAGCTATTAAGTCTCCTCTCAGTCTTCTTTTTTGCAAGCTAAACATTCCCAAATCCTGTAACCTTTCCTCATAGGACATGGTTTGCAGACCGGTCACCATTCTGGTGGCTCTTCTCTGAACTTGCTCCAGTTTGTTGATGTCTTTTTTAAAATGTGGTGCCCAAAACTGGACACAGTATTCCAGATGAGGTCTGACCAAGAGGAAACAGAGAAAGCTATTAATAACTATTTTAAAGAGAATGATAAAGATGATATCTGCCCTTTTGTGCTGTGGAATGCTCACAAGGCAGTCATAAGAGGGGTTTTGTCTTACATGGCTTATAAAAGAAAAAACTAACAAAAGAAAAAATCATTATTTTACAAGACGAACTTAATAAAAAGGAGAACATTCAGCAGAGTTTACCCACACCATCCCAGGATATACATCTAGACATTCTCAAATTAAGGAGTGATTTAAAATCTTTGCTTTTTAAAGAATATGAAAAATTCGCGAAAATTATGAAAACAAATTTTTATTCATCTTACAACAAACCAACAAAAATAATGGCACAAAGATTTAAGGCAACCCGGGTTAAAAATAGAATTAATAAAATTAAATATCAGAATTCTTTGGTGGAACATCCTAAACAAATAGTAGAGGCCTTTGCAAAATATTACGAGTCCTTGTATAATCTTAAACTAAATAAGGATATACACATCCCTGAAAAAAGTGAAATAAAGGCATTTTTGTCTGATTTAAATTTACCTAAGATCTCAGATAAACAAATTACGGATTTATCTGCTCCTTTTTCAGAAATTGAGGTCTTGGAAGTAATAAAAAAACTAATAATCAAGAAATCACCAGGACCAGATGGGTACATAAATGAATACTTTCAAATTTTTGGATCTACTCTGACCCCATACTTCACTAAAATGTTTAATAAAGCATATACAGTGGGAGAATTTCCCCACGAAATGCTCCAAGCTGATATAATTTTAATTCCAAAACCTAAGGGTGATCTAGAGCTAGTAAAGAATTATCGTCCCATATCTTTAATAAATTCGGATATAAAAATATATTCAAAAATTTTAGCAAATAGATTAAAAAAAATTCTCCCAACAATAATACATAGAGACCAGTTGGGATTTGTCGAAGGTCGTCAGACCAGTGACGGGACAAGAAGAATACTCGACATAATTCATACCATTAAAAATAAAAAAATCCCATCCATACTACTTGCTTTAGACGCAGAAAAAGCATTCGATAGGATTAATTGGAATTTCTTGGAGGCCACATTATATAAATTTGGTTTAAGTTCCCAAGTTGTTAAAATGATAATGGCACTTTACATATCTCCTTCAGCTAAGATTTATGCAAATAATTTTCTATCTGATAATATACTAATCACAAATGGCACAAGACAAGCCTGTCCGTTATCACCACTTTTATTTGCACTAATTATGGAACCTTTGGCAGAGTCAATAAGGAATAATCAGAAAATTAAAGGTATCCAAATTGGGGAAAAACAACTAAAAATTGGTTTGTTTACAGATGATATTATACTTAGCCTTGCTACTCCTTTAGCATCTATTAAAGAAATTCTCTTGGTTTTCGAGAAGTTTTCATTGGTTGCTTATTATAAAATAAACGAGACCAAATCCAAAATATTAGATTTTTATTTCTCAAAAAAAACCGTTTCAGCTATTAAGGATACTGCTAGATTCGATTGGGAAAAAGATGCTATTTTATATCTGGGTATTGAGATTGCAAGAGATTTTAGGAAAACAATCGAGTTAAATATGCAAAATATCATTAAAAATATCCAAACTGAACTAAATAATTATTCGAGATTTGAAATATCCTGGGTTGGAAGAATAGTTCTTCTTAAAATGTTCTCTCTCCCAAAAATTCTGTATATTTTTAGGGCTTTACCACTAAATATTCCTCTAAAGTTTCTCAGAAAATTACAATCTGTATTTAATAACTTTGTGTGGAACAAAAAGAAGGCAAGAATTGCATTTAAGACTCTCACTAAGGATAGATTAGGAGGTGGTCTTGCTCTTCCGAATATTATCAGCTATTATTACTCCATTTTGATTAAGCAGTCATTGAACTGGTTAAAAAAGGACATAGGTCCAATATGGAAGGACATAGAGAAAGTCTACTGCAATAATATATCTTTATCAAACTTAATATTACATAGTCTTACATCTACTAGTCAAATTGAGAATAACTCTCCAACAATCACAGCGACATTATTAGCTTGGAAGCACTTAGCTAAACCTCAGACCCAGTTAAAGAGAAAGTTCAGATATGAACAAATAAAGAGTATTCCTTTAAAGATCTTTGGCATGATTATGGATAGGGAATTACCAGTGTCCTGGAAGGAAAATAAAATTATAAAGGTGTCTGATTTGCCTGATGGTGCACAATTTAAAAGCAAAGAGATTCTTGAATCTCAAAATGTTTTTTCTTCTCAGGATTTTAAACTCTTGGCTATATTAAAAAAACATATTTTGAAATTCCTGAGAAGAAAGTCTTTTATTATAAACTCAACTTCACTGCTACTAAGTAATCCGGATGAAAAAATTTTTTGGACATCCAAGAGCATTTATAATACATTAAGCTCTGAAGAAGATTTTGAGAAAACCTCATTTATGCGAAGCTGGGAAGAGGATTTGAACATAATAATCTCACAGGAACAATGGAAAAAGCTTTTAAGCTGTCATACTCATCAAACATTTGTGTTTCTCTTCATGAGTCCTTTTATAAAGTTGTCTCTAGATGGTATTATACACCTGCAAAATTAGCGAGAATATTCCCAGGAAAATCTCCTAATTGTTGGAGAAAATGCGGCTTAACTGGTAACCTTTTACACATGTTCTGGGAATGCCCTAAGATAAAACCTTTGTGGTTTGAAGTTTCCGAAATAGTTAATAAAATTATTGGAAAAACAATCACTTTAACACCACAAATGGCTATTCTCTCACTGGAGTTAGACGAAATTCACCCTTCTTATAAGTCCACAATTATTCATATTTTCTAATCACAAAAAATGCTGTAGCAACATTTTGGAAGGAAGACATAGTTCCTAAGATTGATGATATATTAGATAAAATGAGGTTACATAACTCCTATGAAGAGAGCCATGCGATAGTTAATAATTATTACCTGAAGTATAAAAAAAGATGGAAGGCATGGAATGATTTTATCTCCGAATAAGATTTGGAATGGTGGAATAATTTCAGATCTATTTTTGACTGTGAAATCCTCAAAAGAATTGTTTATAGTGTTCATCCATAATCTAAGAAATACACTACTGTTAGGATGTTATATTGTTTAGTTAGATAAGTATAATATTTAGATTTTATTATACAATACTTTTGTATAACTCAACTGTTAATATGAGTACTGTTAAATGTTATTTATTTACGTTGATAAAAATTGTAGAAACTTTAATAAAATATTTGAAAAGGAATAGAGCTAATTAGGTTAAGTGTACATCTATAAACTTGTGTGAATTTGCATTGTAGTTAGTAGTTAAAGTCACTTTTGCAATAAGAAATACCTTTTAAATGTCTTGCCTTGACTGTAAGTTTGGGCTAATGTTAGCCATATCTGATGAGGGGTGGAGAGTTAAAATTCTCTCTGAGGGTTATAATCAGCAGGATACTTGGTTTGGACCTCTGTCAGAAAGATTTCCAGAGTATAAAGTGTTTCGCCTGAATGTGCATGGGTCACTTCCTGATCACTGGACCCATGGAATTCTGTTGAGTTATGTAGAAGAGCAAAAACACACCTTTCAGGTGCCCCCTGAACAGTGTATGCCAGATTACACTCACATAGCAGAGATGTTTGTTCTGCTCGGTGGATTCACGCTGTAATGTATCAGGTGTCAGTGTAAACTGCACTCGGTGTGTATAGAAAGGAAATGTTAAGTAGATTTGAGAAAGTATACCTCAAGTTGAGTTATAATGAGACAGAATTGGAACCAGCGGTATACATGGGTGGTGAGAGGTGGACAGTAATGCATATAATCACTGTGGATTACCACTATCATGTACACTATGGATGTCTATGGACCAACTGTAAAAATACTAGCAAATATCACAAAGAACAAACTACAGTCAAAGAGGTCATCATAAAAAATAACATTTATTGAAAAATGATTAAAACCTGGAATAAGGCAACATGGGGAATATGGGCTCACAGTGTGCACAATGGAATAGGGCCATGTGGACAGACTAGTATCCACACATGGGTTAATAGTATAACAAGTAATCGCAGTATCACTTGCTAACAAAATATACAACAGACGAGCACAATGTCAGAAATCATGTACAAGTGCAAATAGGTAAGTACCAGAGAGAAAAATATCGATGACATGGCTACAACATGGCTCAAAGTCCTGAGTGATACACAATAGATGAAATATGCATAATTACCCAATGATGCGGATATACTGGACACAGGGCCGCCCCGACGCGCGTTTCGGAGTTGAGAAACTCCTTCCTCAGGGGGCGCATAACAGAGTCCCAAAAAGGGGCTCTATTTATCCTGAAAGGTAGCGGCATGCAGACACCGCTGTAATAAAGCCCACACCTGAACGCCATCACCGCACGTCAGAGCCGGAAGCACGTGGGGCCCCACGTGGTCCAGCGTCTGACGTCACAGGAAATGACGCCGGCGCTGTGGAAAACAGACGGCGCATGCGCGACCCGCCTTAACCTGGAAACCAGCAGTAAAGATGGTGGTTCAAGAACGATTACATAGACGCCCATATATAATGATCAACTGATCGATGCATATTATAAAAAGGCTTGCAAATAACAGCACATATGTAATGGAGACAAATAATAAATATAGCAGAAGATATTTGTATATTGTTGGAGACAATTTTAGCAAATTATAACAAATTATAATAAGGTAAATATATAGCTCCAAATACACATGGTAACAAAAGCAAACATGACAACAATAACCGATGATGTATCAAAAAACATGTATAAAATACAATGGCAAGGAATTACATATGAAAAGACAACAGTTGCATATATGGGAATATATCATGAAATATTCAAAATACATGAACGAATATATGTGACGTCAAAGAGAGTCATTCCTGATGGTACTAGTCCAAGCCGACGTCCAGGACAAACAGAGTAACATGGGGTCATTCATGACAACGAAGTTGTCCAAGAGATATCCAGGATAAATAAATAACTTGAAATCTATAAACAAATATAAACAAAAACATTAGAAATATATATAAAAAAATAAAAACAACATTGTGCAGACCATGAGCTGCATATTGGTGACATAATCGGGAGATTACAAAAAAGGGACATATGAATTATTTTCGTTTAATCCATGTGGCTGAATAGTTTTAAGCGTCCAAATCCACCTTGTGTCAGCTTGTGCCAACCTCTCGACAGGTCCCCCCCACGTATATTAATGGTGAGGGCATCAATCCCTTAACTCTAAGAAGAGAGCTGTCACACTGATGGTATTCAAAAAAGTGTCGTGGAAGAGTTTTTAATGAGGCTGCGTCCGTGCTTGTGGAAGCCGCGGAAATACCAAGCACATGTTCTCTTACCCTCACCTTCAATTGCCTTGTAGTGAGTCCTACGTAAAATAATCCGCAAGGACAACTGGCACAATAAACGACATATCTAGATGGACATGTGATATGTTGGCGAATCTCATAGCTTTTAGTCCCAGATGAATTGGTGAAAGAAGAGCTACGCTCTATATTTGGACATGCCACACACCTCCCACAAGGGACACAACCAACACGAGGCGGAAACCTGTCAAGAAAGTTCGGAACGCACTAATCAGCATAATGACTGGTGGTTAGGTGATCGCGTAAATTTCGAGCCCGTCTAAATGTGAACGAGGGTCTATCTGGAAGAAAATTCACCATAATGGGATCAGTTTTTAAGATAGGCCAAGCATTTTCAACAGCCTTACGCATTCTGTGATGTTGAGAATGATATGTGGTGATAAATCTTATATCACTAGAGGCTCTTTGATCCGATGAATTATTATACAGTAACCTATTACGTAGAAAGTACTTAGCTCTCAAATAGGCTTTTTTGATTGATCTTCTACTATAGCCCCTAGCAAGAAATCGTGATTTTAATTCTTCTGACCTTTTTTCAAAGTCAAGATCCGTCGAGCAATTCCGTCGTAATCGAAGGAATTGTAATACGGGAATAGCTCTCACAACATGAGAGGGGTGACATGACGTGGCATGTAAAACTGTGTTGGTAGATGTCTCCTTACGATATATATCTGTCTGTATAGCACCAGAGCTATCCTTTTTAATAGTAACATCCAGAAAATAGATTTTCTTCGGATCCCAAATTATGGTAAGATGGATATTGACGTCGTTGTCATTCAAAGAGGTAATGAACTGCACAAGGTCGATGGAGGTGCCCTGCCAGATAAAGAAGATATCGTCAATGTAACGTGCCCAAAATGGGACACGGTCCACCAACCCCTCATCATCAGACAGGAAGAGGTCTCTTTCCCACAGCCCCAGGAAGAGGTTAGCATAGGATGGTGCAAAAGCAGCACCCATAGCTGTCCCCTGGAGCTGTAGGAAAAAAGACCCCTTGAATACAAAAAAATTGTGAGTGAGAGTGAACTCTAGAAGCTCCAGGATGAGGTCCCTCAGGCCAACAGGTAGCATGGTGGTATCAAGAAAAAATTTAACCGTGGATAACCCGTCGGAATGCCTGATACTAGTATATAATGACTCAACATCAACAGAAGCTAGTAGAGTATCACCCTCTAAACACAGTCCATCGACCTTGCGCAGTAAATCACCTGTATCCCTTAAAAAGGAAGGAAGGTTAACAACCAGCGGTTGCAAATAATGGTCAATCCATTTATTCACATTTTCCAAGAAGTTCCCTCTTCCCGATACAATAGGCCTGCCGGGTGGTGGCGAGACACCCTTGTGTATTTTTGGTAATAAATACAAGGTGGCAATAGTTGGTTCCTTGATCTTTAGTGCCGAAGCAGCCCACTGGTGACAACGCCGCTATCCACTGCATTTTAAGAATGTCATCCAATTTAGCACTATAGGCTGAAAGGGGGTTATAGGTCAATTTCCTATAACACACATTGTTGTTTAACTGGCGAAAGGCCTCCCTTTCATACATGGATTTTGGCCAGATAACGACGTTGCCACCCTTGTCAGCCGGCTTCAGCACCACATCAGGTAAACCACGGAGATATTTAAGCCGAATACGCTCCTCCCTTGTCAAGTTGTCACCAGACCACCCTAAAGGGATGCGGGAAAAGTCATCAGCCACCACCCGGACAAAAAGGTCTATGCTAGGGCAGGAAGTAAAAGGGGGAACTTCTTGGAGCGAGGACGGATGGTGGGAGGAATCTTACCTCCATCACTGTTATGTTCTAGAGCTAGTTCTTCCAGGATCCTCACCGGATCGCCCTGTGTCCAGTATATCCGCATCATTGGGTAATTATGCATATTTCATCTATTGTGTATCACTCAGGATTTTGGGCCATGTTGTAGCCATGTCATCGATATTTTTCTCTCTGGTATTACCTATTTGCACTTGTACATGATTTCTGACATTGTGCTCGTCTGTTGTATATTTTGTTAGCAAGTGATACTGCGATTACTTGTTATTAGAGTTGAGCGATACTTTCCGATATCCAAAAGTATCGGTATCGGAATGGTATCGCCGATATCCAAAAAATATCGGCGATACCCGATACCGATACTGGAAATCCAATGTAAGTCTATGGGACAGAAATATCGTAACTAAAAAAACCTCTTTCTTTCCTTGTAAACACTAAATATACACACATAGAATACATATATATATATATATATATATATATATATTATACACATGTCATTGTGACATATATATACATATATTTATAGTTTATACACTTCTACATAGTAAAATAGCCTCTGATTCAATTGCCGGGTAAAGCCGGCTTTTGTGAAAAGACAGAAGCACCCGACATGAAATGACACTTGGTTTACATAGAGTTAACCATGTCTTTTCATGTAGTTTGATATCTGATTTGCACAAACAATTACATGAGTGGCTGTGTGCAAAATTTCACACCTGTAGGGGTTAATTAAAGGTGTAAATTAGTTGTAAAAAAACCGGACTTTTTTGCTACGAATTTACACCTTTAATTAACCCCTACAGGTGTGAAATGTTGCACACAGCCACTCATGTAATTGTTAGTGAAAACAATAGATCAAACAACTTGAAATGACATGGTTAACTCTATGTAAACCATGTGTCATTTCATGTCGGGTTCTGCATTTTCACAAAAGCCGGCAATTGAATTAGCGGCTATTATACTATGTAGAAGTGTATGAACTATAAATATAAATATGTGTATACATATGTGTCACAAATTCAATGACATGTATATATATATATGAGGTGTAAAATTGTTGAAAAAAAATGCGTGGGCTCCCGCCCTATTTTCGCAACCAGACAGACAAAGCCAGCGAGTGGGGGCAGATAATAATAGCCCAGAGAGGGACCATTATTTTTGCCCCCCCTGGCTACTAACATCTGCCCCCAGACACCCCAGAAAAGACAAATCTATAATTAGATTCGCCCTTTCTGGCACTTTGCCGTCTATTCCCATTGCCCTGTAGCGGTGGCGAATGGGTTAATATGGGGTTAAAGCCACCTTGCTATTGAAAGGTGACCTTAAGCCAGGTTAATAATTGAGAGCTGTCAATTAGACAACTATCAATTATTAATCCTATTGCATGAAATAAAAATAAAACACACACACTTTAATTAAAAATCATTTTAATGAAATAAAGACACATGCTTTTGACCATCTTTTATTTTACTGCAAAAACCATTTCCTGTAATAAAAATAAAATAAAAAAGCAAAATTATTCTTACCTATCCCATGCACAGTCAGGTCCCACGGTGTAATCCTTCAGAAAGGGTTAATGTTTACTGCAGGGACTGCAGCTAATGCTGCAGCCTCACAGTAAACCCCCAAATGAATGAGTTCCTCTCCTGGCTGACAGGAGAGGAAGTGGAAAGCTTAATTGATTGCTTTCCACTTTCACTTCAGGTCAGCCAGGGACACAAGCAGTGACGTCAGAGGGAACTGATTAACAAAAATAGGGGTTCCCTTCGAAAAAAAAAATGGCGTGGGGTCCCCCCTATTTTTGTTAACCAGCCTGATGAAGCAGACTGCTGAGCAGTGGCGTACCGTGAATGAAGCAGACCATGCAGCTGCTATGGGGCCCGGACAGGTGAGGGGGCCCACGACGGTCGGGTAGCTGTGCTGACACAGTACTACCAGGGGGTCGGCGGGGGAGGGGGAGCGCAGCTCTTCTATATACTCACCCTTCCGCCGGCGCGGTCTCTGCAGCCCCTGCTCTTCTCCCACGGTCTCCGACGCCTGTGTTCAGCGGTCAGGTGGTACCGCTCATTACAGTCATGAATATGCACATATTCATGACTTTAATGAGCTGTCCCGCGTGACCGCTGAACACTGGCGGCGGAGACCGCGGGAGAAGAGCAGGGGCTGCAGAGACCGCGCCGGCGGAAGGGTGAGTATAAGGGATATTTACCTGTCCCGTTCCACCGTTGCTCGCGTCTTCTTGCTGCAATGTTCAGGTCAGAGGGCGCGATGACGTCGTTAGTGAGCGCCGCGCCCTCTGCCTCATCATTCACTGCTGGAGGACCCCGAAGACAGCGGCACTCAGCAGTGGAGAGAGGACAGGTAAATATCTCAGGTGCCGGGGCCCTGAGCGAGCGGTGACATCGGCACCTGGTGTCACCCCCTGCTCAGGACACCGGCACCTGGCCCCCAGCGACGAGAGAGTGAGTATGTCTTTTTTTTTTTTTGGTTGCAGCAGCTGCGGCAGCATAAGGGCCTATACCATGGAGCATCTATGGGGGCACAATCTATGGGGGCACAATCTATGGGGGCATGATCTATGGAGCATCTATGGGGGCACAATCTATGGGGGCATAATACATTTTTTTGTTTAATGTGTCCCCTCACTGTTCTGGCACTTTACATTTACAATGGCTCTGGGTTTTTTTTTTTTGGGGGGGGCCCATACAGACTTTTGCTATGGGGCCCCATGATTTCTATGTACGCCCCTGCTGCTGAGGCATGGTATTTAAGGCTGTTAAGGAGCCAATATCCATGGACCTTGCCAGCAGCGTCGGACTGGAGTACCTTGGGCCCACCAGAGAAAAATTATTCTTGGGGCCCACCATCATACTTCCCAACCTTTGAAGAAGGGAAAGAGGGACAAAGGCTGAGGCACGCTGTGCCTGCTGCAGCAAATTTTAGGCCATGCCACGTTGCACCACAGACTGTCCAGGAGTTGGTGGATGCTTTAGTCCAGGTGTGGGAGGAGATCCCTCAGGAGACCATCCGTCGCGCTCATCAGGAGCATGCCCAGAAGTTGTAGGGAGGTCATACAGCATACCTCCCAAGTTTTGAAGACAGGAAAGAGGGGTAAAGGCTGCGGCGCGCTACGCGCGCCACTGCAAATTTTAGGCCACGCCCCAACCACACCCATTTTACAGCTAATCACACCCATATCCTCGCCCCAAGCGTACCCATTTAGCACTGCTGATCACACTGACTGGTAATGAGGGCACAGTGGCTGGTACTGAGGAAAAGAAAGAAAGAGCAGCGAGAGAGAAAGAACAAACAGAGAAAGAAAGAGAGGAAAGAAAGAAAAGAGAGAGAGAAAGAAAGAACAGAGAGAAAAAAGAACAGTGAGCGAGAAAGAAAGAACAGAGAGCGAGAAAGACTAGAGAGAGAAAGAAAGACTAGAGAGAGAGCCAGAGGCGTAGCTAGGGTTTTGGTTTAGTGGGGGCGAAACTTCTGAGTGGGCCCCTAATCAGAGAACCTCAGCAAATGACCGCGCTGTTGCCAAAAATAATCTATATATAAAAAGACCAATATTGATATTACCGCCATATGGTCTGTGGTAAATAATACCAGTCCTACAGAACATATAATAGATTACAGCACAGGTACAGATAATGACTTACCGCTGATGTTCTTTCTAATGGAATTGTTCACTTTTCATGTCTTTTCCATCTGGCCCAGACCGACAAGACGACTTCTCCAGCCAGGACTCGACTGCAGAGATTACAACAAAGACACATTTCACTTCTCATATTTTTAGCACTGTCACGGTCACCAATTGGACTATTCTCAACCTGCACAAACTCCTCATCCTGCTGATACCCCAATACTGAGCCGCTGCTGCCATATGTGTCCCTATTTCTGCACCTGATACCCAATACTGAGCCGCTGCTGCCGTATGTGTCCCTATTACTGCACCTGATACCCCAATACTGAGCTGCTGCTGCCGTATGTGTCCCTATTACTGCACCTGCTGTGTGGTTCTGTGTGACCTCTAAATTTTAAAGCACCCCTCTAGAATATAGTAATGCCGGGTGCAAGTGCCCTAGAAAACAGTGCCCACATTTTGTCCCCTAGACTGTAATAATGCCCTGTGTGCCCCTTTGACAGTCACAGTAACCCGAGTTCCCCTATAACAATAAGTGTCCACTTTACATTTAATAATGTCCCAAGTCTCCCCCTGTACATCTCCCCTATACACAGAATAATGCCCCTCACTGGATATATACTGACCCCTTAATGTCCCCAAACTATTTAATGGGTCCAACACTGTATGATGGCCCCTAGATAGCATCCATACAGCATAATACACCAGATAGTCCTCAATATAGTATAATGCACCCCCATAGGCAGCCTCTATATTATAATAAACCCCCATAGGCAGAGTTTATAATATAATGCACCATCATAAGCAGCCGCTATATTATAATGCACCCCCATAGGCAGCCTCTGTAGTATAATGCATCCCCATAGGAGTCTCTGTAGTATGATGCACCCCAATATGGAGCCTCTGTAGTATAATGCAGCCCCCATATACAGCCTCTGTAGTATAATGCACTCCTCATATACAGCCTCTGTAGTATAATGCACCCCCATTAAATAAAAAAAAAAACAATACTCACCTCCCGGCTCCTGTGCTGCTCACTGTTCTCCCTCTCAGCGTCTGACAGCGGGCGCCGGCAGGTGATGTCATCGCGCCCGCTGTCAGACGCTGAGAGGGGATTATGGGAGAGAAGGAGCGCTCGCTCCTTCTCTCTCTATGCGGTCAGCTGTATCGGCTGGATGCCGATACAGCTGACCCTCCGATGACAGGTGGGGGGCCCACTGCTGGCACCGGGCCCCCCCACCTCCTGTTCAGGCCCCATAGCTTCCGGGCGGCAGAGCAGGGAGAGTGATTCTCCCTGCTCTGCCGCAGAATGTAACTGTATCGGCGTGCTGTGCGACCTATCCTTTCAAATCAGGGCCCACCACGCAGGAGCTGGGGCCCACCGGAGGTTTCTCCGGTGTCCCGGTGGCTCAGTCCGACCCTGCTTGCCAGCCTGATAATACCAGGCCACAGCAGTCTGCTTATCTTTGCTGGTTAACAAAAATAGGGGATCCCGATGAAAAAAATTGGCGTGGGGTCCCCCCTATTTTTGTTAACCAGCCAGATGAAGCAGAGTGCTGAGGCCTGGTTTTTCAGGCTGTTAAGGAGCCAAGATCCATGGACCTTGCCAGCCTGATAATACCAGGCCACAGCAGTCTGCATATCTTGGCTGGTTAACAAAAATAGGGGATCCCCTCAAAAAAAAATTGGCGTGGGGTCCCCCCTATTTTTGTTAACCAGCCAGATGAAGCAGACTGCTGAGGCCTGGTTTTTCAGGCTGTTAAGGAGCCAAGATCCATGGACCTTGCCAGCCTGATAATACCAGGCCACAGCAGTCTGTATATCTTGGCTGGTTAACAAAAATAGGGGATCCCCTCGAAAAAAAATTGGCGTGGGGTCCCCCCTATTTTTGTTAACCAGCCAGATGAAGCAGACTGCTGAGGCCTGGTTTTTCAGGCTGGTAAGGATCCAATATCCATGGACCTTGCCAGCCTGATAATACCAGGCCACAGCCGTCTGTTTAGCTTGGCTGGTTAACAAAAATAGGGGATCCCCTCGAAAAAAAAAAACGGCGTAGGGGTCCCCCTATTTTTGTTAACCAGCCAAGTAAAATGCAGACTGCTGTGGCCTGGTATTAAAAGACTGTCAAGGCCCATGGATTTTGGCCCTCAACAGCCTGATAATACCAGGCTACAGCAGCCCCACATTTGGCGCATCAAAAGATGTGCCAATTGTGGCACTTTACCCGGCTCTTCCCACTTGCCCTGTAGCGGTGGCAAGCGGGGTAATAAGGGGTTAATGTCACCGTTGATTGCACGGTGACAATAAGCCCGGTTAATAATGGAGAGGCGTCAATAAGACACCGATCCATTATTAATCCCAAAGTTTTTAAATGTTTAAAAAAAAGACACAGCAAGAAAAAAGTATTTTAATGAAATAAAAGAGACAACACAGTTTTCATTAATTTTATTACTCTCTCATTCCTGCGACGCCATCGATCTCCTGTAAAAAAAGAAAAAAAACAAACCAACAGTATACCACCTGTCCGACGCAGTACATAGTAACGAGTGTCCCACGACGATCCAGCTCTGCTACATCAGAATGCCAGGCAGAGCCTGACATCCCGGCGCAGCACAGCTGATTACCTGCTTCCCCGGCGGTGACGTCATCGGACTGCTTTACGGCCGTGATTACCCAGCAGTCACTGCAGTTATCACGAGAAACTGCATGTGACCGCCAGGGAGAAGATGATGGCGGCCATCAAGCAGTCCAGGACGTGACCGCCGGAGATCTTCTGCCGGGTAAGTGCCGCTGACTCCTGACAGACACGACCGACGGACACTGACAGTGACAGTGACATTCCGATTCCGGTATCCGATATGACGAAAATATCGGTACTCGGAATCGGAAGTCCGATTCAGCTAATATCGGCCGATACCCGATATTTGCAGTATCGGAATGCTCAACCCTACTTGTTATACTATTAACCCATGTGTGGATACTAGTCTGTCCACATGGCCCTATTCCATTGCACACACTGTGAGCCCATATTCCCCATGTTGCCTTATTCCAGGTTTTAATCATTTTTCAATAAATGTTATATTTTATGATGACCTCTTTGACTGTAGTTTGTTCTTTGTGATATTCGCAAGTTGAGTTATGTAGAAGAGCAAAAACTCATGCATCTTGAAAACACACCTTTCAGGTGCCCCCTGAACAGTGTATCTATACTCCTATTCTATACTCCTCTAGACTCCGGAGAGAGTGGGGGTGCTTGTCTGCTCTCTGCAAGACGGAGGGATAGAGGAGATAATACTGGCGCTGTGCTACTGGCAGCCCATTGCAGCAGCAGCTACTCAGTTTGTTTGTTTTTGTTGGACTTTCTTTTGGACTTTCTTTCTTTCTTTTGGACTTTTCTTTTGGACCCTGGGAACTTTGATGGACCCCTAACTTTAACCTTGGATTGATGGATGTTTTACAAACTGTTGATCGCACTGTGGATATTAACCTTGGATTGATGGATGTTTTACACCCTGTTGATTGCACTGTGGATATTAACCTTGGATTGATGGATGTTTTACACCCTGTTGATCGCACTGTGGATATTTTACACCCTGCGGATTGCACTGTTCCTGAATGACAGACCATTGTGGGAAGGTGCCCTTGTCAAGCAGCTCTGGATCGGCACTCCGATCTGCCACTACTACGTACATCACCCACAGGTAATGCAACTCCTAAATGGATGCATGTGATGCTCAGTTATTAGCACCCTTGGACATGAATCTAATGCAGCCTCTGTCAGCCATAGCTCTGCAATACACACAGCTTCTACCTTGTTGGTTACTGAAGCAGCCATCTGGGTACAGAGGTGGACACTGGACACAGTCAGTCCCGGTGTGGACTGGAGCGAAGGACAGGGTCGCTGATCTGCTGGCAATTCCTAAGCCCGTCACTA
This sequence comes from Oophaga sylvatica, assembly GCA_033576555.1. Taxonomy (NCBI): domain Eukaryota; kingdom Metazoa; phylum Chordata; class Amphibia; order Anura; family Dendrobatidae; genus Oophaga; species Oophaga sylvatica. Next base: position 225,647,007 of record JARQOD010000006.1, on the reverse strand, counting down.
AACGTGTGGTGTATTCAAGAGACCGACTTCTTGCGCTGAGCAGGTTGAAGCCTTCTCCAGCTGTGGCCATACCACAAGTTCCAAGTGAAGTGTGGAGACCTTTCAGAGGCTGCAGAGAAGGAAAAAAGTTGAAGTCCAGGAGAAGAAGGTTTAAACCAGCAGTACCATCAATCATCATGGGTAATGTACGCTCGCTGGGAAATAAGACAGATGAACTGTTAGCTCTGTGTAAAACCCAGAAGGAGTTCAAGGAATGCAGTCTTATGTGCTTTACAGAAACCTGGTTACATGGGGATGTTCCTGATTCATGTGTCTCGATTCCAGGATTTCAAATGGTTCGGGCTGATAGAGACAAGGCTAGGTGTGGTAAGAAGAAGGGTGGTGGGGTGATATTATACATTAACAACAGATGGTGTAATCAGCAGCACATAACTGTTAAAGAAAATCACTGCTGTCAAAACATTGAACTCTTAGCAGTTGGCCTTAGGCCTTACTATCTACCTAGAAAATTCCCCATTTGCATTGCAATAGTCAGGTATATACCTCCATCTGATAGCCAAGAGGCAGCTAGGGAAGTGTTGTTGGGGGTGTTGGCTCGCCTTCAGACAAAGCACCCAAACTCGTTAACATTAATCTCTGGGGATTTTAACAGAGTCATGATCTCAAAGGCTCTTCCAAAGTTCTATCAATATGTTAAGTGTGCAACAAGGGACAGCACTATATTGCATCTCCTCTATGCAAATGTTAAAGACACCTATTCATCGTCTGCATTATCCCCCCATGTGGAAATCTGACCACAACCTCATACTATTGTCTTCATCTTATCAACCTGTTGTCAGTAAACAACCAGCCAAATAAAACTAATCAGGAGGTGATCTCCTGCAGCTGAACAAGCTCTGCAAGACTGTTTTGACCTCACAGACTGGGAGGTGATATGCGACAGAGAAGAGAATGATGATGTAAATGATATTGTCGGAAGAGTAACAGATTACATAAATTTTTGTACGGATACTGTAGTACCAGTTAAAAAGATTCGATGTTATGCAAATAACAAGCCTTGGATTACAAAAGAATTGAAACACTTACTAAATGAGAAAAAAATGGCACTTAAAATGAAGAAACTGAAATTAATACAAAGGGACTTAAAAGGGAAAATTAAGTATGCCCGTGAGGCGTTCCGAATTAAATTAGAAAATAAACTGTCACACAATAATTCCAAGGAGGTGTGGTCGGGCATGAAGCAGTTAACTGGGTTTAAGGCAAGGCTGGAGTGTGGGGAAGTGGATCTTCCCATGGCTAATGAAATGAACGAGTTTTTCAACAGATTTACCAACACATGTGCTGCGTCATCAGGAATGAGGGATGGAGCTGAGGAACGATCTGCAACATTGACATTGGGGGATAAGCTTCCTGCTTTCACTGTCTCCCCAAGGGATGTGAGGAAACAGTTTCGCAAACTAGTCATTGGCAAAGCAGCTGTGCCTGATGGCCTCAGTCCACGTGTCCTAAAAGTGTGTGCAAACCAACTGTGTAATGTCTTTCAGCACCTGTTTAACAGGAGCCTACAATCACAGAGAATACCAGTGCTGTGGAAGATCACCTGCCTGGTGTAACGAATGGAAGCGGAGGCAGAGGTGGTGAAGTTCACATTCGTTTTTATTTTTTAATGTGGAACCTCGAGACCGCGGTCCGGGGGCTCCGAAGGGGGCGTAACTAGTGAGCCCCGGGTACCCGTAGTAAGGCTCCTCGAACAGGACCAGAATGGAATACCCGGAGGACACAGGTGCTACCTCCAGTTAGACCCCGGACACGTGGCAGCTGTCCCAGAGGGACCAAAAGGGTAGCAGGTATTTACAGAGTCCGTGGAGGGTTCTTGACGGAGAAGGGTAAGGTCCTGGTCCAGAACGGATGGTGGCAGGCTGGCTTCAGTGACCTTGTCACGGTCCACGGTACGGATGGCTGATGGCGGAACGGGATGACACTTGCGCCAGTAATAGCCGAGATTGTCCAGGTTAGCCAGATACGGGTTAGCAATGATTCTGAGGAGACAAACAGTATCAGCGAAGCACAGAGACTGCAGACACAGCGCAGACAGATCAGGAACAGAACCGGATGTAGCAATGATAGAACACGTTGCTCCGGCACTCCCCTTATGGTGGAGTGACCAGATATAGTACTGAGTGTGCAGCCATTGGTTAATTAGCTATTTCAAAAAATGCACGCTGCCCCTTTAAGAGAGACGGTGGGCACGGCCTCGCGTCCTAAGCAGACCATCTGGAGGCCTGCCAGCAGCGTGCCAGGAAGTGGAGGAGGACACAGGACGCCGAGGAGCAGATGGGACAGGTGAGTGAGCAGAACGGAGTGCAGAGCCAGCACTGGGATCGAGTGTAACAGTATCCCCCTCTTTACTTCCCTCTTTTTCAAGCCTGCGTGAAATCTTTTAAGAAGAAGAGGAGCCTGGATGTTCTCTTTAGGCTCCCAAGATCTCGCCTCAGGACCAAAACCTTTCCAGTCCACCAGGTAATAGATCCTACCTCTTACTCTCTTAGAGGCCAAGATATGTTTTACCTCAAAAACATCATCCTCAGAGACTGGATAAGGAGTGGTACCCGGGTCCTTAAAGAAGGAGCTCAACACTACTGGTTTGAGGAGGGAAACATGAAAGGAGTTAGGTACTCGTAGAGAATTAGGCAATTTTAGTTTATAAGAGACCGGGTTGATTTGTCTCAAGACTTCAAAGGGACCAATGAAACGGGACCCAATTTGTACGATGGTAACTTCAGACGGATGTACTTGGAGGAGAGCCATACCTTGTCTCCTGGACGAAAGATGGGAGCCTCCAAACGTCTTTTGTCTGCATGCGTTTTCATACGTTGAGAAGCTTTCTCCAAAGCCGACCTGGTCTCTCTCCAAATGTCCGAGAAACTCTTAGACAAGGTATCGACTGCCGGAACATCACACAATCCCGAGACAGGAAGAGGAATTCCGGGTTGCAGTCCAAACACAATCTGAAAGGGAGACTTTCCAGAAGATTCACTTACTTGGTTGTTGTAGGAGAATTCCGCCCAGGGCAGTAATTCTACCCAGTCATTATGATGAGCGTTGACGAAGTGACGCAGGTATCCAGCCAGGATTTGATTGATCCTCTCCACTTGCCCATTAGACTGGGGATGATATGCAGAAGAAAAATCTAGTTCAATTTTTACCATTTTACAGAGTCCTCTCCAGAACTTAGAGATGAACTGGACGCCCCTGTCTGACACGATGTGGAGAGGAAATCCATGTAGACGGAAGATGTGCTGAATGAAGTGAGTGGCCAGTTCTGGAGCAGACGGGATGCCAGATAGCGGAATGAAGTGGGCCATTTTAGAGAAGCGGTCCACCACAACCCATACCACTGAGCAGCCAGAAGAAATGGGAAGATCCGTGAAGAAATCCATCGCGATGTGCTGCCAGGGAGCGGACGGAATCGGAAGAGGCAGAAGCCTGCCGGCTGGTAGATGTTTAACAGTTTTGTTACGGGCACATGAAGGACAGGCTGCGACGAACTCCTGGATATCCTTGCCCATGGTAGGCCACCAGTAATAACGGGAGATGAGTTGCTGCGTCTTTCTCTGACCAGCATGGCCAGCCAACTTAGAAGAATGACCCCAGCGCAGAACACGACTACGATCAGAGGCGGACACGAAAGTCTTCCCAGGAGGAAGCCGGGCCAGATCAGTGGAGGCAACAGAGACTAACTTAGAAGGTTCAATAATGTGCTGAGGTTCCTCCTCCAGTTCAGGAGGCAAGAAGGCTCTAGAGAGTGCGTCTGCCTTGATGTTCTTGTCAGCTGGACGGAAATGAAGTACAAAATTGAAACGGGCAAAAAATAATGCCCAACGGGCCTGATGGGGATTCAGTCTTAAAGCAGATTGGAGATAGGCAAGATTTTTATGGTCGGTGAATATGATTACCTGGTGATGAGCTCCTTCAAGAAGATGTCTCCATTCTTGCAGAGCCAATTTGATGGCCAACAGTTCGCGATCACCGACAGAGTAGTTCCTTTCTGCAGGAGAAAAAACCTTGGAAAAAAAACCACACGAGATCATCCGCCCGGTAGACGACTTCTGGGTCAGAACTGCTCCTGCACCTATGGAAGAAGCGTCAACTTCAAGAAAAAATTGCTCACTTGAATTAGGACGATGGAGAACGGGTGTGGAAGCGAAGGTTTTTTTGAGAGAAACAAAGGCCTCTTCTGCCTCGGAGGACCATTCCTTAGAGTTTACACCTTTCCGGGTTAAGGCTGTGATTGGAGCCACTCGGGTGGAAAAGTGTGGAATAAATTGCCGGTAGTAATTGGCGAACCCGAGGAACCTTTGTATGGCTTTTAGCCCAGACGGACGAGGCCAGTTGAGAACTGGAGACAACTTCTCCGGATCCATCTTTAATCCTGTGGAAGATACAATGTACCCAAGGAAAGGCAAAGAAGACTGCTCAAAGAGGCATTTCTCATATTTGGCATATAGCCTGTTCTCTCTCAGTCTTTGTAAGACCAGGCGTACTTGCCTCCGGTGTGACGTCAAGTCAGCAGAAAAAATCAAAATATCGTCAGGTAAACCACGACACAAGTATAGAGCAAGTCCCTGAAAATGTCATTAACAAATTCCTGAAAAAACGCAGGTGCATTGCTTAGGCCGAATGGCATTACCAGGTATTCATAGTGGCCGTCACGGGTGTTGAAGGCTGTTTTCCATTCGTCCCCCTCTCTGACTCGGATCAGGTTGTAGGCCCCTCTGAGGTCCAATTTGGTGAAGATCTTGGCCCCTCGGAGACGATCAAACAGCTCTGAAATAAGAGGTAATGGATACCTGTTTTTTACCGTGATTTGATTTAGACCCCGATAGTCAATGCAGGGCCGCAAGGATCCATCCTTTTTCTTCACAAAGAAGAATCCAGCTCCTGCCGGTGACGATTACTTTCGGATAAATCCTCTAGCCAGATGCTCTTGGATGTAGTCCGACATGGCCTGAGTCTCTGCCTGTGACAGGGGATAAACTCTCCTGCGAGGAGGAGATGCTCCAGGAAGAAGCTCTATCTGACAGTCATACGACCTGTGTGGAGGTAGTCTCTCAGCCTCCTTTTTCCCAAAGACGTCAGAGAAGGACCAATAGACGGAAGGCAACCCTGGCAGGGTATCAGGCTGGACTGGAGGCGAAACAGGTTGAATCCGGGTTAAGCAACGATTCATGCAGGTATCTCCCCAATGCAGAACTTCTCCAGTTTTCCAATTAAGGACTGGTTCATGCATCTGGAGCCAAAGTAAACCTAAAAGCATGGGATGAGATAAACCGGGAAATACATAAAATCGCATTCGTTCAGTATGCATTGGACCTACCCGGAGTTCCACCAACTCGGTTTGAAACTGGACGGGCTCGGTCAGCCATCCACGGCGGACACCTGTAACGGATCAGGAAGACGCTGGACTGGTAAGCGGTAATGATCCACAACCGCCTGCTGGATGAAGTTCCCTGCAGCTCCAGAATCCAGTAGACAATGTTCGGAGAATTTTATTGCTCCATAGGACACGGAGATTGAGATGTATAAAGAGGGAGAGGACTGTTCTCTACCTAGGTTGGCCCCTCCTACCGGACTAGGCACTGGAGTTTCCCGACTTTTTAGGACAGAAATGGATCAAATGTTCAGAACTACCGCAGTAGTAACAACTTCCCTCCTTGCGACGTGCCTCCTGGCGGCGGGTGGCCAAACTTACATGGTCCACCTCCATGGCCTCGGAGGCGGAGGGCGAAGTACCTGTTTTGTACAAACTAGAGTCCAGGTGATAGGACCTTTTGTCCCGCTTGATCTCCATGGAGCGCTCCTGAAAACGCAGGTCAATTCGGGTTGCCAAGGATATTAGCTCTTCCAAGAGGGTAGGTCTGTCCCGTCCCGCCAGCTCATCCTTGATTCTTCCGGATAGCTTTCCCAGAAGTTAGCTACCAAAGCCTCATTGTTCCACGACAATTCAGACGAGAGGGTGCGGAATTTAACAGCATACTGAGCTACCGTGAGAGTACCTTGGCGCAGGCGGAGCAGAGCTGAGGCAGTCGAAGTGGTGCGACCAGGTTCATCGAAAGTCATGCGAAAAGCCTCTAGGAAAGATTGAAGATCGTTAACCAGCGGATCCCCTCTCTCCCATAGCGGATTTAGCCAGGCGAGGGCCTCTCCTCCCAGGTGTGACATGATGAAGCCCACCTTGGCTCGGTCAGAAGCAAACAGTTGCCCCAAGATTTCGAAGTGTAGAGTGCACTGATTGAGGAAACCCCGACACAGAGTAGGGTCACCCTGGAAACGGGTAGGAGCCGCCAGACGGGGACCTTGACTTGCCATGGAAACTGGTACCTGATTATTGATAGAAGAGTCAGGTGCAGACGAGGACCCTAAGGAATCCATTCGGGTAGACAAGCTGCGTAGATAAGTCGTGATCTTGTCCTGTTGAACTCCCAAACGGGTCACCTCCTGGCACAGATCCGTGGTCGGAGATCTCTGGGATCCAGCGGGTTCCATGGCCGGAGCAATCTGTATCGAATGGAAGTGGAGGCAGAGGTGGTGAAGTTCACATTCGTTTTTATTTTTTAATGTGGAACCTCGAGACTGCGGTCCGGGGGGCTCCGAAGGGGGCGTAACTAGTGAGCCCCGGGTACCCGTAGTAAGGCCCCTCGAACAGGACCAGAATGGAATACCCGGAGGACACAGGTGCTACCTCCAGTTAGACCCCGGACACGTGGCAGCTGTCCCAGAGGGACCAAAAGGGTAACAGGTATTTACAGAGTCCGTGGAGGGTTCTTGACGGAGAAGGGTAAGGTCCTGGTCCAGAACGGATGGTGGCAGGCTGGCTTCAGTGACCTTGTCACGGTCCACGGGTACGGATGGCTGATGGCGGAACGGGATGACACTTGCGCCAGTAATAGCCGAGATTGTCCAGGTTAGCCAGATACGGGTTAGCAATGATCTGAGGAGACAAACAGTATCAGCGAAGCACAGAGACTGCAGACGCAGCGCAGACAGATCAGAAACAGAACCGGATGTAGCAATGATAGAACACGTTGCTCCGGCACTCCCCTTATGGTGGAGTGACTAGATATAGTACTGAGTGTGCAGCCATTGGTTAATTAGCTATTTCAAAAAATGCACGCTGCTCCTTTAAGAGAGACGGTGGGCGCGGCCTCACGTCCTAAGCAGACCATCTGGAGGCCTGCCAGCAGCGTGCCAGGAAGTGGAGGAGGACACAGGACGCCGAGGAGCAGATGGGACAGGTGAGTGAGCAGAACGGAGTGCAGAGCCAGCGCTGGGACCGAGTGTAACACCTGGTGCCAGTTCCCAAGATCACCTCTCCAACTTCCCTACATGACTATCATCCAGTGGCCTTAACATCGCATGCTATGAAGTCATTGGAGAGAATAGTACTTGCCTACTTGTGCCCAAGGGTGAGGGCCTACACTGACCCCCTGCAGTTTGTGTACCAGCAGAGATTGTGGGTGGATGATGCTGTAGTGTCTCTGCTACATACAGTACATTCATTCTTGGATAATGATGACACTGTAGTGCATGCCATGTTCTTTGACTTCTCAAGTGCTTTCAATACCTTACAGCCACCCTTACTACATAATAAGTTGACTGCTATGGTGGTAGATGAGAGGATGGTGAACTTGATAAGTGACTACCTGACAGACAGGCCACAGTTTGTAAGGATGGGGGAGGTGGTATCTGGTAGTGTATGGAGCAGTATTGGAGCCCCTCAGGGTACAGTGCTGTCGCCCTTCCTCTTCACATTGTATACAGCTGACTTTCAGTATAAATCTGACTTCTGTCACCTGCAAAAATTCTCAGATGACTCAGTGATTGTAGGGGGCATTGTGGGGGCCGGGAGGAGGAGGAATATAGAAGGGTGGTTTCTGACTTTGTGGATTGGTGTCAGACTAACTGTCTAGAACTAAATGTGAAGAAAACCAAGGAGATGGTGGTGAGTTATAGAAGGAAAATGGATGATTACTTACTGATCACTATTGCTGGCCAGGAGGTAAAGATGGTTGAGAGCTACAAATATTTGGGGGTTCACCTTGACAGCAAACTTAATTGAAGGTGTCATACAGAGAAGGTTCACAAGAAGGGAATGAGCAGACTGTACTTTCTGCGGAAGCTCAGGTCGTTCAATGTGTGCAGCAAAATGCTGGAAATGTTCTACCAGTCCGTTGTAGCAAGCGCCATCTTTTTTGCTATCATTTGCTGGGGCAGTAGTGTGCGAGTAGCTGACGCTAATAAATTCAACAAACTTATCAAGATGGCAAGCGCGGCTGTTGGCCTCCATCTTGACTCTTTTGAGGAAGTAGTGGAGGATAGGATTCAAAAGAAGTGCAGGGCTATAAGGAACAATAATACACACCCACTATTCGAGCTGTTCTTGAAGCTGAAGAGCACATTCAGCAGCCGTCTAATCCTTCCAAGGTGCAAGAAGGAGAAATTCAGGAAATCGTTTGTGCCTACCACTATGGGGATGTATAACAATTCACTAAGGGTGAAAGATGACTACGACCTAGGACTGGCACACTAATGGAAATGATTAGAGATTTGTGTACCTTTGTTTGTTATGTATTGTGGTTAGTCATGTGCAAATCTGTGTCTACTAATTACTCTATGTAATGCTGTTTGTAATGGTGTGTTTGTAATGCTGTTGTAACGCTGCTGTGATACCATAATTTCCCTCGGGATCAATAAAGTGTATCATATCGTATCGTATAAGAGGGGCAGACTTATGCTTTCAAAATAAATCATTAGTCTGAATTAGAATAATCTCTGTGAAGTCAATTGCATGTAACGGTTAAGTAACTGTAAAAATAAGGAAAAAGAATGTTGTTAGTTTTGTTTGTACATCAGGGAATTCGGAGCAGAATACATAGTAATGTAACATAGTTATTAAGGTTGAAGGAAGACTTTAAGTCCATCTAGTTCAACCCGTTTCCTATCCTAACCTTCCCTAACATATTGATCCAGAGGAAGGCAAAAAAAAACCATGTGGCAACAATAAGCTTCACATTGGGGAAAAAAATTCCTTCCTGACTCCACATACGGCAATCAGACAAGCTCCCTGGATCAACACAATATCTAGGAAACTAGTGAATATAGCCTGTAATATTATATTTTTCAAGAAAGGCATCCAGTCCCTTCTTAAATTTTAGTAGGGAATCACTCATTACAACATTATACGGCAGAGAGTTCCATAGTCTCACTGCTCTTACAGTAAAGAATCTGCGTCTGTGATTATGACTAAACCTTCTTTCCTCCAGACGTAGAGGATGCCCCCTTGTCCCCGTCACAGGTCTAAGAGTAAAAAGATCATTAGAAAGGTCTTTGTACTGTCCCCTCATATATTTATACATTGTAATAAGATTACCCCTAAGCCTTCGTTTTTCCAAACTAAATAACCCCAAGTGTTCCAGTTCAGCTATGTTCTTCTTATACACCGGAGACCAGAACTGTACACAGTATTCGAAGTGTGGTCGCATCAGTGACTTGTATAGAAGTAAAATTATGTTCTCCTCATGAGCATCTATGCTTCTTTTAATGCATCCCATTATTTTATTTGCCTTTGCAGCAGCTGCCTGATACTGGCCACTAAATGTGAGTTTGTCGTCCACCCATACACCCAGGTCATTTTCAGTGACAGTTTTGCCCAGTGTTTTACAATTAAGTACATAATTATACATTTTGTTTGTTCTACCCAAGTGCATGACCTTACATTTATCCCCATTAAAGCTCATTTGCCATTTATCAGCCCAAGGTTCTAGTTTACATAAATCCTCCTGTAATATAAAATTGTCCTCCTCTGTATTGATTACCCTGCAGAGTTTAGTGTCATCTGCAAATATTGAAATACTACTCTGTATGACCCCTACAAGGTCATTAATAAATATGTTAAAGAGAAGTGGCCCCAATACTGACCCCTGTGGTACCCCACTGCAAACCGTGACCCAGTCCGAGTGTGCTCCATTAATAACCACCCATTGTTTCCTATCCATGAGCCAGTTCTTAACCCCCTTACACATATTTTCCCCTATCCCCATTGTTCTCATTTTATGTATCAACTTTTTGTGTGGCACCATATCAAAAGCTTTTGAGACGTCCATGTACACCACGTCCACTGCGTTCCCTTGATACAGTCCAGAACTTACCCCTTCATAAAAGCTTATCAGATTAGTCAGACAAGAACGGTCCTTTGTAAACCATGCTGATACTGGGTCATGAGGTTATTTTTCTTCAGATACTCTAATATAGTTTCCCTTAAAAAACCCTCCAGGATTTTACCCACAGTAAGCTCACTGGCCTATAATTTCCAGGTTCAGTTTTTGTCCCCTTTTTGAATATTGGCGCTAGAGATGAGCGGTGTTCGAATCGCACTGTTCGCCAATCTCAAATTCGAGCTGTTTTGGGCGGTGTTCGAGCCGTTCGACGAACCTGAACGATTTGGAAAAAATCCGGCTGTTCGAGGTTATGTTCGATAACTGTTCGTGCACCAAAATCGTAACTGGATTTTTTCACAGTAATGCTGAGAATCAATGTTAATACACAGTTTGAGTGTACAGCGGGGCGGGGGGAGGGGCATGGGATGGATCTCTGCAGAAATAATGAAGATCTCCATTTTTTTTTCTCTTTCCTGCATTTCCAGTGGGAGGTGTAGTCTGTCAGCCTATCAGCAGCGCTCACACGGAGCGAAGTGCTTTTTTTCACACAAGCAAGGGCATGTGTCGTTGGCTGTGTATGTCACATGTCCTTGCCCTATAAGACCCAGCCATTTTCCCCGTCGCCACCATTTTCTCACTGCTGCAGCTCAGTATTAGACGGCACTGCTGCTGCTGTGAGCGCTATATTGTGCACCAGCAAATTGGAAGCGAAATTTCACTTTAATCTACGGAAAAGTTTAGAGAGTAGGGAGTGGGACTAGTTTGTATTTTCAGCCTTCTTGAGGGCTAGGTTACAGCTGTTCCTAGCACTTTTAGCAGGCAGGTCTGTGCTCTTAATAAATAGAAAGATAGGTTGGGAGTAGTGACTACTTGTAATTGCAGCCCTTTTGAGGGCTAGGTTACATCAGTTCCTATCACTTTTTGCCAGCTCCACCAGCGTTCAAATAACTACAAATTTTTAGCTGCATCTTGCCTGTAAAATAATTTGGGGCATAGTAGCAGTGTGTAGTGCTCATTCTATTAGGCCATCTATACTAAGCTCCACCAGCGTTCAAATATCTACGAATTTTTAGCTGCATCTTGCCTGTACAATAATTTTGGGCATAGTAGCAGTGTGTGGTACTCATTTTATTAGGCCATCTATACTAAGCTCCACCAGCATTGAAATTACTAATAATTTTTATCTGCATCTTGCCTGGACAATAATTTTGGGCATAGTTGCAGTGTGTGGTACTCATTCTATTAGGCCGTCTATACTAAGCTCCACCAGCGTTCAAATAACTACGAATTTTTATCTGCATCTTGCCTGGACAATAATTTTGGACATAGTAGCAGTGTGTGGTACTCATTCTATTAGGCCATCTATGCTAAGCTCCATCAGCATTTACTAAAATATACTACAAATTTTAGCTGCATCTTGCCTGGACAATAATTTTGGGCATGTAGTAGTGTGTGGTACTCATTCTATTAGGCCATCTATACTAAGGTCCACCAGCATTCAAATAACTACAAATTTTTTAGCAGCATCTTGCCTGGACAATAATTTTGGGCATAGTAGCAGTGTGTGGTACTCTATCTATTAGGCCATCTATACTACGCTCCACCAGCATTGAAATTACTAATAATTTTTATCTGCATCTTGCCTGGACAATAATTTTGGGCATAGTAGCAGTGTGTGGTACTCATTCTATTAGGCCATCTATCTAAGCTCCATCAGCATTCAAATAACTACAAATTTTTCTGCATCTTGCCTGGACAATAATTTTCGGCATAGTAGCAGTGTGTGGTACTTATTCTATTAGGCCATCTATACTAAGCCCCACCAACGTTCAAATAACTATGAATTTTTAGCTGCATCTTGCCTGGACAATAATTTTGGGCATAGTAGCAGTGTGTGGTACTCATTCTATTAGGCCATCTATACTAAGCTCCACCAGCATTGAAATTACTAATAATTTTTACCTGCATCTTGCCTGGACAATAATTTTGGGCATAGTAGCAGTGTGTGGTACTCATTCTATTAGGCCATCTATACTAAGCTCCACCAGCATTGAAATTACTAATAATTTTTATCTGCATCTTGCCTGGACAATATTTTGGGCATAGTAGCAGTGTGTGGTACTCATTCTATTAGGCCATCTATACTAAGCTCCACCACCTGTGTATCTAATAAAATTGTTTTACTGCTTCTAACCCAGCCAATCCTTTTGGGCTAGTACCACAAATTGGCCACTCAGCTCTGCTCGGTTTCCATCCATCGTTTTTTGTGCAAACAACTCCAGAGTTGTCAATTAGTTACCCACCAAAATGAGTGGCAAAAGTCCTGCTGCTGGTGGAAAGGGGAATAGGCGTGTTGGGAAGGGAAAAAAAGATTGTGTCCTTGGGTAGCTGTTAAAGCAAGAGTAACATCTGCAGAAGAAAGACCATCTTCCAGCCTAACTAAGATGTCTACTTCTTTTAGTGGACAATGTGATGCGATCCCTTTCTTACGGCCATGCCCATTGCTAAAAATTCCAGATGAGGCACAAAAACAGCAGGTGCTTCAACAGATATCAAGTGCTCCATTAAGTCGGCTCTCCTCCACCTCAACTTCAACATCACAAATACTCCAGTCCTCAGAGGTGTCACCCCATTTGCTTCCTCACAGCTCCCAAGTCTCCAGCTGCCCGTCTGAGTATGGGGTAGAACAAATGGTTGAGTCTGCAGATCAGTTTACTCTTACTATAGCCTGGGAATCAGAGGTTGTCTCCAGAGCTTCTGTGAATCCAGACGAGGAAATGATCTGCAGTGATGACCAGAATCTTTATGAGTCGGATCCAGGACTAGATGAAGAGGTTTCTGAGCATAATGTAGACCCTCGTTCCCAAACTGTAACTCCTGTTGGTGGAGACAATGAGGAAGACGATGATGAGACTCAAATACCTGATTTGAGCGACAACTTGAGTTGTTTGTCAGGGCAGGAAGAGGTTGGCTCTGAGGATGACGGGTGTGAGAACACACAGGGTGATGATGACAGTTTGCAGATCCCACTTACTGTCAACCCACAGTCAGCCAGTCGATGAGGTCAGCAGAGGAGGTGGAGGAGGACTCTAGTGACGAATAGGTCAGATTGCGCCTTCCTGGACAGAGATGTAGTAGTGGAAACACGTCACCAACTGCATCCTCAAACACAACTCTGCCTCTGACCACAAGTCGTGGTGGCTCTTCAGGTCGCATGGGTTCTAAGCCTTGCATAGCCTGGGCATTTTTTCAGATCGATAAGGATGACCCAACTCGTGTTATCTGTAACATTTGTGACCAAAAGCTAAGTAGAGGCCATAAAATCCATAGTTTGAGTACTTCATGCATGAACTGTCACATGGATATGAAGCATAAGTTGCAGTGGCAAGCTCACTGTGCTACAATGCGGCCTAGCGGGCCGGGCCAACCACCGTCTGCCCCATCTTGTGCATCCGTGGCCTCTTCATCCTCTATGACTGGGGGGACAGCAGTCAGACCTGTTTTGAGACTCAGACCTGGCACCTCTTTACCCGCAACAGCCAGTCTGATTGGCAGGTCATCATTTCATTTGGAAGTGGAAACACCAGCTGGTGTTGAGCGCTCTCCGACATCGAGAGCACCACCTTTGGATCAAGGCAACCTAACTTTTGCACCTGCATCTTCCTCACAGACCGTCAGTTGTCCAGGGACACCCTACTCAACCCCATCTAAGCACAACACCCAGCCCTCGGTCCCTCAGATGTGGACAATTTCCTCCTGTGTGCATTTCCTCCTAGCCATGAGAAAGCTAAGAGGTTGAATTTCACCATCTGCAAGCTCTTAGCTACAGAAATGCTGCCTTTCCGCCAGGTGGACACAGAGGATTTTCGAGACCTTATGTCCGTCGCAGTGCCCCAGTACCAGATGCCCAGTCGGCACTACTTCTCAAAGAAAGGTGTGCCTGCGCTCCACCAGCATGTCGCACACAACCTCACCGCTTCTTTGAGAAACTCAGTGTGTGACAGGGTACATTTCACCACAGACACTTGGATGAGTAGGCATGGACACGGGTGTTACATGTCGCTGACTGGGCAATGGGTAACTATGGCGACAGCAGGACAAGGGGCTGCTGTCCAAGTCTTGCCGTCCCCACGAGTTATGTGTCAATCCTCTTTATCTCAAAGTTCCTCCATTGCTTCTACCTCCTCAACCTCCTCTCTGTCCTCCACCTGCATCCAAACCCTGTCAGGTCATGCCACCCATTTTCTAACTGCGCAGAAGGGATTCTGCACACCTCCATGCTATGCTGGCAGCAGGGCTCAAAGTCATCAGGCGGTTTTTACTTTGAATTGTCTGGGAAATGTGAGTCACACAGCTGAGGAGTTGTGGTCAGCTCTGGAGAACCAGTTTCATGAATGGTTGTCTCCACTGGATCTGCAACCAGGAAAGGCAGTGTGCGACAATGCAGCAAACCTGGGTGCGGCCCTTCGCCGGGGCAATGTCACACACGTGCTGTAAGGTTCTATGTATATATTCCTGAAACTCAGTTTGTTCGTCAGCCATTTTACTTTCTGTCTTGCTGCAGCTATCTTGCCCTCAGTCAAAATGGAGTTTCCAGCTTGCATGTTCCCACCCTGATTCTCTCCTTTGCTTCTTAAGCAGCCACAGCTGAGCAATCAGTGCTTCAGAATCTAGCCTGCAGTGAACCTGTGACTTGACTCCTGTAAGCCTTGGACCTTGTACTCCAGCTATTCCTACTGAGGAACTCTGAAGCACTTGTGGACTCTGAACCCTGCTCTTTGAAAGACCCACGTTTGCATGGACTTACGGTAACAGAGAAGAAGATCCTGAATCTGTATTGGAGAGTGATTGCTGAGCTTGGATTACTCTGGCCTGCTGTGTCTCCTGTTTCTGTGTCTGCAAACTGTGTGACTATTTCTGCCAACTTGTATGAAGTAATACAGGACTTTTCTATATCAAACCTGTGACTCCTGTGTTTTCATCGCACCCAAGCACAAGACGCTATATGAACTGTACTACATACATTACAAGATTCTGAAGCCAAAACGTTAGTGTCTGCTGGGTCTGGAAGGCTGTGTCTGCTGTACTGTGGATATCAGACGTCCGGTTGTACTTTCTGTGATGACAGTGGTTGTGACTTCTCACAACCATTCCAGGTGAGCAATTCCCTTAAGTTTTTTCTTCTTGCAGTGTTACCACAGGTAAACACTATTGTTTTTTTTTTTTTCCTTTCTTTTCTCTTTTTTGTCTGCTGTAACTCTGGATATCAGATGTCTGGTTGAAACTTTCTGTGATGATAGTGGTTGTGACTTCTCACAACCATTCCAGGTGAGCAATTCCCTTAAGTTTTTTCTTCTTGCAGTGTTACCACAGGTAAACACTATTGTTTTTTTTTTTTCTTCTTTTCTCTTTTTTGTCTGCTGTAACTCTGGATATCAGATGTCTGGTTGAACTTTCTGTGATGATAGTGTTGTGACTTCTCACAACCATTCCAGTGAGCAGTTCCCTTAATTTTTTTTTCTCTCTGCAGTGTTGCCACAGTGAACACTATTGTTTTTTCTCTCCTCTTCTTCCAGTAATCCTGTCTTAAAAGATCTGGAAAATGGAGGCCCGCATAAAGGAACTTTGCGGAGTGACTGATAATATCCTTGCAGATTTGCAGAATATAAAGACCCGTTTTACAAATCTACAGGACCTCAATAATCACAATTTGCAAGTGGTTGGACAGACTACCCAGGATTTGCGAGCCAGGATTGAGGTTCTAGAGGGGCGAGTCCAGGCTCCTGCCGTAGCCCCGAGTGCTGGGATTCCCAAGTTGCCCCCTTTTCGTTTTGGCGGTGAACGTGAGAAATTCAGGGATTTATTAATCAATGCAATCTTTTTTTTTCTGCACATGCTTCACAATTTCCCACTGAACGATCTAAGGTGCTTACTATAATTATGTTGCTTACCAACAAGGCTTTAATGTGGGCAAACCCTCTGATTGAGACTGAGGATGATTGTTTGAATCACCTTGATGATTTTATTTCAGCCATGGGGCAGGTGTTTGATGACCCCAATCGAGGTGCAACAGCTGAAGCAGCCATGTTAGCTTTGCGCCAAGGTAAGCACTCGGTAGCTGAATATGCCTTGGATTTCAGGAGATGGGCCCTTGATACCACCTGGGACAGTTCCGCCAAAAAATCTATTTTTCGAAAGGGGTTTTCTCCACTGATTAAGGATGAACTTGCTCGTGCCGACCCTCCCACTGCGTTAGGTGACTTTATTAACTACTGCATCCGTATTGATACTCGTCTGACTGAACGCAGGCAAGAGAGATGGTTCGAAAGCAATCGTACTAACCTTTTCCTACCTTCCTCTCCAGCTAAGGAACCTTTGAGTAGGATTACACGGGAACCTGAACCTGAACCCATGCAGGTAGACTCTTTACAACGACGGTTAGTGATGCACGCAAGGAACATCGTTTTAAGGAGAACCTATGTTTCTATTGTGGTAATTCAGGGCACTTCATTATAAACTGCCCCAGCCGTTCTCGTAAGACTACTGCAGCACTCATTCATTGTGAGTGTTGCGAGAGGGGATCTGTCAGGTCCGAGCCTCAGGCTCCAGAGAGATCTGCAGCAACAGATCTTGATTTCTCGGACTTAAACTCCGTTACCTCTGAGGACGTTGACTGTGTAAACGCTGCCATTTTTCAAGTTTCCTCAGCGGTGTCCCAGCTGAGTTGTAAGAAAAACAATTCTCATTGCTTTCTTTCCATCAAACTCTGGGTTGACTCAGCTTGGGTGTCTAGCTCTGCTATGATCGACTCAGGGGCAAGTGGAAATTTTATGGATGTCTCCTTTGCTCTGAAACAGGGAATACGTTCAGTGAAGAAGGCTACTCCAGTACAGATGGAAACTGTGGATGGCTCCTTGCTGACCTCTGGACCAGTGGATCAGGAAACAGAGCCTTTGAGGTTCTTATGGGTAAAGATCATCAAGAGAAACTGTCCTTTATGCTTATCTCTTCTCCCCACTTTCCCATTATTCTAGGGCTACCATGGCTGCAGGCTCAGAATCCTACCATTAACTGGGAGACCAAGGAATTACACTTTCCAGAGAAACAGATGAGTCCAAAAGTTTCAGCTTGCTCTGTTCCTAAAGGAATCATGTCAGTCCCTGAACTATCAGCTGTATACCAGGACTATGTGGATTTATGTGACAAGAAGAACGCTGACCAGCTTCCTCCTCACCGTCCATATGATTGTCCAATTGAATTATTGCCTGGAGCAGAGATACCTTTTGGTAAGATCTACCCCCTGGCGGGGCCCGAGCTAAAGGCTTTAAAGGATTACATAGATGAAAATCTAGCCAAGGGCTTCATACGCCCCTCTTCATCTCCTGCAGGTGCACCCATCTTCTTTGCAAAGAAGAAAGATGGATCTCTGAGACCATGCGTAGGCTATAGGGAACTCAATAAGGTTACTATTAGAAACCGTTATCCATTGCCTTTAATCCATGAGTTATTGGAGAGAGTGCGACATGCCAAAATTTTTTCTAAACTAGATCTTCGTGGGCCTATAACTTAGTCCGTATTGGACCTGGGGATGAATGGAAGACTGCATTCAGGTCACGCTATGGACACTTTGAATATCTAGTTATGCCTTTTGGTCTGAGTACCGCCCCAGCCACTTTCCAACACTTGGTGAATGACATCTTCAGGGATCTCCTAGATACATTTGTGGTAATTTATTTGGATGATATTCTAATTTTTTCTAACTCCACAGAGGAACATCATGGACATGTGAGAATGGTCTTGGAACGTCTAAGACAAAATCATCTTTACATCAAACTTGAAAAGTGTGAATTCCATAGGACCGAAATTCAATTTCTGGGGTATGTACTGTCTACACAAGGAATTAGTATGGATGGAAGCAAAACCCAAGCCATCAAGGATTGGCCAAGTCCTAGAAATGTGAAGGAGGTACAGCGCTTCATCGGGTTTGCCAACTTCTATAGACGTTTCATTAGAAATTTCTCTGAGGTAGTGTCACCTATCACTCAACTTACCGGAAAGAGTCTAGGTTTTCCTGGACTCCCCAAGCCCAGGAAGCATTTTCCCGTCTAAAAGATAAATTTACCACTGCACCTATCCTAGTACATCCCAACCCCGAGCTTGCCTTCATAATAGAGGTGGATGCTTCAGACTGTGCCGTTGGAGCTATACTCTCTCAGAGAACAGGTGAGAAGAATGTCTTGCATCCCTGTGCCTTCTTTTCCCAGCAGTTGTCTTCGGCTGAGAGGAACTACGATGTGGGCAATAGAGAGTTGTTGGCCATTATTGCCGCCTTCAAAGAATGGAGACACCTTCTTCAGGGAGCTGCACAGCAAATAGTCGTCCTGACAGACCATCGTAACCTTGAGTTTATCAGGTCGGCTAAGTGCCTGACTCCTCGCCAGGCTCGCTGGAATCTTTTCTTAAACCAATTTAATTTTATCATCTCTTATAGACCAGGATCGCGCAATGGAAAGGCTGATGCACTCTCTAGGATTTACTCAGCAGAGACACGTCCAATTACTCCTCCTAAGACTATTCTTCCTGACTCTAGATTCCTAGGAGTAATTCATAATCAAGACCTACTTAAGGACATCAAGGAAGCATACCATGCGGATTCCTTTTTGGCACCACCCCCAAGGGACGTAAGTCTTGTCTTTAA
>JARQOD010000006.1:225590681-225627992 GCA_033576555.1 Oophaga sylvatica | reverse complement strand
GGAGATAGTGGTATTCCCTAGTACAGGGGCAGTGGGACTGCCTTTCCCTGCAAAGGAGATCTTGGGGGATGGGGGCAAAAACATGGATGTCGGGAATAAAAAATAGTTGCATCGCTATTCTGCCTAGGAGATTATCAACAACCCAAAACCTCAGATCTTCACTAAAACATATTCATGGGTTTGAATGGGACCAGTCCAGACCTAAATCCCATCCGAAGTTTGTAACAAGACTTGAAAATTGCTATTCTCAGACACTCTCCATTCTTTCTCACTGAGCCAGAGCTAGTTTGCAAAGAAGAATTGGCAAACAGTTAACCCTCTAGATGTGCAAAGCTAGTAGGACATATCCCAAGCGGCATTTTTACCATAAATTGCAGCAAATGATAGTCCTACAAAGTATTGAATTGTGGTGCTCAATACAAATACATGTCACATAATAGATTTATACTTTTAAAATTTTTGGGAAAAAATGTATAATTTAATTTACACTTCACAAAACTTGATTCTTTGTATTGGTATTTGGTATATCACATAAAATCCAAATAGAATTAATACATTTGTGGGTTTATTGTGAAAAATGGGGAAAAACATGGGGAATAAATACACTGCTCAAAAAAATAAAGGGAACACTCAAATAACACATTCACGTCATGGACAAAAGTTTTGAGAATGACACAAATATTAATTTTTACAAAATCTACTGCTTCACTTTTTCTAATGGCAATTTGCATGTAATCCAGAATGTTATAAAGAGTGATCAGCTTAACAGCAATTACTTGCAAAGTCAATATTTGGCTAGAAAATGAACTTTATCCCCCAAAACACATTTCAACATCATTGCAGCCCTGCCTTAAAAGGACCAGCTAACCTCTTTTCAGTGATTGCTCCATTAACACCAGGTGTGGGTGTTGATGAGAACATGGCTGGAGATCAATCTGTCATGATTAAGTAAGAATGACACCACTGGACATTTTAAAAGGAGGCTGGTGCTTGGCATCATTGTTTCTCTTCTGTTAACCATGGTTATCTCTAAAGAAACACGTGCAGTCATCATTGCAATGCACAAAAATGGCCTAATAGGGAAGAGTATAGAAAGATTGTACCTCAGTCAACAATCTATCGCATCATCAAGAACTTCAAGGAGAGAGGTTCCATTGTTGCCAAAAAGGCTCCAGGGCGCCCAAGAAAGACCAGAAAGCGCCAGGACCGTCTCTTAAAAGTGTTTCAGCTGCGGGATCGGCCTACCAGCAGTGCAGAGATTGCTCAGGAAAGGCAGCAGGCAGGTGTGAGTGCATCTGCACGCACTGTGAGGCGGAGACTCTTTGAGCAAGGCCTGGTCTCAAGGAGGGCAGCAAAGAAGCCACTTCTCTCCAGAAAAAACATCATGGACAGACTGATATTCTGAAAAAGGTACAGGCGGGGTAAAGTTATTTTCTCTGATGAATCCCCTTTTCGATTGTTTGAGACATCAGGAAAACGCCTCATTCGGAGAAGACAAGGTGAGCGCTACCACCAGTCTTGTCTTATGCCAACTGTTAAGCATCCTGAAACCATTCATGTGTGGGGTTGCTTCTCAGCCAAGGGAATCGGCTCTCTCACAGTCTTGCCTAAAAACACAGCCATGAATAAAGAATGGTACCAGAATGTCCTCCAAGAGCAAATTCTCCAACCCTCCAAGAGCAGTTTGGCGATCAACAATGCCTTTTCCAGCATGATGGAGCACCTTGCCATAAAGCAAAGGTGATAACTAAATGGCTCAGGGAACAAAACATAGAGATTTTGGGTCTATGGCCTGGAAACCCCTCAGATATTAATCCCATTGAGAACTTGTGGTCAATCATCAAGAGATGGGTGGACAAACAAAAACCTAAAAATTCTGACAAAATTAAAGCATTGATTGTGCAAGAATGGACGGCTATCAGTCAGGATTTGGTCCAGAAGTTGATTGAGAGCATGCCAGGTAGAATTGCAGAGGTCCTGAAAAGAAGGGTCAACACTGCAAATATTGACTTGCTGCATTAACTCATTCTAACTGTCAATATAAGCTTTTGTTACTCATATGTTTGCAATTGTATTTCTGTCTGTGATAAAAACATCTGTCAAACACATATAAAAACCAGAGGGCATTAGATCATGTGAAAATATAATATTTGTGTCATTCTCAAAACTTTTGGCCATGACTGTAGATCTGAATGAATGAAATATTCTCATTGAATACTTTGTTCTGTACAAAGTTGAATGTGCTGACAACAAAATCACACAAAAATCATGAATGGAATTCAAATTTATTAACCAATGGAGGCCTGGATTTGGAGTCACACCCAAAATTAAAGTGGAATGTAATATCCTTAAAACAAGTCAAATGATTTTCAGTAGTGTGTGAGGTCTCCAAGTGCCTGTATGATCTCCCTGTGCCTGTATGACCTCCCTACAATACCTGGGCATTCTCCTGATGAGGCGGCGGATGGTCTCCTGAGGGATCTCCTCCCAGAACTGGACTAAAGCAACCGCCAACTCCTGGACAGTCTGTGGTGCAATGTGAAGTTTGTGGATGGAGTGAGACATGATGTCCCAGATGTGCTCAATCGGATTCAGGTCTGGGGAACGGGCGTGCAAGTGCATAGCTTCAATGCCATCATCCTGCAGGAACTGCTGACACACTCCAGCCACATGAGGTCTGGCATTGTCCTGCATTAGGAGGAACCTAGGGCCAACCGCACCAGCATATGGTCTAACAAGGGGTCTGAGGATCTCATCTCGGTACTTAATGGCAATCAGGCTACCTGTGGCGAGCACATGGAGGGCTGTGCGGCCCTCCAAAGAAATGCCACCCCACACCATTACTGATCCACTGCCAAACCGGTCATGCTGAAGGATGTTGCAGCCAGCAGATCCCTCTCCACTGTGTCTCCAGACTCTGTCACATCTGTCAAATGTGCTCAGTGTGAACCTGCTTTCATCTGTGAAGAGCACAGGGCACCAGTGGCGAATATGCCAATTCCAGTTGTTCTGTGGCAAATGCCAAGCATGCTGCACGGTATTGGGCTGTGAGCACAACCCCCATCTGCGGATGTCAGGCACTCAGAGCATCCTCATGGAGTCGATTTCTAACCGTTTGTGCAGACACATGCACATTTTTGGCCTGCTGGTGGTCATTTTGCAGGGCTGTGGCCGTACTCCTCCTGTTCCTCCTTGTACAAAGACGGAGGTAGCGGTCCTGCTGCTGGGTTGTTGTCCTCCTACCGTGCCCTCCACATCTCCTGGTGTACTCATCTGTCTCCTGTTAGCGCCTCTAGCCTCTGGACGCTACGCTGACAGACACAGCAAACCTTCTTGCCACAGCTTGCATTGATATGCCATCCTGGATGAGCTGCACTACCTGAGCCACTTGTGTGGGTTGTAGAGTCCGTCTCATGCTACCATGAGTGTGAAAGCACAGCCAACATTCAAAAGTGACCAAAACCTCAGCCACAAAGCATTGGTACTGAGATGTGGTCTGTGGTCCCCACCTTCAGAATCACTCCTTTATTGAGTGTGTCTTGATAATTGCCAATAATTTCCATCTGTTGTCTATTCCATTTGCACAACAGCATGTGAAATTGATTGTCAATCAGTGTAGTTTCCTAAGTGGACAGTATGATTTCACAGAAGTTTGATTTACTTGGATTTATGTTCTGTTGTTTAAGTGTTCCTTTTATTTTTTTTGAGCAGTGTACTTTTTCAAGGCACTGTAAGTTCGCAATGCACATTAAATATACTGAGTAGAAAATGCATGGCACCCACAAAGAAATATAGAAAATAGGTGATTTATTCCATTAGTATTTTTTATCTACATCAGATTTAATAAATATATTTTTTGAAATATGTTTGCCCAGTTCCTTTTGTTGTCTGTGTTTTTATTCCATTAGTGGCAAAGTAATATGGTAAAATAACTTAAGGCTATTTTTCATGAAATAATGTCCCCTTATGCTTGCCATGAAACTGACAGAGACTCAATGTGTGAGGGAATTTTTACCGCTCAATGAACATTATAACAGGATCAGCCAAAAATCAATGATTGAATCACATTTCTTTTTCACAAGTTTATCTCACTTTAATGGCCTACTACCCCCACCAGTAGTTGAAACAATAGTCAGAATAAGCAATTCGTCATACAGCGGACAAGAGAGGGAAACACCTCACTCCCCAATTAAATCCACCACACATGGTGACGAGTGGAATACTTCCAGATTTGTAAACACACAAAAGGATGAAGTATAGAGAAACCACCAAAATGGATAAAAACAAATACTTTTATTAAATCAAAAACATATAAAAGTAGGATGCAAAAAGTATCATAATACAGAGAGAATGATAATCGAGGAGATATACTAGTACAGCAGGGAGAGGGTGAGCCACAAGTACCAAGTACCGAGGGGTAAAAAGGATCAGAACTGACATAAAGGGCAAACAATACATCACAAAATGTGTAATAAGCAGGAACCGGTAATGATCAATGAAATACCTCTATACAACAGTAAAGCCAGGCTACAATGCCCCACAAGTTTTAGTCCTGCTTACCCTTCATCATTGGTAGTGCCCACACGTCTCCCTGCTGTCCCATTGATGCGCGTTTCGCGTGGCAGCTTTTTCAAAAGAGGGCGCATTGCGCTGTATCCCAAAGGTTTAAATAGTGGTACAATGTGAATCCTAGTAACATGTGGTGCATGCGTCCCAGAAGCTCAACACAGGAAAAATCCCTTCCCTCATGACTGTCGGTACACTGTGCGCATGGAGACGAAAAATCACCTGATGAAGTCAATGGGCATGTGCACAGTGCACATACGATAGCGGCAAAGAAAACGAAGCAGTGCTGAAATCAAAGTGCGCATACACACCACAGCGGCAATCTTAAAGCAGACCAAGGGCACAACCATCAGGGAATGTGCGATAGCCACAAGGAAAGTTAAGCGGTGCTAAAAGTCAAGGAGCGTGTGCGCACCGTGGCAACCATTTTAAAGGAGACCAAGGGGGCAGCAATCCGGGAATGTATCAAAGTAACATGTGGCGCACGCGTCCCAGAAGCTCTACACCGGAACAATCCCCTTCCCCCACGACTGTTGGTTCACTGTGCGCATGGAGACGAAAAAGCACCCGATGACGTCACTGGGCATGTGCACAGTGCACATACGATAGCGGCAAAAAAAATGAAGCAGTGCTGAAATCAAGGCGCGCATGCACACCACAGTGGCAATCTTAAAGAAGACCAAGGGCACAATCATCAGGGACTGTGCGATAGCCACACGGAAAGAGAAGAGGTGCTAAAAGTCAATGTACGTATGCGCACCGTGGCAACCATTTTAAAGGAGAAAAAGGGGGCAGCCATCAGGGAATGCATCAAAAAATATCCCATGTTGCTCAGAGTGCTGAAATAAACAAAAATTACAATGAAAAATTGATAGTAGGTAGAAAAAGTGTAGCTTACATCCATAGAGACAAATAGTACACATTATTAATAAAACAACGGTAAGTTGTAAAGAGCAAAGTGCACTTGTGCAAGTAAAGCTGAACATCTCATCAAAAGAATGATCAATAAAGTGACAATAGTGCAATTTTGATATATATAAAAAAAAATGAAGAAAAAGATATAAAAAAATGAAATAAAAAAGAAAATAAAAAAAATAACAAAAAAGAAAAATGATACGACACCAAGAAGTGACTAAATAGCAAATCATGGGAATAGTTATTGTCTCGAATGGTAAGATCCACGTCCTCAGTAGATGTAACCTCAAAGAGGAGATGGGAGAATTCAAACGTAGATGCAGCGATCCAGGACACAGAGGCCGACAAAGAAAAAACAATAAAACAGGAACTAAAAAAGGAGAGACAAACAAAAGATTAAAAACTGAAACAATAAAAACAAGGTGGGCAAGACCCCAATAGGTGAGCGTGATATAATGCTGCAAAGGAAGAACAATTGCTGTAACGAGGACAAAGCTATGGGAACATATAAGAATATATATATATATATATTATATATATATATTATATATATATATTATATGTAGGCTGCTGAATAATGTGTGACAGCCTTCATAAGTAGTCTTGCCTTTCATTGGACTCACCTGCCAAACTAATTAGCACAGGTGTCTGCAATTGCTTACAGTGATATAAAGAGCCCTGACACATATCACCATCAATGAGTTTAACTGACAAACAAAAAAATTCTTACCTTATCACTCCTAAACAATTTTTGCATAATAATTTGGAACACATTGTATTCCTCCATACAGTATTAAGGGCACCACATAGTGTGCCATACAGAATAATGAGCCCCATATATTGTTCCATACAGAATAGACCCCATATGTGCTCCATATGATGCTCCATATATCAAGGGCCCTATATGATGCCCCATAAATAATGAACCCTATACAGTATGATGCTCTAGTATATGATGAGCCCCATATATGATGCTCCAGTGTATGATGAGCCGCATGTAATGCTCCAAATATAATGGTTCCAATATATAATGCTCCAAATATAATGGGCCCCATATAATGCTCCAGTGTATAATGGGCCCCGTATATAATGCTCCCCATATATTGCTCCAAACATTAAAAAAATGAAATACCTCTCCTCGCTGGGCACTGCTCTACTCTGGACTCCTCAGCGTCGCCATCTTCCAGGTCTCTGCACTGTGACTGTTCAGGCAGAGGGCGCACAGATGTGATGTCATTTTGCTCTCTGACCTGAATATCACTGTCAGGAAACGCGGATGACGTCACAACGGTGGAGCAGGGAGAGGTAAGTATTGCAAGTGCTGGGGCCCTGAGCAAGCAGGGGGGGCACACTAATGTGCGCCGACACTGGCACAGGGCCCCTCATAGTACGCCAGTGTCTGTGATGGCGAGTGGGCCCCCCACCTGATCAGGCCCCGGCACTTGCCCGGGTGCGCCAGGTGCTGACGCCGGCCTGGGGTGGGTACAACCCAGTTAAGGAGGTGGAAAAACTGGCATATGTTGAGGTGTAGACTGGACGTTCAGCAGCTTCAAATGGAGGAATTGGAGAAGTCGGAGGAAGAGGAGGACAAAGCAAGCCATTTTGCTGGCAACCTATTTATCAACAGAGGAGGTGGTACAAAATCCTTTGAAACCCAGGCATGGTTCATTTTAATGAGGTTGAGATCACCTACATTTTGGGTCAACAGCCGGGTCCTTCTTTCTGTCAGGATTGATCAAGCAGCACTTAAGACTCTTTCTGATAGCACACTACCAGCAGAGCAAGCAAGCTCCTTTAAGGCATATTGTGCCAATTCAGGCCACGTGTCCAGTTTACTGGCCCAGTAGTCAAAGGGGAATGAATTGTGAGGGAGAACATCGATGGGGAGGAGAGACAATTTTGAACCATAGTTGACAACTGCTGTCTCCTGTCTGTTGCAATCGATTCAGTATTACCAGTCATGTGAGCGGTACTCGAGAAATCAGTCCACAACATGGTCATGAAACCCCTGTCTCCAACGCCACTTCGGCTGTGTGCACCATGAACACCTCTTCCATGTTGTCCAGTAAGGCTCGTGGTAGAACCTGCGCCGCTGCTGTGTGCTGAGAATGCCTCTAACAAACGGTTTACCAGAGTTGCTTGTTTGTTCGCCAATATTAGCTCTAGGCTCTCCTGTGGCATGATGTTCTGTAATTTCCCTTTAAAGTGACGATTGAGTATTCTGGCAAACAGAAGTCATCATCCTTCATCATTTTGGCAATGCGTGGGTCCCTTTTTAGGATCCGCAAGACATAATCACACATGTGGGCCAATGTTCCAGGTGTCAATGATGCACTGCCAGTGGTGAGTGGAGGAGCACTTTCTGCCAAATCCACATCCCTCCAGTCATGCAAAAACCCTGTAACTGACCTTGGCAAGCCAACATTTTCTCTTGCCCCCTGAGAAGCATCCTCCTCCCAAAATAATCATTCCCCTCATCCTCCTCCTCAACCTCTTCCTCTTCTTCCTCCACCTCTTCCAGCACAGATCCCTGAGCAGACAATGCCTGACTGTCATCAAGGCTTCCCTCCTCCTCCTCCGCAGCAGCAGACGCTTGATCCTTAATGTGCATCAAAGATTGCATAAGCAGACACATAAGTGGGATGCTCATGCTTATGATGGCATCGTCTGTGCTTACCAGCCATGTGCATTCCTCAAAACACTGAAGGACTTTACAGAGGTCTCTTCAATTTTCCCCTACATCGTATACAGCTGTACGCTTCTGAGACAGTACCGTATATCTGCTATTTCTGTTACAGTCAAATCCAAACTGAGTGATCGTCTGTGTGTGACTCCGGAAGTATATACTGAGATTGCAATTTTCCCCTGCACAGTATACAGCTGTACGCTTCTGAGACAGTACCGTATATCTGCTCTTTGTATTATGGTCAAATCCATACTGAGTGAGCGTCTGTGTGTGACTCCAGAAATATATACGGAGATTTAAATTTTCCCCTACACCATATACAGCTGTACACTTCTGAGACAGTACCGTATATCTGATCTTTGTATTACGATCAAATCCATACTGGGTGAGAGTCTGTGTGTGACTCCGAAAATATATACGGAGATTGCAATTTTCTCCTACATCGTATACATTTATATGCTTCTGAGACAGTACCGTATATCTGCTCTTTGCATTACGGTCAAATCCATACTGAGAGAGCGTTTGTGTGTGACTCCGGAAATATATACGGAGATTTAAATTTTCCCCTACACCATATACAGCTGTATGCTCCTCATACAGTACCATATATCTGCTGGTATTTTTGCCAAAGGCCCAATAGCACCTAAGGCAGGAGGTGTTGAACCTGCATCATCGTCTGGCTCCAGAAGGCCTGGTAGGCTCCGTTTTCTGGGAGTAGGTAAACTGCTTTTAAAGCTCGAGCATCAGGAACAGGTTTTGGCTTACATTGCCGAAACAGCCTCCAGCTCTGTCGCCTCCTATTCTGAAGTTTCAAAAACTGCAATCACTGAGTCGTCAATGCATGCTCCTGGTCAGGAACAACACAGTTCCTTGTGTCTTTCACCTCCATCAAAAGTGAAGGATGCGGCAGGCCACACTTCAGATTACTCCCTGGAGCTCTTTTCACATACCATGCCTAACTTATCAAGTCAAACCCTGAATTCCCCAGTCCAAGATGAATTTGACATGGAGTGTACTGATGCACAGTCACTGCTTTATGATTCTGCTGGCATATTCACCCAGAGCACTACATTGCCCTCGCATTCTACTGAGCCAGAATCTGACCCTGATGAAAATTAGGTGCCACTTCCCGCATACTATACCACCTTGCACGGTGACACAGAGGAAGATGCAGATAAAATTGAAGAGGAGGTGATGGATGCCCCAGTTGTTGACCGAGATTGGCATCCATTGGGGAAGAATGTGCAGCTGGCAATAGCGGAGGAGGATCCGCAGCAGGCATCGACATTGCAGCTGCGGTTATCTGGCAGGCCAGTAGCAGTTCAAAAAGGTGTTAAAAAAACAAAAAGAGTTGCAGGACAGCTTTGCCAGGCAGTCAAATTAACACAGCGTGCAAGCCCTGAAAATTTAGCCCATAGTAGAAAGAGTCCAGTGTAGCACTTTTTTGACCAAAATCCTATTCATGACGCAAAGGTTATCTGCAAGAAGTATGGAAGGACCTTTAGCCGAGGGAAAAATCTCCGAAATTTGAATACCAGTTGCATGCTTAGACATGTAAACACCATGCACTTGCAAGCGTGGACGGACTACAAAACTTCAGGTAGCACACGTGCACCTGCTCTGACTGAAGGTAGCCAGCAATGCTACATCGCTTACCCCACTGTAAGCATACCGGTTAGCACACCATCAGCAAGAAATGTCGAGGTGCAGTCGCAAGACCAAGGCAGTCAGGGAATCCCAATGGTTTTCCAATGAAATAATGCATCTAGGCCATCATCACCAAAATAACCAACCCCCTCTCAGTCCGCCATGTCCACCGCTAGTTCCACCAAATGCAGCTCTCAAGTCCAGCTCACCGTAGCAGATACTCTGAGTAGGACAAGAAAGTACTCATCCTCTCATCCGCGTACACTGGCTTTGAATGCCTACATTGCCAAACTGATCTCAATAGAGATGATGCCCTTCCTTTTGGTTTAAAGCGCAGCGTTCTGAGAGCTCATGGCCTACGCTGTCCCACACTATGACCTACCCAGTCAGCACTTCTTTTCTAGAAAAGCCATCCCTGCCCTCCACCTGCATGTGAAAGACCGCATTGTCCATGCACTCAAACAATCAGTGAGTGGAAAGGTGCATCTCACAACAGATGCATGGGCCAGTAGGCATGGCCAGGGCCATTACGTGTCCATCACTGTGCACTGGGTTAATGTGGTGGATGCAGGGTCCACAGGGGACAGCGGCAGTGGGACAGTGCAGCCTAGCCCACGGTATAGGCAACATTTGGCTAAAGCCGTACGACCCTCCTCCTCCTCCTCCATAAGTGAAAACTCATCGACAGAGTGCAGCCGCATGGGCACTCCATCCGCAGCAGCCAGTGTTGCACACGAGGTGTGCCGCTATCGAACTGCTAGTGGTAATCATCAGCAGGCTGTTTTAATGATGATTTCTTTGGGCGACAACAGACACACCGCGGAGGTACTGGCTGACTACTTGCTGCGAGCAGCTGAGTCATGGCTGGGCAGTCTACATCTTGAGCCAATGATATAATCCGGCACACCAGACGTGAAATAGGATGCAAAAAACAAAGTTTTTATTGGAAACAATAACAGCTCATACTCCAAAGAACAAAGGTAAGTGTAGGTACATAATTTCTCAACGTTTCGGCTTTATCTGCCTTTTTCAAGAAGTACCCTTTTACTGTATAAAGAAAAAAGACAATTGGATGAAAGACAACAATCTGGATATATATGTACAAAAAATAATAAGGAGAAGAAAAAGGGAGGGAGAAAAAAAGGGGAGGAAGGTATCGCATGAGCAGTAAAATAAATGTATACAAGGCACCAAAATTGAGGCACAGATAAGAAATGGTGTACTCCTTCATATGAATTAGTCAAAAAACGAAAGGCATGTATAAACAAACAACATCATAAAAAAACCAAAAATAAGAAATAAAAAATGACAAATTAGAAGAGAAAATGCATATAATTATGCAGCATAAACGCATGCATATGTGTTGCGAGGACCACCTCATAATAATGTGTAAAAAACATATATATAAAACTATGATCGGCATATGGTCAAAGAGACAGTATGTAACGCTATTAGTATATAATAATGAGTCACTACAATCATGGTGGCAACATTAAACTAGATATATAAGAAAATATAAGAAGCCATGGCTATATCAAAATAATTTGAAAAAATGTGTGTTTGAAGAAACAAAGATGAATTTACCCACATGCCATAGCGAACCACACTAAACAAAAGGGAGATTGAAAAAATAGATATGAGTGCTTAAAGGTAAACACCATAGGTATAATTACTAGTGGAAACATATGTAGTATACCACCAAATATATGCAGTGAAACTGTGACTGCAACAGGACAACCGGATCACCAAATCCATAGGTACAAAAGAGCGATAGCAAAGTCCGTGGGACATACCTTATTAGTCATGAAGAAATGAAGAGGACAACGTCCTGGAGTTTCTAATGCGGCAGTGAGCTGTGGCGCCATGGTGCGAGCACCGCTATTTATGTGATAAGTGAACGCTGACACCGGGAACTTCCGGGTCAGACTAACAGGGTAAAGTATGCAGTGCGCATGTGCAGAAAGCCTGGAAAAGCCGAAAGAAGGCCGAACACAGCCGAATCCCCCAGGGGATAGTGCGAAGGTCAGGAGAAGAATTACGTCACAGGATCGGTGCCAGAATGCTGTAGAAAATAAACAAAATGATATTAGGGAAACGTGGATGATATGGCATATGACAGAGTACAAAATTCATCAAGATACTATCAATATGATTGTTATGTAACATTAATTGACAAGGTTTACAATATATTATCAAAGATACGCAAATCATATAAAAGACTGTGATCATAACAAAAATGTGGCAATATAATAATATTATTAATATTGCAATGGACTAGATTGTAGTGACTAAAGACCAAACAAGCAAGTCAGAAATTCACTATCTAAAGAAACCATTCATAACACGGTATCTATCATGTCCAATGGGTCAGGTAAATTCATACATTAGTAAGTAAGCTCGTATTCCCTATTTAGACCGTAAGGGTTAAGGGTCTTCAACGTGTGAATCCAGAAGGATTCACGTTCCTTCAACTTTTTGATTCTATCGCCACCTCTTCTAGATTTTGGGACATGATCAATAACTTGATACCTAAGTTGGGCAATAT
The DNA here is from genome assembly GCA_033576555.1 of Oophaga sylvatica. Lineage (NCBI taxonomy): Eukaryota > Metazoa > Chordata > Amphibia > Anura > Dendrobatidae > Oophaga > Oophaga sylvatica. The sequence goes on along the minus strand of JARQOD010000006.1, from coordinate 225,615,633 downwards.
TGTGTTTTTTCTCCAAAAAATGCGCAGGGACTGGTAACAGGGTACGTCCACATCTAATTGTAGATTTATGCTGAGAGATGCGGTCACGGATATGTTGAGTAGTCTCCCCAACATATCCGAGACCGCATGGACACTTAATTAAGTATATGACATATGATGAATCGCATGTATAATGTCCATTAATAGAAAATCTCCGTCCCGTTCGTGGATGTGTGAAGCTGTCACCTTCGTAATATTGGAACATTGCAGACATCCCAAGCATGGAAAAGTCCCTTTCCGAGGAGTATATAACACACTTTGTGTTAGCCCTGTTTTAAGTGTACCAATGTCCGCCCTAACCAAAAAATTCCTGATATTGTCCGACTTTTTGTAACAAAACAAAGGTTTATTCATAAATTCTGGGACTTGCGGATAGGCTGCTTGTAAGATACTCCAGTGCCTTGAAATACATTGATGAATACCCTTTTTAAAGGGGTGAAAAACATTAACAAACGGTATCCTCTGATTCTTATTACCCATCACGGATCGTGGTGTATTCTCCCTATATGAATCTTTAAGTAATCTCTCGGGGTAACCTCGTGCACGGAATTTTTGATCCATATCCTCGTGTCTTCTGCGTTTAACAATGTGATCAGATACGATCCTATGTACCCGTGCATGCTGAGATATTGGGAGTGACTTTTTAATATGTATAGGGTGACTACTACTATATAGTAGAAGACTATTTTTGTCAGTTGATTTGGTGTAGATGTCAGTCCCTATCTGACCATTAGCAGACAATCTAACCATAGTGTCTAAAAATTGATACACTGATCGTCATGTTGTATCGTAAAGGTAATATCTGGATTACAGGTGTTTAAATCAGAGTGAAACTTAAGGAGCGATTCAATATCGCCCTTCCAAATGAAAAAAACGTCGTCGATATAACGTCTCAAATACAATACATTGGTGTCAAAAGATGGGTGGGGGTATACAAAAGTTTTTTCAAATAAATCCATAAATATGTTTGCATATGGGGGTGCCATGTTGGACCCCATAGCGGTACCTTTCTTTTGAATGTAGAATTGGTCGCCAAAAAGAAAAAAATTCTTAGTGAGAATCAACGTTAAGATGTCCTCACAAAATTGGATTTGAATCTCGCTGTAAGAAGTATGAGTTTTCAAAAATGAAATAGTCGCCTGGATACCATCTTTATGATTAATGCTAGTGTACAGACTATTTACGTCCATGGTTACTAATAGTGAACCCGCCGGAAGTGTGCCCATGTCACTCAGTGTCCTCAAGAAATGTATGGTATCCTTTAAGTAGGATTTGATGGAAGGAATAAGGGGCGATAGAATTTTTTCTAATGTAATGGCCAAGGGAGAAAGAATGGAGTTGGTGGACGCTACAATGGGTCGACCTGGTGGTCTAAGCAGATTCTTATGAACTTTTGGAAGTGTATAAAACACCGGAATAACAGGAAATCTGTTCACCAGAAATGTGCTTAGATTCTCATCAATGACACCTATCTGTTCGTAGTTTGTGACTAAGGATAAGATCAATTTCTCAATTTCAAACGTTGGATTAACAGAAACCGGCATATAAGTATCAATATCATTCAATTGTGAAAAGATCTCTTCCATATAGTAGGATTTGTCAAGTACGACAATAGCGCCACCCTTATCGGCTGGTTTAATTACCAAACTCTTATTGTTCTTCAGAGACAATAAAGATCTATACTCAACGTTAGTGAGGTTATTCTTAATTATCATCTGTCCATTGTGAATAGAGTCCAGATATGTAGAAATGTCTCTCTTAACAAGCCCAATATAGGTTTCCACAGGATGGTAAGTCCTGGGGGGTTGGAAGGTGCTAGGATTCTTCAAGCCCAATGATTTTAAGGTAAATGAAGATCCCGATGATGTCGTAGGGGGAATAGTTCCTTGTTGTTGAGAGGAAAAGTGGGCCTTAAGCCTCAATCTCCGAAAGAAACTATGTAATTCCTGATCAACTTGAAACGTGTCAAAATGTGGAACTTGACAAAAAGATAGACCTTTTTCCAACACCCCTAACTCTGATGGTGAAAGCATTGCTGAGGAGATGTTGTAGACCAGATTGGTCAAGGGACCCCTACCTGGGACCGTGTCATGATTCTGGAGCGATCGGTGGTGCTGTCTCCACCCCCTCCTCGTCTTCCTCGGGGCTGACGGGTACGACGTGTACCTAAAAAAGAAGAGGAAGAAAAGGGGCGAGAGGATCCAAAGTCGCTGTCCGAGCTGTTTGAGAAGGGGCTGTAATCTCTGCGTAAAAATCTCGTAGGATTGTAATAAGTAGATGAACGCCATTTATATACTTGATTGTTCTTATAGTCGTCAGCGTCCCTCAAAAATTTGGATTTCTTTCTTTCTTGCAGGTTATTGCGAAAATCGGTAATAGACTTATCAATCTTAATTTTGAGGGACTTAAAGTCCTCAGGAGAAGAGGTACCAATCAATTGTTGTTCAGTAGTAGTAATTTTTGTTTTGAGCTCGTTAATCTCCTTTTGCAAGTAGTCGATAGTCAAGACCATCAAGTCCATAGAGCACTTGTTCAACACCGCTTCAAACTTAGTACAGTAATCGGTGTTATCATGAAAAAGTGTCGGTCTCAAAGAGACCCTAAGGCCACGTGGGATCCTCTGCACTTTATGGTACTCTGCTAGTGTAATGCTATGTAGATCAAATGCAGTGAATCTGCGCAAGTCTTTTTCAAAGTCTCTAGTACGAAGTTCCTGAGATGGCGTATGTAAGAAGGTCCCAGGAGTAGTAACCTGTGCAACGATGTTGGAAGCCTCTTCTGGATTATACGATAATGTAGAAAACGACATCAGGTCAAAAAAATTGGAGCATTCAACCCAAAAAAAAGTATATAATATAGAAAATAGAGGGGAAGCTCACTACTGTTGCGGGTGCTCAGGAAAACAGGTAATGTAGAGCCAATGATATAATCCGGCACACCAGACATGAAATAGGATGCAAAAAACAAAGTTTTTATTGGAAACAATAACAGCTCATACTCCAAAGAACAAAGGTAAGTGTAGGTACATAATTTCTCAACGTTTCGGCTTTATCTGCCTTTTTCAAGAAGTACCCTTTTACTGTATAAAGAAAAAAGACAATTGGATGAAAGACAACAATCTGGATATATATGTACAAAAAATAATAAGGAGAGGAAAAAGGGAGGGAAAAAAAAAGGGGAGGAAGGTATCGCATGAGCAGTAAAATAAATGTATACAAGGCACCAAAATTGAGGCACAGATAAGAAATGGTGTACTCCTTCATATGAATTAGTCAAAAAACGAAAGGTATGTATAAACAAACAACATCATAAAAAAACCAAAAATAAGAAATAAAAAATGACAAATTAGAAGAGAAAATGCATATAATTATGCAGCATAAACGCATGCATATGTGTTGCGAGGACCACCTCATAATAATGTGTAAAAAACATATATATATAAAACTATGATCGGCATATGGTCAAAGAGACAGTATGTAACGCTATTAGTATATAATAATGAGTCACTACAATCATGGTGGCAACATTAAACTAGATATATAAGAAAATATAAGAAGCCATGGCTATATCAAAATAATTTGAAAAAATGTGTGTTTGAAGAAACAAAGATGAATTTACCCACATGCCATAGCGAACCACACTAAACAAAAGGGAGATTGAAAAAATAGATATGAGTGCTTAAAGGTAAACACCATAGGTATAATTACTAGTGGAAACATATGTAGTATACCACCAAATATGTGCAGTGAAACTGTGACTGCAACAGGACAACCGGATCACCAAATCCATAGGTACAAAAGAGCGATAGCAAAGTCCGTGGGACATACCTTATTAGTCATGAAGAAATGAAGAGGACAACGTCCTGGAGTTTCTAATGCGGCAGTGAGCTGTGGCGCCATGGTGCGAGCACCGCTATTTATGTGATAAGTGAACGCTGACACCGGGAACTTCCGGGTCAGACTAACAGGGTAAAGTATGCAGTGCGCATGTGCAGAAAGCCGGGAAAAGCCGAAAGAAGGCCGAACACAGCCGAATCCCCAGGGGATAGTGCGCAGGTCAGGAGAAGAATTACGTCACAGGATCGGTGCCAGAATGCTGTAGAAAATAAACAAAATGATATTAGGGAAACGTGGATGATATGGCATATGACAGAGTACAAAATTCATCAAGATACTATCAATATGATTGTTATGTAACATTAATTGACAAGGTTTACAATATATTATCAAAGATACGCAAATCATATAAAAGACTGTGATCATAACAAAAATGTGGCAATATAATAATATTATTAATATTGCAATGGACTAGATTGTAGTGACTAAAGACCAAACAAGCAAGTCAGAAATTCACTATCTAAAGAAACCATTCATATCACGGTATCTATCATGTCCAATGGGTCAGGTAAATTCATACATTAGTAAGTAAGCTCGTATTCCCTATTTATATAACACAAAACTGGGCACACTCAAATAGGTGTAAAAAATAATTTTAATACGTACACTTGATCACTAGTAACAGACGTTTCGGTCCATATTGACCTTCATCAGTGTACTAAAAATAATAGAAATACGTGATCTAAATTTGTTACAAGCAGAAACAAGGTATTTACACATATATACAGGGTCATATGGATTTAAGGATAGTCTCAACCTGAGTTCATCCAATATCATAGTTATCCAAAGATTTCCAGTATAATGAAAAGATAGAACATTGAATAGGCGGCAGACATACCTAGTGAAGGTGTGTACCCGATCTAGTGGGGTATAAGGATAGAATCTGTGAAACAAAATCATGGGCATGAAGTTGTAGTGATAGGAATTTGCCTATCTTGAAAACTAGAAGTCAGCAGATAACATACCCGTTACATTGAGTGCTGTTGTGAACGGCTACAGTGGAATAAAAAGTAGTAGTGAGTGAGAAATATGCATAGTATATAATGCCCTTAATAGTAATTCATAGGTGACCAAAAAATAGATAGACGTACCGCTCATAAGTGAAACCTCTGATTAGGCTGTCAGTAATTGCTGACGGTGGATATTGACTGCGGGGATATACAGAGCGCCTATGAATAATAGTGCTAGATAATGCCAGCGTTTCCGTTAATAGTGCACTTACCCAGAAGAGACTATGATATGACTCGTGTCCCAGTGACGCGGTATCCACCGCTTGTCTCGTGGTGGCAGGAAGTGGAGAGTGAGCCTCATTAAATAGATAGTGTAGTCTCTAAGTGACGCCCAGCGTCAAACCGGAAGTGCTCATGCCGGATATGACGTTGGCGCTGCTTATTCAGAACGCAGAGGGCGAGTTCTGCGTTCCACAGGAAGCGCTTGCGTTCCAAGCTATAGTGCGCATGACTGGGAGTTTGTGATGAGAAGGTGCACAGTGAGAAACGAAGTGACCATCCATAATAAGCTTATTTAGTAGCGGTTCTGTAAAACAAGGACATAAAAGTAAATGAGCGGTATTATAGAACTTGGCATTAATAATATACAAGCACAACAGTAAAAATTGTAAAATAATGATTCAAAGAAAAGCATGGAGATCATAATCCCTATTTAACCCCTTAGGGTGTAGGGTATCTAGTTCATTGATCCAGTACGCTTCTCTCCTTTTTAATTGAGTTATACGGTCTCCCCCTCTTCGGAATTGTGGTACATGTTCCAGTACCTGATAACGCAATTGGGCAATGTTGTGGCCTTGTGTGATGAAGTGATTGGGAATGGGTAACAGAGTGTCTTTACATCTTATGGTGGACTTATGTTTCGATATCCTATTCTTCACACTTTGTATAGTCTCTCCTATATAAAGGAGGCCACAAGGACATTTAATCAAGTACAACCACATAATTAGAATTGCATGTGAAGTAATCCTTGATGGTGTACCTTTTCCCAGTATAGGGATGGTGTACCGTATTGCCCCTGAGGACATTATTGCATTGTTGACAAGCAAGACAAGGGAAGGTACCCATCTTTGGGTGTTGTAGGAATCTTTGAGGAATACTGGGTTTTGTTGAGCCAATATCTGCCCTGATTAAGCTATCCCTCAAATTGCGTGGTCGCCTAAAGCATGGCATGAAAGGTTCTCTAAAGGCCAAAACCTCAGGGTGGGCTGTTTGAAGAATATGCCAATTTCGCCGTATAGCCGTATGAATCTTATAGGCTGCCGGGTGATAGTCACTAGGGTGTCAAGGAAGCTTATTGTTTAGTGTCAAAGGTCATAGTAAAGTCTAGGCCCGGCCAAGATGTTTTTAGAAAATTGAAAAAGATATTTAATGAAGTTAAGTCGCCTACCCATACACAAAATATATCATCTATGTATCTTTTCCAGACCAAGACGTGGCGCTGGAAAAGATGATGTTTATACACCATCCCTATACTGGGAAAAGGTACACCATCAAGGATTACCTCACATGCAATTCTAATTATGTGGTGTACTTGATTAAATGTCCTTGTGGCCTCCTTTATATAGGAGAGACTATACAAAGTGTGAAGAATAGGATATCGAAACATAAGTCCACCATAAGATGTAAAAGACACTCTGTTACCCATTCCCAATCACTTCATCACACAAGGCCACAACATTGCCCGATTGCGTTATCAGGTACTGGAACATGTACCACAATTCCGAAGAGGGGGAGACCGTATAACTCAATTAAAAAGGAGAGAAGCGTACTGGATCCATGAACTAGATACCCTACACACTAAGGGGTTAAATAGGGATTATGATCTCCATGCTTTTCTTTGAATCATTATTTTACAATTTTTACTGTTGTGCTTGTATATTATTAATGCCAAGTTCTATAATACCGCTCATTTACTTTTATGTCCTTGTTTTACAGAACCGCTACTAAATAAGCTTATTATGGATGGTCACTTCGTTTCTCACTGTGCACCTTCTCATCACAAACTCCCAGTCATGCGCACTATAGCTTGGAACGCAAGCGCTTCCTGTGGAACGCAGAACTCGCCCTCTGCGTTCTGAATAAGCAGCGCCAACGTCATATCCGGCATGAGCACTTCCGGTTTGACGCTGGGCGTCACTTAGAGACTACACTATCTATTTAATGAGGCTCACTCTCCACTTCCTGCCACCACGAGACAAGCGGTGGATACCGCGTCACTGGGACACGAGTCATATCATAGTCTCTTCTGGGTAAGTGCACTACTAACGGAAACGCTGGCATTATCTAGCACTATTATTCATAGGCGCTCTGTATATCCCCGCAGTCAATATCCACCGTCAGCAATTACTGACAGCCTAATCAGAGGTTTCACTTATGAGCGGTACGTCTATCTATTTTTTGGTCACCTATGAATTACTATTAAGGGCATTATATACTATGCATATTTCTCACTCACTGCTACTTTTTATTCCACTGTAGCCGTTCACAACAGCACTCAATGTAACGGGTATGTTATCTGCTGACTTCTAGTTTTCAAGATAGGCAAATTCCTATCACTACAACTTCATGCCCATGATTTTGTTTCACAGATTCTATCCTTATACCCCACTAGATCGGGTACACACCTTCACTAGGTATGTCTGCCGCCTATTCAATGTTCTATCTTTTCATTATACTGGAAATCTTTGGATAACTATGATATTGGATGAACTCAGGTTGAGACTATCCTTAAATCCATATGACCCTGTATATATGTGTAAATACCTTGTTTCTGCTTGTAACAAATTTAGATCACGTATTTCTATTATTTTTAATACACTGATGAAGGTCAATATGGACCGAAACGTCTGTTACTAGTGATCAAGTGTACGTATTAAAATTATTTTTTACACCTATTTGAGTGTGCCCAGTTTTGTGTTATATGAGTATACGGTCTGGGTACCTACTGGTGCACCTCCCTTTGAACTGTGCCAATATCTATCTACTTCGTATTCCCTATTTAGACCATAAGGGGTAAGGGTCTTCAACGTGTGAATCCAGAAGGATTCACGTTCCTTCAACTTTTTGATTCTATCGCCACCTCTTCTAGAATTTGGGACATGATCAATAACTTGATACCTAAGTTGGGCAATATTGTGTTTTTTCTCCAAAAAATGCGCAGGGACTGGTAACAGGGTACGTCCACATCTAATTGTAGATTTATGCTGAGAGATGCGGTCACGGATATGTTGAGTAGTCTCCCCAACATATCCGAGACCGCATGGACACTTAATTAAGTATATGACATATGATGAATCGCATGTATAATGTCCATTAATAGAAATCTCCGTCCCGTTCGTGGATGTGTGAAGCTGTCACCCTTCGTAATATTGGAACATTGCAGACATCCCAAGCATGGAAAAGTCCCTTTCCGAGGATTATATAACACACTTTGTGTTAGCCCTGTTTTAAGTGTACCAATGTCCGCCCTAACCAAAAAATTCCTGATATTGTCCGACTTTTTGTAACAAAACAAAGGTTTATTCATAAATTCTGGGACTTGCGGATAGGCTGCTTGTAAGATACTCCAGTGCCTTGAAATACATTGATGAATACCCTTTTTAAAGGGGTGAAAAACATTAACAAACGGTATCCTCTGATTCTTATTACCCATCACGGATCGTGGTGTATTCTCCCTATATGAATCTTTAAGTAATCTCTCGGGGTAACCTCGTGCACGGAATTTTTGATCCATATCCTCGTGTCTTCTGCGTTTAACAATGGGATCAGATACGATCCTATGTACCCTTGCATGCTGAGATATTGGGAGTGACTTTTTAATATGTATAGGGTGACTACTACTATATAGTAGAAGACTATTTTTGTCAGTTGATTTGGTGTAGATGTCAGTCCCTATCTGACCATTAGCAGACAATCTAACCATAGTGTCTAAAAAATTGATACACTGATCGTCATGTTGTATCGTAAAGGTAATATCTGGATTACAGGTGTTTAAATCAGAGTGAAACTTAAGGAGCGATTCAATATCGCCCTTCCAAATGAAAAAAACGTCGTCGATATAACGTCTCCAATACAATACATTGGTGTCAAAAGATGGGTGGGGGTATACAAAAGTTTTTTCAAATAAATCCATAAATATGTTCGCATATGGGGGTGCCATGTTGGACCCCATAGCGGTACCTTTCTTTTGAATGTAGAATTGGTCGCCAAAAAGAAAAAAATTCTTAGTGAGAATCAACGTTAAGATGTCCTCACAAAATTGGATTTGAATCTCGCTGTAAGAAGTATGAGTTTTCAAAAATGAAATAGTCGCCTGGATACCATCTTTATGATTAATGCTAGTGTACAGACTATTTACGTCCATGGTTACTAATAGTGAACCCGCCGGAAGTGTGTCCATGTCACTCAGTGTCCTCAAGAAATGTATGGTATCCTTTAAGTAGGATTTGATGGAAGGAATAAGGGGCGATAGAATTTTTTCTAATGTAATGGCCAAGGGAGAAAGAATGGAGTTGGTGGACGCTACAATGGGTCGACCTGGTGGTCTAAGCAGATTCTTGTGAACTTTTGGAAGTGTATAAAACACCGGAATAACAGGAAATCTGTTCACCAGAAATGTGCTTAGATTCTCATCAATGACACCTATCTGTTCGTAGTTTGTGACTAAGGATAAGATCAATTTCTCAATTTCAAACGTATTAAAAAGTCACTCCCAATATCTCAGCATGCACGGGTACATAGGATCGTATCCGATCCCATTGTTAAACGCAGAAGACACGAGGATATGGATCAAAAATTCCTTGCACGAGGTTACCCCGAGAGATTACTTAAAGATTCATATAGGGAGAATACACCACGATCCGTGATGGGTAATAAGAATCAGAGGATACCGTTTGTTAATGTTTTTCACCCCTTTAAAAAGGGTATTCATCAATGTATTTCAAGGCACTGGAGTATCTTACAAGCAGCCTATCCGCAAGTCCCAGAATTTATGAATAAACCTTTGTTTTGTTACAAAAAGTCGGACAATATCAGGAATTTTTTGGTTAGGGCGGACATTGGTACACTTAAAACAGGGCTAACACAAAGTGTGTTATATACTCCTCGGAAAGGGACTTTTCCATGCTTGGGATGTCTGCAATGTTCCTATATTACGAAGGGTGACAGCTTCACACATCCACGAACGGGACGGAGATTTTCTATTAATGGACATTATACATGCGATTCATCATATGTCATATACTTAATTAAGTGTCCATGCGGTCTCGGATATGTTGGGGAGACTACTCAACATATCCGTGACCGCATCTCTCAGCATAAATCTACAATTAGATGTGGACGTACCCTGTTACCAGTCCCTGCGCATTTTTTGGAGAAAAAACACAATATTGCCCAACTTAGGTATCAAGTTATTGATCATGTCCCAAAATCTAGAAGAGGTGGCGATAGAATCAAAAAGTTGAAGGAACGTGAATCCTTCTGGATTCACACGTTGAAGACCCTTACCCCTTATGGTCTAAATAGGGAATACGAGCTTACTTACTAATGTATGAATTTACCTGACCCATTGGACATGATAGATACCGTGATATGAATGGTTTCTTTAGATAGTGAATTTCTGACTTGCTTGTTTGGTCTTTAGTCACTACAATCTAGTCCATTGCAATATTAATAATATTATTATATTGCCACATTTTTGTTATGATCACAGTCTTTTATATGATTTGCGTATCTTTGATAATATATTGTAAACCTTGTCAATTAATGTTACATAACAATCATATTGATAGTATCTTGATGAATTTTGTACTCTGTCATATGCCATATCATCCACGTTTCCCTAATATCATTTTGTTTATTTTCTACAGCATTCTGGCACCGATCCTGTGACGTAATTCTTCTCCTGACCTGCGCACTATCCCCTGGGGGATTCGGCTGTGTTCGGCCTTCTTTCGGCTTTTCCCGGCTTTCTGCACATGCGCACTGCATACTTTACCCTGTTAGTCTGACCCGGAAGTTCCCGGTGTCAGCGTTCACTTATCACATAAATAGCGGTGCTCGCACCATGGCGCACAGCTCACTGCCGCATTAGAAACTCCAGGACGTTGTCCTCTTCATTTCTTCATGACTAATAAGGTATGTCCCACGGACTTTGCTATCGCTCTTTTGTACCTATGGATTTGGTGATCCGGTTGTCCTGTTGCAGTCACAGTTTCACTGCATATATTTGGTGGTATACTACATATGTTTCCACTAGTAATTATACCTATGGTGTTTACCTTTAAGCACTCATATCTATTTTTTCAATCTCCCTTTTGTTTAGTGTGGTTCGCTATGGCATGTGGGTAAATTCATCTTTGTTTCTTCAAACACACATTTTTTCAAATTATTTTGATATAGCCATAGCTTCTTATATTTTCTTATATATCTAGTTTAATGTTGCCACCATGATTGTAGTGACTCATTATTATATACTAATAGCGTTACATACTGTCTCTTTGACCATATGCTGATCATAGTTTTATATATATGTTTTTTACACATTATTATGAGGTGGTCCTCGCAACACATATGCATGCGTTTAGCTGCATAATTATATGCATTTTCTCTTCTAATTTGTCATTTTTTATTTCTTATTTTTGTTTTTTTTATGATGTTGTTTGTTTATACATGCCTTTCGTTTTTTGACTAATTCATATGAAGGAGTACACCATTTCTTATCTGTGCCTCAATTTTGGTGCCTTGTATACATTTATTTTACTGCTCATGCGATACCTTCCTCCCCTTTTTTTCTCCCTCCCTTTTTCCTCTCCTTATTATTTTTTGACATATACATCCAGATTGTTGTCTTTCATCCAATTGTCTTTTTTCTTTATACGGTAAAAGGGTACTTCTTGAAAAAGGCAGATAAAGCCGAAACGTTGAGAAATTATGTACCTACACTTACCTTTGTTCTTTGGAGTATGAGCTGTTATTGTTTCCAATAAAAACTTTGTTTTTTGCATCCTATTTCACGTCTGGTGTGCCGGATTATATCATTGGCTCTACATTACCTGTTTTCCTGAGCACCCGCAACAGTAGTGAGCTTCCCCTCTATTTTCTATATTACATCTTGAGCCAGGCAATGTAGTCAATGATAATGGCCGTAATTTTATGGCGGCCATAGCCCTGACAAAACTCAGACACATACCTTGCCTGGCTCACACCTTAAACCTGGTGGTGCAGTACTTCATAAATAATTATCCGGAGTTACCAGCCTTGCTCCATAAGGTTCGAAGACTGTGCTCGCACATCCATCGCTCACCCGTAGACTCCAGTCATATGCAGAGGCTGCAGCGATCGTTCCACCTCCCCAAGCACCGCCTAATCATAGAGGTTGCGACAAGGTGGAACTCCACCATACACAAGGTTGAGAGGCTGTGCGAACAGAGGCAGGCTGTATTGCATTTGTGGGAGGATACACGGGCAGGCAGTTTGAGGGCAGACATCGAGTTGTCGGGTGTGCAGTGGTCAAAGCTGAAAGACCTTTGTAAATTCCTTCAGTGTTTTGAGGAATGCACACGGCTGGTAAGCGCAGACAAAGCCATTATAAATAAGCATGATCATCCCACTTATGTGTCTGCTCATGCAAACTTTGACGCAAATTAAGGATTAGGCGTCGGCAGCGGAAGAGGAGGAGGAGGAGGGAGGCCTTCATGACAGTCAGCCATTGTCTGCTCAGGGAACTGTCCTGGACGAGTCGGAGGAAGAAGAGGAAGAGGAGGAGGAGGATAAGGGGGATGATTATTTTGGGGAGGAGGATGTTTCTCCGGGGGCAAGAGAAAATGTTGGCTTGCCAATGTCAGGTACAGGGTTTGTGCGTGACTTGAGGGATGTGGATTTGGAAGAAAGTGTTCCTCCACCCGCCACTGGCAGTGCATCATTGACACCTGGAACATTGGCCCACATGTGTGATTATGTCTTGCGGATCCTAAAAAGGGACCCCACATTGCCAAAATTATGAAGGATGACGACTACTGGTTGGCTAGCATCCTCGATCCATGCTATAAAGGCAAATTACAGAACATCATGCCACAGGAGTACCTAGAGCTAATATTTGCGAAGCAAACCAGCAACTCTGGTAAACCGTTTGTTAGAGGCATTCCCAGCACACAGCAGCGGTGCAGGTTCTATCATGAGCCGTACTGGACAACATGGAAGAGGTGTTCGTGGTGCACACAGCCGAAGAGGCATTGGAGACGGGTTTCATGACCATGTTGTGGACTGATTTCTCAAGTACCGCTCACACGATTGGTAATACTGAATCGAAATTGCAACAGACATGAGACAGCAGTTGTCAACAAAGGTTCAAAATTACCTCTCCTCCCCTATCGATGTTCTCCCTCACAGTTCATTCCCCTTTGACTACTGGGCCTCTTCTTCCGACTTCTCTAATTCTTCCATTTGTAGCTGCTGAACGTGCAGCCTACACCTCAACATATGCCAATTTTTCCACATACCTCACTGGGCTGTACCCCCCCCAGGGCATGCGTCAGCACCTGGCACACCCAGTCAAGTGCCGGGGCTCTGAGCAGGTGGGGGCCCACTCGCCATCAGAGACACTGGCGTATTATGAGGGGCCCTGTGCCAGTGCTGTTGCCCATGAGTGGGCCCCCCCTGCTTGCTCAGGGCCTTCAGCACTTGCAATATTTACCTCTCCCTGCTCCTCCGCTGTGACGTCTTCCGCGTTTCATGACAGTGACATTCCGGTCAGAGAGCGCGATGACGTCACGTCTGTGCACCCTCTGCCTGAACAGTCCAAGTGCAGAGAGCTGGAAGATGGCGACGCTGAGGAGTCCAGAGTAGAGCAGTGCCCAGCGAAGAGAGGCATTTAATTTTTTTAATGTTTGGAGTAATATATGGGAGCATTATACACTGGAGCATTATAAATGGGGCCCAACATACACTGGAGCATCATATACGGGGCCCATTATACACTGGAGCATCATATTGGGCCTATTATATATGGAGCATTATATATGGGGACCATTATATTTGGAGCATTATATGGGGCTCATCATACACAGGAGCATTATATATGGGACCCATCATATACTAGAGCATCATATGGGGTTCATTATTTATGGGGCATCATATAGGGCCCTTTATATATAGAGCATCATATGGAGCACATATGGGGCCTATTTGTATAGAGCATTATATGGAGCCCATTCTGTATGGCGCAATATATGGGGCCCATCATATACTGTATGGAGCAATATATGGGGCTCATTATTCTGTATGGCGCACTATGTGGTGCCCATAATACTATATGGAGGACTAAACTGTCTGGTTTTTGAACTATTGTAGAATTTACAATAGATACCACTCATGTAATGTAAGAAGTGAAATATTTGACATTGTACTATACCTATATTTCTCTGCCGTATCGGAGCATCATGATTTGAAGTATGTGTTAAAGGGGCCCACTGAGACTCTTTGGGCCGGGGCCCACAAAAACCTGGAGCCAGCCCTGCCCCCCACAACTTTAGCCAAATAACCCCCAGTTTTCAATGCGTTACTGTTATTATAAAGTAAATTAAGGTTGACAAGCTTAAGTAATAAGAATTAATGTCGTTGGCATTAAAATGGGCACTGTAGGTGTGTTTACTGTCCTCCACTCACTGCCGACTTTTATTCCCCATTGACTTGCATTGGGGTCGGGTTTCAGTCGGAACACCGACTTTTGCCGATAGTCGGCCGATTTCGTTCGACTCGACTTTTGGAAAAGTCGGGTGGTCTGAAACCCGTCTCGACCCTCCCAGAGGCAAAGTCGCTCATCTCTACTGATAAAGATAATTTTTTGTACTTTACATTTCTGTGTGCACCCTCCCTTTTTATCTGTTCTGATCCTTTTGGCTCTAAACTTCAGCATCTAGTAGTCCTGTATAATAATGCCTATATGATATTTAAGTACACAATTTAGTGTAAGTGGCATTTGTTTGTCTGGGGATCCTTTTTTGGATTTACTTTCCTGTGAAACATCTAGGGCATGGACAATTGAATACTGCACTGGGACAATATACTGGATGTGGTTTTTGACTGCTGTGTCTGTGCAACCGCAGATTGTGGGTATTAGCTTTTAGTGCCTGCTTCCTGGACAGCAGCTCGGGAAAAATAGGGTTGTTACCCAAATGGTGATTGCCTAGTCTGCAAAAATCTAGTATGAGCTACATCATTCACATTATAGGATGGCATTATAAAATGTAAAATCATTGACTATTTCACATGTAATACAACTCATGTGGTATATTATGCAAGCTGCACTTGCAATCTTATTTATATCGGCCTCACATCCCACGAACTACATGTTAGAACACGTGGACATGTGAGGGACATTTTAGCTGCTCATGATGTGGATGATATTAGTACTTTAAAGACATTGGGATGATATTGTGCTGTGGTGCCACTTCATAACATAGATCATAAGACATTATATATATCATGATGTTTATATTTATGTGACTCATCACTCTGTAGGATACACATGTCATTATTATTTGATACAATTTCAATTTTATTAGCAATATTATTATCATGCAGTAATTTTGGTCATTTTCTATAAATAGTACTATTGTATTTATATATCTATAGTTTGCACATTTGCACTTAGTATTCTATTTCCAGCAATGGATATGCTCATTTCAGCAGCCCTGTATTTATTATTTTATGTTTATGGGTGTTTATTATGCCCCCTTATTTTCCTATTTCCTAATGATTATCAATAAATCAGACTTAAGATATCTTCGTCGATAAGTGGCACTGTTTAACTTCATGAGCACTTTTCACTTTAGTTACCATGATAATTATGATTAGATTGTATGTTGTGAAATAACATTGATCTATCGTTATGTAGCTACCAATTTGGCACATGCAGCTATACATCCTTGACTGTTCCTCTCCTTATCCATAGATTTCTTGTGCTCAGGCATTACTGACGGCGCCCTTTGTGTGACACGTGCAAGTCACTGATGTCATAGGGGTTTTACTCTGAAACGCTGTGTCACATGGGCAGCCATGAAGTAATGTAACTTCCAGCAGTTTTAACATGGACGCATGCACCTTTTATTTGGCCAGAATAGCTGACATCTGTGGCTGTAGTATATAGGTTAATTCTTGACAAACAATATATCACAGCCCCTCGAGGAAGCTCACACAAAGCACATTGGGGCGACAGGTCAGGTGACACACAAGAGAAATTATGGGTAAGCGTGGCCGATATGGTTATGTCTTTGGTATTATTTGTACATAAACATATTTGTTTTATTTTTTTGTAAAATGCAGTATCTCTGGGTGTATACTTTGCAATAACTGATTGATAGTCTTTCTAGTAGTACTGCACCAATGATTTGTATCAGGAAGCAAATTACAAATAGCCATATATATTTTTTTCACTAAGTACTTCCTGATGATCTACTTCAACTGCCCCTATATATATATGTATTGACCTCTCACCTCTAGTACCTGAGTCTTTATATTGATTATCTTGTGTGTTATGTGTATTATATGTGATTGCCTATATTATTGTTACAGTTTAATAAACAAACATTTATTTTTTGATAGACTTTTTTTGGCTCTGTGTTTATAGTGTTGTTTTCTCTTTGTCAGTGGCTTAGGGATGTGAACAGTTGCAAGGGGATCAGGTGTCACACAGCTGATCCGTGAGTGTGCTGTGCACCCTAAATCGATTTGATATGGATGACCTATCCTAAGGATAAAATGGTGGCGGGGGGCATCAATACATATAAAATGTGCACACCTAATATATGGTAAAGCAGAAAATGCTAATTAACATAAAAAAGAACATGATAAAAAACATTTAAAACCACATGAAATATAACAACATCCCTTTATCTGTGATAAACTAGATGGCAAAATGTAGGTATATATATAATGTAAGATGAAATCAATATTATGCAAGGAAAGGAAAAAAAACAGCATATACAACCACGGGCACCGAAGTAAACTATCTAAAAAATAAATAACCACATGTATATAAGATACCTCACAATAAGCTATCTATTGTGAATATGCTGGAGGCGGCTTCTGAGCTGTGGCTCCCTCCGGTGGTTGCTGAGGGTAATGAACAGATTTCTGAATGGCCTTCAGCTGGCGCTGAATGGTAGGATATTAGTGGCCTGAGTTCCCAGCAGCCTTGCCAGTTATCAATTGTTCCTTCTAGTCTTGCTTGAAGCACTGCTAGTTTTCTGCTCTCCTTCAGATAAGTGTTTTCTGTTTTTTTTTTGTCTGTTTGCTTTTCTCTGCTGCTTGCAGTGGACTGCAGCCTGACCCCTTTTGGGGTCTGGCGCTGCAATTGTGCTCCGTTTGTGTCTGCACTTTTGCTTTGCTCCTTTGCATTTGCTGAATAGCGTTTTGTTACACCAGATGTTAGGGTTCGAGTTCCCGCTGCTGCACAAGGGGAGTCTCGAACCAGTCCCACTGCGGTCTCCCATTCATCTCCGGCCGCAGTGGAGCCTGCTCAGCAGAGACGTAGGTCCCAGCGTCTTGCCCATTCCAGTACTGTGCAGTGACTTGCTGCTGCCTCTCCTGGATCTGCTATTATAGCCAGTGCTGGAGCAGACATCTTTGGGACAAAGTCCTGCGTTTCCCCTTCTGAGCATGCCCATGGTGAGATCTCTCATTGGAGATCGGGGGTCACGTGCTCAGGTACTATAGCAGCTCCTATTGGTCTGCCAGGAAGGTCCTGTGAATACTGGAGTTCTGGAACAAGTTTCATTGGGCCTTGTTTCTGGCAGGTCCTGTAGCTGTTATTTTAAAAGGGTGGCAATGCTGAGCCGCCATGCGCTAGTATCAACCATTATATGCTTTGCGCCAGTGTGATCATGCGTGTGTGTGGTTAGGGACCCGGCTGAAATAAGCCCCTAGAATACCGACTTAATCGGTGAGGAATTTGGTATGCTAACTGGTCAGGGTCGGTGTCCTAGATGCCCTAGATTACCGGCATAACCGGTGAGGAGTTTGATTGCCGAATTTAGGGTCTGGCATTCAGACGCCATAGATTGCGGGTGACTCCCGCAAGGACATTAGCGCATGATCACGTTCTATGTTCGCTTAGCATTTAACTGTGTACCTGGATGCCTAACAGGACACAGAACTTTTTCTCAGCGGCTCTGTGATGTAACAGGGTTCGCTTTCAACGCTAGACAGCGCCCTAGCGTGTTTACTTTGCGACTCAGTTGTGTTTAGTGAGTTCGCACACATCGCCATATAGCGCTGTGGCACTCCTGCTAGCGGCTCTGTGGAATAACAGAGTTCGCACTTATTGCCACAGCGCGTTACGGCGTTTATTTTGGCGACTCTGCGGGATAACAGAGTTCGCTTCTCGCGCCATTTTACCAGCAGCAGGCTCCGCCTGCACGGTGGACCCGGGCTGCGAACGCACCTCTCTACATCAAATATTTGGTGCGTTCCACAGACCCTTACATAATGCTAGCGCCAGGGTCTGGCTGGTAAAATGGCGGACGACCAGCGTCTGCAGCGGTATGTCCAGCAGCTGGAGGGTAGGTTGGCGACTCTAGAGCGCACAGCCCCAGCTGTGGATGTTACCGCAGTCGCGGTTCAGGCTGCTAGTGTGGCCGCTGCCAGTTTGTCCTCTGCTTCCCCTGCTCTGACTATTTCCCGCCTCCCACTTCCAGACAAGTTTACCGGTGACAGTAAACAATGTCGGGGTTTCGTCAGTCAGTGCTCCATACATCTAGAGCTTCTGGCTGCACGTTTTCCCACGGAGCGGGCGAAAGTGGGTTTTATCATTTCCCTTTTGTCGGGCAGGGCGTTGGAGTGGGCAACGCCGTTGTGGGAGCGCGATGATCGTGTGGTGCAGAGTGTCCTCTCTTCTTGGACACTCTGAAATAGGTCTTTTTAGGACCTCGCGTCACCCACGATACGGCTCTTCAACTGTTGGCTATCACCCAGGGTTCATCCATGGTCAGCCAGTTTGCCGTCCAATTTCGGACTCTGGTCTCTGAGCTGGACTGGCCAGATAAAGTCCTTATACCCATGTACTGGAGGGGACTGGCAGACCATGTGAAGGACGCCTTGTCCACCAGGGAGATTCCTGCCACACTGGAGGAGCTTATTACCATATCTACCCGCATCGACCTCCGTTTTAAGGAGCGGAGGTTGGAGCGGGCCCAGTGTAGGCAGAGGTTCCGGCTGGCACCCACCTTCGCCAGACCTCTTGAATCTTCCATTCAGGTGTCCGATTCCCCTGAGGCCATGGAGATTTCTCGAGTGAGACCTAAGTCTCGGGCCGCTCGAGTATCTGTGATTTGCAATGCTTGCCAACAAATAGGGCATTTTGCTAATAAATGTCCACTGCGGTCGGGAAAATGACCGCTTCTAGTAACCATTGGAGGGGGTTCACTAGACACAGCAGTACACGCCTCCAAGTTGTCCTTTAGGGGGACTATCAATTTTGGCTCATCCACTTTAACAGTCACGCTTTGTGTGGATTCTGTAGCCGAAGGAAATTTCATGTTTTCTACCTTCACTCTCCGCCACTCTATACCTCTGGTGATGCTCGCCAAATCCGTGACTGTTCGAGTAGTGAATGGGTCGACACTGCCTTCACCAATCACACATCAGACCATCCCTTTCACGTTGTCAATGTCCCCTTCCCATCAGGAGATTATCTCACTTCTGGTCATTCCCGAGGGAATAGATGAGATTTTGTTAGGGATGCCCTGGCTTCGTTTCCACTCCCCACACATTGAGTGGAACTCTGGGAGGATATTGGGTTGGGGTGAGTCATGTAAAGGCAGATGTATGAGGGAATGCATTCAGGTGGCCACTACAGAGATGCCCGCAGATCTTACTTCACTTCCTAAATACTATTGGTCATATGCAGACGTATTCTCCAAAAAGGCTGCAGAAGTCCTTCCACCTCACCGTCCTTATGACTGTCCTATTGACCTCTTGCCTGGAGCAGAACCTCCTCGGGGACGGGTCTATCCCCTTTCTCTCCCGGAGATGGAGGCTATGTCCCAATATATTCAGGAGAACCTGGCAAGAGGATTCATTAGGAAGTCAGTGTCACCTGCAGGGGCGGGGTTCTTCTTCGTGCAGAAGAAGAATGGAGAATTACGTCCATGCATCGATTACAGGGGTCTTAATGCCATCACCATTAAGAATAAATACCCGTTGCCACTGATTTCTGAGCTATTTGATAGGCTACGGGGGGCAAGGGTATTTACGAAATTAGATCTGCGGGGTGCTTATAACCTGATTCGCATCCGTGAGGGGGACGAATGGAAGACAGATTTTAATACCAGGGACGGGCACTATGAATATCTGGTGATGCCCTTCGGGCTCTGTAATGCCCCAGCCGTCTTCCAAGACTTTGTTAATGACATCTTCTGGGATATGGTCTCCACCTCAGTCGTAGTCTATCTGGATGATATTCTCATATTTTCCCCAGATATTGACTCCCACCGGAGAGATGCCTGCAGAGTCTTTGACCTCTTACGGGCAAATTCCCTCTACGCAAAGTTGGAGAAATGTGTGTTTGAGCAGGAGTCCTTACCTTTCCTGGGCTATATCATCTCTGCCAAGGGATTGGCTATGGATCCTGCCAAACTACAGGCGGTGATGGACTGGCAAGAACCCCATTTTTTGAAGGCGGTGCAGCGCTTTATGGGGTTCATTAATTACTACCGCCAGTTTATCCCTCACTTCTCAACTTTGATAGCTCCCGTGGTTGCCCTCACCAAAAAGGGAGCAAATCCCAAATTGTGGTCTGAAGAGGTCTCCAAGGCCTTCACTTCTATTAAGTCCCATTTCGCTAGCGCTCCCATCCTACATCGCCCCGATGTTGATAAGCCATTTATATTGGAGGTGGATGCCTCGTCCGTTGGTGCTGGAGCAGTCCTCTTCCAAAAGGATGCTCAAGGTCGGAACCATCCATGCTTCTTTTTCTCCAAGACCTTCACACCAGCGGAGAGGATTTATTCCATCGGGGACAGGGAGTTGCTAGCAATGAAGTTGGCCTTCTCAGAGTGGAGACATCTGTTGGAGGGGGCTCGCTTTCCCTTCCAAGTCTTCACGGACTACAAAAATCTGGTGTATTTACAGACTGCCCAGCGGCTAAATTCCCGTCAGGCCAGATGTTCCTTGTTTTTCTCCCGATTTCACTTCACCCTCCATTTTCTGTCGGGAGAAAAGAACATTCGGGCTGACGCTCTCTCTCGCTCCGTTGTGTCTTCTGAGGAGGAGGAGGGGGAGCCACGGCTTATTATACTTTGAGAGTCTGAGAACTGTAGCTCCGGTCTCGCTAGAGTCTGTCCCTCCGGGCAAGACCTTTGTACCATCTAATTTGCGACCGGAGGTTCATTCGTCAAGGGTGGGTGGACATTTTGGGAAAAAAAGGACATCTGAGCTACTCGCGAGGACATACTGGTGGCCGCATATGGTCCAGGACGTTGGAGATTATATTCGGGCATGTGTCTCCTGTGCCAAAAATAAGTTCCCTCGCCAACGACCAGCTGGGTTACTTTACCCATTGCCGATGGCAGACAGGCCTTGGGAAATGGTCGGGATGGACTTTGTGGTAGGCTTGCCCAAATCTCGTGGGTGTACCATCATATGGGTTATCACCGATCACTTCTCTAAAATGGCGCACTTGGTGCCGCTACCCCGGTTAGCTTCTGCAAGGGCATTGGCGACACTGTTTATCAAACATATCTTCCGCTTATACGGTATGCCGGACAAAATTGTCAGCGATCGGGGTCCCCAGTTTGCGTCTCGGTTCTGGAGAGAGCTTTATCGCCTTCTCAGTGTTAAGTTAAATCTCTCCTCATCTTATCATCCCGAGACCAATGGGTTGGTAGAGAGAGCCAACCAGACCTTGGTCACATATCTGCGACATTTTGTTTCAGCTAGGCAGAATGACTGGGCATCCTTGTTACCATGGGTGGAGTTTGCATTAAACAACGCTGTGGCTGATTCCACTGGACAAACCCCATTTCTCCTTAATTACGGTCAGCACCCGCGGGTTCCTGTACCTATGCCCGTGTCTTCCGCCAACTCCAGGGTGGCAGACTGGGCTGTGGAGGCACGGGACATTTGGGACCGCACTCAGGATGCCATTCAGGCCTCCAAGGAAAGAATGAGGTCATCCGCCGACGCACATCGGCGCCCCGCTCCGACTTTTGCCCCTGGCGATTTAGTGTGGCTCTCCTCCCATAACATCAGGCTGCGTGTAGAGTCCACTAAGTTCGCACCTCGATTCTTGGGTCCCTTCAAGGTCCTTGAACAGGTCAATCCTGTGGTCTACCGGTTAGCCCTTCCGCCACGCCTGGGTATCACCGACACATTCCATGTCTCCCTCCTGAAACCCGTATACTTGTCCCGGTTTTCCGAGTCATCTGCCGGGACATCGGGTTAGTCTACGGACGATTATGAGGTGAATGCTATTCTGGGGTGCAAGGTGGTACGTGGCAAAAAGTTTTATTTGGTGGATTGGAGGGGTTATGGGCCTGAGGATAGGTCATGGGAGCCTGCTGAGCGTGTTCAGGCTCCGCAGCTCATCGCTGCCTTTGAGCGCAGCGAGGCCCAAAGAAGGGGGGGCCCTAGAAGGGGGGGTAATGTTAGGGTTCGAGTTCCCGCTGCTGCACAAGGGGAGTCTCGAACCAGTCCCATTGCGGCCTCCCATTCATCTCCGGCCGCAGTGGAGCCTGCTCAGCAGAGACGTAGGTCCCAGCGTCTTCCCCATTCCAGTACTGTGCAGTGACTTGCTGCTGCCTCTCCTGGATCTGCTATTATAGCCAGTGCTGGAGCAGACGTCTTTGGGACAAAGTCCTGCGTTTCCCCTTCTGAGCATGCCCAGGTGAGATCTCTCATTGGAGATCGGGGGTCACGTGCTCAGGTACTATAGCAGCTCCTATTGGTCTGCCAGGAAGGTCCTGTGACTACTGGAGTTCTGGAACAAGTTTCATTGGTCCTTGTTTCTGGCAGGTCCTGTAGCTGTTATTATAAAAGGGTGGCAATGCTGAGCCACCATGCGCTAGTATCAACCATTATATGCTTTGCACCAGTGTGGTCATGCATGTGTGTGGTTAGGGACCGGGCTGAAATAAGCCCCTAGAATACCGACTTAATCGGTGAGGAGTTTGGTATGCTAGCTGGTCAGGGTCGGTGTCCTAGATGCCCTAGATTACCGGCATAACCGGTGAGGAGTTTGATTGCCGTATTTAGGGTCTGCGTTCAGACGCCATAGATTGCGGGTGAGTCCCGCGAGGACATTAGCGCATGATCACGTTCTATGTTCGCTTAGCATTTAACTGTGTACCTGGATGCCTAACAGGACACAGAACTTTTCTCAGCGGCTCTGTGATGTAACAGGGTTCGCTTTCAACGCTAGACAGCGCCCTAGCATGTTTACTTTGCGATTCAGTTGTGTTTAGTGAGTTTGCACACATCGCCATATAGCGCTGCGGCACTCCTGCTAGCAGCTCTGTGGAATAACAGAGTTAGCACTTATTGCCACAGCGCGTTACGGCGTTTATTTTGGCGACTCTGCGGGATAACAGAGTTTGCTTCTCGCGCCATTATATCAGCAGCAGGCTCCGCCTGCAAGGTGGACCCCGGGCTGCGAACACACCTCTCTACATCAAATATTTGGTGCATTCCGCAGACCCTTACACCAGAGATCTGATTTAGGTGGATGAGATTGTGTGATCTCAGGTTTTTTGGCAATCAGAAGTGTTGGTATTTTTGTTAGGGTTTTGTTGGATTACAGTCAGAATTCTTTCCTGTACTTTTCTGTCTAGACAGATTGGACCCCAGCGTTTGCTCATTCTATTTTCTGTCTGTGTCCGTGCTTTCTTCTTGTCTAACCGCCATTACATGTTTGGAGGCCTCCTATTTTCTCTGGGGATCTGCTCCGGGGCAGATAGCTTTCATCTTTCTGCCTTTAGGTGTAGTTATATCTCAGGCTGTGATGAGGAGTCTAGGATCACCGTAGGAGCGCTCCACGGCTACTTCTAGTTGTGTGGTTAGTTCAGGTTACTGCAATTCAATAGCTTCCAGCCTCTCTGGTGTATTACCGCTTTTGATTTTTTTGCTGTTTCTCCTCAGTTACCGAAACATAACAGCTATCTATATAAAAGTACTTGGCAACTCTTTTTTAACTAAAGTTAGCCTCTAATATATGTAAAATATCTCTATTCAATGTCAAATCTTTCAGTTGATCTTTAAAACATTCATTTTTCCAGTAATTTTCCAAAATGCAAAAAAGTGAAACAACCTCATAATTTAAAATTGTAATCTTTTATCTCTAATGATAAGTCATATTTAATTTTAATGTAAATAAGTATATCCAAGAATAAGTAAAAAAAATAAAAATAAAATAGAATAGTAATTGTTTTTACCAGTCATAGTGTTAGTACTGTGTGCTAATTATTTTTATCTTTGCTTCTAAAATTGACTAGGCAGCCTTTGAAACAACCGTTTTGAACTATTTATTTTTATTTAAAACAAAATAAACTTACAAAAATAATTACTGCGCGATAAATTATTATTTCAAGATAATGAAATTGAATAAATTTATTATCATCTTAAGGTAAGGGCAATATTTTATATTACACTTAGATCTGTAAAAATATTGCTCTCTATTAAAGTACATTTTATCTATTTTTAGCTTAAAATAAATCAAATTAATATGAATAAATTATTTTGTATGGTTTCACAGTGAAAAACAGTGTTAATTAGCATAGACAGAATGTAATTACTTCAGCAGAACTTGTTGTCTGTGCAGTCAATATATTTTAGCAAAGTGTCCAATTGACACCATTAATTTTTCTCAAAATTTATTGCACTAATGGAAAAAACAGCAAATGTAGAATGGCAATTTATGTTTTATTTTTATAAGTTTTCATTCTGCTAAATTATTTTGACAAGTCTAAAGATAACATTGCCATCTTTTAATTTTTAATGTACACTACTCACAAAAAG